>BPTQ01000007.1:680180-1280180 GCA_019973895.1 Chrysanthemum seticuspe
TTACTTTTACCCAAAAATTTCCATTTACCTTTACTTGTACTTTTTCCTACACATTTACTTACACTATCTTGCAAATTATACAAGTATATACAAATACATTATAAAAGAGAAAAAAAAATAATATCTTGGGATACAAGATCCATAAAAACCGGCCACTAAAGGGGGGGATGTATCAAAAATTTGTACAAAAGTCTTACTTATATAAATTTACACACAATCTTCATTATTTCATTCACTTCATTATTTCTTCAAGTGTTAAAATAGTTTTTCTTTCTCCTTGGTTCTCTCCATAACCGGTCATAACATCAAGAACAAAGGGGATCAAAATTTTTGCTAGATCAAGTGTTATAACAATCTAGTATATACTCTTTATATGGTTTTGAAATAGAAACCAAGGGTATTTAAGTTTAATCCTTGTTACTTTCACCTCATCACTTTCACTAGTAAGTTTGTTTTTATCATTTTCATGTTTCCTTTTCATTTTCATATGTTTCTTTTCATTTTTGGAGATAGTATGCATGATATGTGATTTATACCATTTTTCATGATTTATTGAGTTATATATATATATATTGGTCATCCTATAATTATTCCCATGGTATTCTTTGGTCTTGATGGTGATTAGGAACCCATGACACCCTAAGAAGGTGTATGGTAGGATTAGATTAGCTTTGGAGTTGATTTGAAGGGATTAGAATAGGTTTTGTCCGAGAAAAACTATTTTCGATAACTATATATTTAGGTTCTGTCCTTAATTCGAATTTCTGGAAAAACCTACTGTTGGTACGAAACTTTGGCCTTGATATTTAGAAAATATACTTTAAAACGAATCCGTGGCCGCTTGAACGGAATAAAACGGACTTATAACGAAGAAGTTATGGATTTTTAAAGTTTGACGACGAAACGTACATTTTTCAGAAAATTCAGCATGCAGTTTTTAGTTTGTTCGGGTCAAAAACGAGCCTTAAGCTTCACAAATTATTTCGCCTTGTCAAAAATATATTAGTTTACTTTGATACGAAGCTAAGGACGTATTATACGTAGAAAACGGATTTGAAACGACAAAGATATGCACGTTTTCAAAAAGTTGCCGTAAATATTATTTTCTGAAAAACTATATTATTTTTACGTTACAAGTGTTACATTAGCTGTAACGACCATGTTTGCGGCAGTTTTTAACAAGGTTGTGAAACTTTTTGGAACGAATTGTCTTCTAGTAAAATCAAGTTCACCGGCCATATTTTTCAAAACAAAAAGCCGTTTGTACAGCGGAGTTATAGTAAATTATTTATGGATGTTCAAACTTGGCCGAAACTCATTTTTCTGCACACAATTAGCAAAAACCACCATCTTTAGCCCTTAATATCTTTATGATCGAGACCTTTTGGACGAAAACTCCTGAACTGAAACTTCTAGATATCGATATAAACTTTCCAAAACCGTCGAGTTCGTTCTCTAACGATCGACGTACACCGTTTTACGACTATTTTTCCGAAGCCATTTTTGTTAATTTCATGATTTTTCCGACGACATTGTTTTGCGACGAAAAGTGGTAATTTCACCAAAAATAATTATAAAACCATTATAGGCTGACATTTTGACGTAAAAACATGTAAAGTCATTTTTGAAGGGTCAAGACGTCAAACGAGTATTTTTCGACGACGAGTAATATTTTCAAAACCCGTAAATGGTATAAATAACATACGAAGTGCATGCATAACATTACATTGCAACTCATGACGTATCATATCCTTCACAATAGGTCAAGATTAACGTATCACATTACATCTCGGTGTACTCACTTTTGTCTTCGCATCATTCCACCAAGTGAGTTCCATAGCCCCTACTTTTACTTGTTTTCATAAATGTTTTGGGGGAGATACATGCTCAATTATTTTCATAACTATCATGATTATTTGAAACTACATGTTTAACTGAACTGAATGTTTAGTCATGCAAAGTAACAGTATTACCATACGTAGTATTTCCATAGTATATTCATTGGACTGATGGTCTTGGTATATTCATTAGACTGATGGTCTTGGTACATTCATTGGACTGATGGTCATGGTACATTCATTGAACTGATGGTCTTGGTATAATCATTGCACTAATGGTCATGGAACAATTTGAAACCGTACGAATTAGGTGTTATATTAAGTAACTATGGATACATTAAGTTAGGCACTATCTTGTGAACTCATTTGACGATTTGGGCTTGAACATAAACTATATATACTTTGGCAATGGGTTGTGAATACACAGGTTGCAAGTTTTGTATGGGCGGAACTTGGAACTGAGTGGATTTACGATGCCTTTGCTGCATAAACGATTTTGAAAGGCTTTACATTTCAATTCAAACTCTATGAACTCACTCAACCTTTGTGTTGACACTTTTAGCATGTTTTTATCTCAGGTTTCTAAGGCATTCACTTCATGGCATGCATTTGGACACATCATGGAGTCGCTATGACGACGCGTCTCACTTGGGTTTTACGTACTTTAAAACATCGTTTGTATTGTAACAAACTTATTTCCGCACAAGTTGATTTACATTTGGGACCTACTTTGTAAACTCTGATTATTTTATTAAATCAAACGATGTATTTTCCAAACGACACTTTAGGTCGTTCAATATAACTGTGATTGTGATGCTATGACAGTCAATCCCCAGGAATTCCATTCCGCTGCAAAACAGGTAATTTGGGGGTGTGACAGATTTGATTCACCCGCTACACCAATAGACTTAGGTAAGGTTATAATGAATGGAGCACACTCCTTTGAGCATATAAATCACCCATCACCCTCTCCTCACGTAGCAAATTTCTACCTTAAGGGTGTGTATCGCTACTATCACCCGCACTTAAACTTAAGTGTAGGGAAAACCTCCCCTTTATCCGTTAAATAAGGGTAGAGTCAGGCTCGTGACTCGAAAAAAAACAAGCGCTTCTTGGGAGGCAACCCATGTGTATTTGATTTTTATTTTCATTTGTGTGTCGTATATCTTTTATCAATTGTTTATTCTCATGTTTGAATTTGTAAAAATGCTTTATTTTGTCTTTAACCTCATCTTAATTACATATAAAGGTATTTTACATAAGGGATAAGTGTAGGGAGGATTACACACGTTTTCAAAAGAAACGTGAACATGAGAATAACAATTAACTAAAAGATATATATGTTTGTTTGTTCGAGTCAAATGCTTGTATCGAGTCATAACGGATGTTTTGCAGAAATTTTTCCAGATTCTAAAGATGTAAATTTTCCAGAAATTTTTCCAGAAAATCGCAGACCAGTTTTTGTCAGGATAACCTGACGGCGTCAGGATTGCAACCTGACGGCGTCAGGAAGGAGTAAAAACATCAGATTACTTTTTCTCGTTTTCTGAGCTACTTATAAATTTTTGGAATTTTCCAGGTCTTAACTTTCTTAGAAATTCTATAAACATCCATTCCACAAGCATTATATCCTAGTTTAAATCGAGTCTTATATTTATTATTACCGCCGATTTTACGCGAAGGTTTCGTTTGTTTTCTTCAAGTGTGCAGGTTTAGTTTGTCAAGAAGAAGTTACATAAGATTGGGAGGAGCTTTTCACGCAATAATTCTTCTTGAAAAGAATTTAACCACCACTGTACACGGATCCTACCGAGCTAATCAGGGGAGTATTAGTTTCTTTCGTTTTTAATTACCTTCTTTTATCATAACTTTGATACTTTCGGGGAACATTGGGGACAATGTTCAGTTTAAGTGTAGGGAGGGAAAATAAAACGGGAACTTTGAAACTATGCTTATCCTTGACTATTTGCTTTGTCCAATTGTGATTGTGTAATAAACCATGAGAAAATGTCGGTTAGGGTAATTTTGGCACCAAATTTAAAATTTTTCATGACATATAGGAGTGGGCCATTAGTCTTAACAAAAGCGTCTCATGGATAGGAAGTTGCATGATTAGCACAAAAACCCTTACCACCCAAATTCCACCCAAAATGTGAGGATCGCCCTTAGATTAGTAGGAATTAAAGCATTCATCTTAAATGCTTAGAGTGTGAACCGGTAGTATATTAGATTCTAGAACTTGTTTTGTGATGCATTCCGAGATCGCAAGTGAGGCTACACTTGTGTAGTTAGGAATAACTAAATGATAAGAGGCATTAGGATAAACCCTTGTTTGATACCCGTAATATAATTACTTCTTCCACATCGGTTGAGTAATTCCCCCACACCCTTTGCGTTGTACTCATCTTTAGTACACGATACCCCTAGTTAACCCCTCAGAGCCTATCCTTTTCGCGGTTCTCGTGATATTTCGGTTTTTCCGGAATATCAATGAAGAGCATTGTTTACAACCCACCCCCAAATATACACCCAAATCGCCTTAGCCTACCCCTTATGCACTCACTTTTAGTGCAAATGTTTGTTATCACCCTAAACCCTTAGTTCAATTATCTAGTTGCTTGCATAAGTTGCTAAGTCGAGTCATATCCTTTGTATACAGTTTTGGGATGATTGGGATTCATGGGAAAAGTTAAAGTTTATGAAATAACGGGAAGGGAACGTTAAATTCAAATTCCCTTTGTTTACGTAATAATGTACCCCAAGTGTTTTGATCTTTTCGATTCGGGTCAAATTAGTGTTAGAATAATAAAAACTCAAGTGTAGGGATATGCTTATAAATCCCTAGTATTTTGATGTTATCTTAGAGGATGGTAGAGTAAAAGTGTAAGAAAAAAAAAAAAAAAAAAAAAAAAATCGAAAAAAAATAGAAAAAGAGAAAAGAAAAAAAATAGAGTGAAAAAAAAAAAAAAAAAAAAAAAAAAAACAGCATACGGGCTACCATCCTACATCTATCCTTTAAATTTATGTTTGTTTATTTCAGTTATCTAGAGTTTAGAGTGTCGAGTCTTGGCTTAGCAACGCCATTCTTCATATGCAGTTAACATAAAGATTTTTGACTTACCACCACTAAATAGCCCATCCCACCAAACCCTTATTTCCCTACCGTAAGCCTAACATTACAACCCTTTAAAAGACCTCTTTGATAGTATTTCCTAGGTGCTTACGCCAAAGCGATGGAGGTTTGATCTATTCTCAAGCCTATGGTAATCTATGTACTAGGACCGGTTAATGAGTGTTTATCTTCCATTTCCTATATTGTTATATTTCATTTATACACCTGAGAGAGATGTGAGTATCCAAACACCCCATGTGAGGTGCTAGTATGTAATTTCCGTGCTTGTTATGACTTTTGCGGGGCTTATATGTGTTGTGGACCGTTTTGAATTAATGCTGAATGACCCCTAACTTATAAATTAATTGGCTAAAAGCACATTTGCTTGAGGACAAGCAAATAACAAGTGTAGGGATATTTGATAAGGTTTTAAAAGGTACCATTTTGAGGGGTCGTTTAAGTCCTTATTTGATCACTTTTGTATCCGTTATTGCTTAATATCGTTCCTTTTCACTTTTTAGGTCTCGTGAAGGCAAAATGCTGGAATGGCACTTATTTGGACAGAAAGGCGCGAATATATGAAGAAAATGGCCAAAGTCGAAATCAGACACTCACAGTTGCTGAAAGTATAAGGCGACGGCGTCAGGTGCTATGTGCGACGCCGTCGGAGAATTATTGTGACGGGTCAGAACTCAAAACTCGTGTTTTCAAGAGACGGCGTCTAGTTGTGAAAGAGTAGGCCGTCGCTACTCAGACGGCCTAGATGCGATCCAGACGACGTCAGAAGCTGAAGAGGACGGCGTCACGGACATAAGGTGACGCCGTCGCAAGGTTAACGTGGCCAAGACGAAACCCTAATGGCGGCGACACGACGGCGTCACTAAACATAAGGTGACGCCGTCGCAATTGTAATCTTATATATAGAATCCGAATTTTTCAGTCTTTGGGTGGAGAGTCTTTGGAGTAAAAACCTAAAACCGAACCTAAGGTGTCTTGTACAGTATTTTAGGGTTTTTAACCCTATCTTACACCAAGATAAGTCTTTGCTTCATTAATTCAATTATGTCTTTGATTATTTGTGTGTATGCTTGCATGTTCTCCATGTCCGGCTAATTTATTTGTGTGTTTGCTTAGGAAGTATGAAACTTAATTATTAAATATTGATTGGTTGTTTCTTATCTTAGTTGATTAATGATCTAGTAATGCGATAGGTCATTCGTTGTGTACTTAATGCTTGATTCATCTTTGTGAACCTTAGAGTATGATTACCTGAGTGATTGTAGGCTAAAACATCCGAAGAGTGCCTTAGAGTAGGAGTCTATAATCTCTAAGTGGATTTGTAGACAAGACCCTTTGGTAAGTTCAAAGAGTTAGGGAGAAACGCATACCCTACAACTTTAGAAACACAACGCAACTAGGAATAAGACGTGACACTCAACCATCAATAGGAGATAATTAAGGAGTAATACAAACTAAGTAAACACATCTTTAAACTATCATACGAGCACACATTAATTAGACATAGACTCCCACAACCTTAGTTTAGATAATTAGATAACAGTAGAGTAATCGGTAGAAATACCAACCCCCCCCAAATCCAATACCCGAGATTCGTACCTTTCCATTTTTCATAAAATATAAAAAGATAAAAAATAATCTTCCTCAACCTTAACCTTAGCGTAGTAACTCCCTACTAGCATTCCTATTCCCCTAGAGAACGATATCAATACCCGTGGCTTACCCTAATTACTACACTACAACGATTAGGTTCACTGCCTAGGGTGTTATAAAACTTGCTCAAAGAAAAGGAAGTTTCCTTGACCCCGAACGACGCGTGTAGCGTTATCAGATATGTCTAGACCAATTGAGCTTAAATGATGAGATTCATGATCCAGAAATCATGAATTCTCCTTCTGATGATGATGAGTTAGTGATAAGTTTTAAAAGGTACCATTTTAAGGGGTCGTTTAAGTCCTTATTTGGTCACTTTTGTATCCGTTATTGCTTAATATCGTTCCTTTTCACTTTTTAGGTCTCGTGAAGGCAAAATGCTGGAATGGCACTTATTTGGACGAAAAGGCGCGAATATATGAAGAAAATGGCCAAAGTCAGAATCGAGACACTCACAGCTGCTGAAGTTAGAGGGTGACGGCGTCAGGTGCTATTGGCGACGCCGTCCCAAAAATGTTGTGACGGGCCAGAACCCAAAACTCGTATTTACAAGCGACGACGTCCAGTTGTAAAAGAGTAGGCCGTCGCTACTCAGACGGCCTAGATGCAATCCAGACGAGGTCAGAAGCTGAAGAGGACGGCGTCACGGACACAAGGTGACGCCGTCGCAAGGTTAACGTGGCCAAGACGAAACCCTAATGACGGCGACACGACGGCGTCACTAAAAATAAGGTGACGCCGTCGCAATTGTAATCTTATATATAGAATCCGAATTTTTCATTCTTTTGTGGAAAGTCTTTTGGAGTAAAAACCTAAAACCGAACCTAAGGTGTCTTGTACAGTATTTTAGGGTTTTAAACCCTATCTTACATCAAGATAAGTCTTTACTTCATTAATTCAATTATGTCTTTGATTATTTGTGTGTATGCTTGCATGTTCTCCATGTCCGGCTAATTTATTTGTGTGTTTGCTTAGGAAGTATGAAACTTAATTATTGAATATTGATTGGTTGTTTTCTTACCTTGGTTGATATATGATCTAGTAATGCGATAGGTCATTCGTTGTGTACTTAATGCTTGATTCATCTTTGTGAACCTTAGAATATAATTACCTGAGTAGTTGTAGGCTAAACCATCCAAAGAGCGCCTTAGAGTAGGAGTTTATCAGCCCTAGTGGGTTTGTAGACAAGACCCTTTGGTAAGTTCAAAGAGTTAGGAGAAACGCATACCCTACAACTTTAGACACACAACGCAACTAAGAATAAGACGTGACAACTCAACCATCAATAGGAGATAATTAAGGAGTAATACAACTTAAGTAAACACATCTTTAAACTATCATACGAGCACACATTAATTAGACATAGACTCCCACAACCTTAGTTTAGATAATTAGATAATAGTAGAGTAATCGGTAGAAATACCAACCCCCCAAATCCAATACCCGAGATTCGTACCTTTCCATTTCATAAAATATAAAAATATACAAAATAATCTTCCTCAACCTTAACCTTAGCGTAGTAAATCCTTACTAGCATTCCTATTCCCCTAGAGAACGATATTAATACCCATGGCTTACCCTAATTACTACACTACAACGATTAGGTTCACTGCCTAGGGTGTTATAAAACTTGCTCGAAGAAAAGGAAGTTTCCTTGACCCCGAACGACGCGTGTAGCGTTATCAAGTTTTTGGCGCCGCTGCCGGGGAATAGAATAGCTAGTTAGTAGTCCACCTCGTTTAGGTTCTTTGCTTGATTCCTATCAAGTAAACTTTTTTCTCATTTTTTAGCTTTCTCTTAGTCTATCCCCCTTCTTCGTGACCTTTGTTCGTAACCCCATCACTCTTCATCATGGAGAATGATAACCAACCACCAACCCAACACAAAAAAAATTCAATGTCACTCAAAACCCAACCCAATAACCAACACAACCGTCGAAGCCGATATGTGAGTAGAAACACCGACCTTCAGGATTTGCAGAAAATATTCGATAGTACAATTAGGGAAGCTGTTGAGAAAGTAGTCAGCGCTGCTATAGTTGGCTCTATGATTAGCGGTAATTCGGAAAATGGCATGATAAACAACAACGTGGATGTGGAAAATAGTGCTTACTTCAATCTTTACCCCACTAAGGAAGAGATTGCGTACCATCAATACATAATCGATAATCCACGATCACCTATCATTAGGATATGCCCAAAGATTAGGAGGGGAAATCCCTGGAACCTAAAAATCCCCTGTATGATCGGATATAGGAGTGTCGACCACGCTTACATAGATACGAAATCCCCCATCAATGTAATGTCATCTGCTGTCTACAATGACATTATGAATGAGCGACTCAATATTTGGAGAGACCCTAAGTATCCGGGAGGAGTTTGCAACTTTGTGGGAAGAGTCAAGGACGTGCATGTCTTTATAGGAAATTTCACCTACCTAGTTGATTTTATGGTCCTAGAAGACGTAGGATGCGTCATTGACTACAGCTTATCCCAAGTAGTGCTAGGGAAACCGTTTGTTGAAACATCTAGAATGAGCCATAACAAGCATGATGAAACGGTTAGGTTCAAGGAAGGAACCGATGAGATCACCTATAGGATGCCTTGGAAAACAACTGAGTATGGCCACTTGTCCATTTATGATCGAGACAACATCAAAGCTTTTGAGGACAAAAGTAAGGAAGATGTTGAAAAAGGTCATAAATTCATGTGGGAAAGAAGGAGACATTATTATAAGGATTGCTTGACTTTAGGGCCTAGGTATAGAGTCGATGAAGATTTTGTCAACATGATAGAATTCTCATTAAGGATGCGTGAGGAAACGTAGGAGCACGACTATGAGTCTAGCTACAAGACTCTTAAATAAAGAAAAGCGCTTCGTGGGAGGCAACCCATGTTTAATTGTTTGCTTGTTAGTATCATATATCTTTTATTAATTGTTTATCCTCATGTTTAAATTTGTAAAAATGCTTTATTTTGTTTTTAACTTCGTCTTAATTGCATATAAAGGTATTTTACATAAGGGATAAGTGTAGGGAGGATTACACACGTTTTCAAAAGAAACGTAAACATGAGAATAACAATTAACTAAAAGATATTTATGTTTGTTTGTTCGAGTCAAATGCTTGTATCGAGTCATAATGGATGTTTTGCAGAAATGTTTCCAGATTCTAAAGATGTAAATTTTCCAGAATTTTTTCCAGAAAATCGCAGACCAGTTTTTGTCAGGATAACCTGACGGCGTTAGGATTGCAACCTGACGGCGTCAGGAAGGAGTAAAATCATCAGATTACTTTTTCTCGTTTTCTGAGCTACTTATAAATTTTTGGAATTTTCCAGGTCTTAATTTTCTTAGAAATTCTGTAAACATCCATTCTACAAGCATTATATCCTAGTTTAAATCGAGTCTTATATATTTTATTACCACCGATTTTACGCGAAGGTTTCGTTTGTTTTCTTCAAGTGTGCAGGTTTAGTTTGTCAAGAAGAAGTTACATACGATTGGAAGGAGCTTTTCACGCAATAATTCTTCTTGAAAAGAATTTAACCACCACTTTACACGGATCCTACCGAGCTAATCAGGGGAGTATTAGTTTCTTTCGTTTTTGATTATCTTCTATTATCATAACTTTGATACTTTCGGGGAACATTGGGGACAATGTTCAGTTTAAGTGTAGGGAGGGAAAATAAAACGGGAACTTTGAAACTATGCTTATCATTGATTATTTGCTTCGTCCAATTGCACTTTTGTAATAAACCATGAGAAAATGTCGGTTAGGGTAATTTTGGCACCAAATTTAAAATTTTTCATGACATATAGGAGTGGGCCATTAGTCTTAACAAAAGCGTCTCATGGATAGGAAGTTATATGACTAGCACAAAACCCTTTACCACCCAAATTCCACCAAAATGTGAGGATCGCCCTTAGATTAGTAGGAATTAAAGCATTCATCTTCAATGCTTAGAGTGTGAACCGGTAGTATATTAGATTATAGAACTTGTTTTGTGATGCATTCCGAGATCGCAAGTGAGGCTACACTTGTGTAGTTAGGAATAACTAAATGATAAGAGGCATTAGGATAACCCTTATTTGATACCTGTAATATAATTACTTATTCCACATCGGTTGAGTAATTCCCCCACACCCTTTGCGTTGTACTCATTTTTAGTACACGATACCCCTAGTTAACCCCTCAGAGCCTTTCCTTTTCGCGGTTCTCGTGATGTTTCGGTTTTTCCGGAATATCAATGAAGAGCATTGTTTACACCCCACCCCCAAATATACACCCAAATCGCCTTAGCCTACCCCTTATGCACTCACTTTTAGTGCAAATGTTTGTTATCACCCTAAACCCTTAGTTCAATTATCTAGTTGCTTGCATAAGTTGCTAAGTCAAGTCATATCCTTTGTATACAGTTTTGGGATGATTGGGATTCATGGGAAAAGTTAAAGTTTATGAAATGACAGGAAGGGAACGTTAAATTCAAATTCCCTTTGTTTGCGTAATAATGTACCCCAAGTGTTTTGATCTTTTCAAATCGGGTCAAATTAGTGTTAGAGTAATAAAAACTCAAGTGTAGGGATATGCCTATAAATCCCTAGTATTTTGATGTTATCGTAGAGGATGGTAGAGTAAAAGTGTATGAAAAAAAAAAAAATCGAAAAAAAAAGAGAAAAGAAAAAAATAGAATGTAAAAAAAAAAAAAAAAAAAAAAAACATACGGGCTACCATCCTACATCTATCTTTAAATTTATTTATTTCAGTTATGTAAAGTTTAGAGTGTCGAGTCTTGGCTTAGCAACGCCTTTCTTCATATGCAGTTAACATAGAGATTTTTGACTTGCCACCACTATATAGCCTATCCCACCAAACCCTCATTTCCCTACCGTAAGCCTAACATTAAAACCCCTTTAAAGACCTCTTTGATAGTCTTTCCTAGGTGCTTACGCCAAAGCGATGGAGGTTTGATCTATTCTCAAGACTATGGTAATCTATGTACTAGGACCGGTTAATGAGTGTTTATCTTCCATTTCCTATTTGTTATATTTCATATATACACCCGAGAGAGATGTGAGTATCCAAACACCCCATGTGAGGTGCTAGTATGTAATTTCCGTGCTTGTTATGACTTTTGCGGGGCTTATATGTGTTGTGGACCGTTTTGAATTAATGCTTCATGACCCCTAACTTATAAATTAATTGGCTAAAAGCACATTTGCTTGAGGACAAGCAAATAACAAGTGTAGGGATATTTGATAAGGTTTTAAAAGGTACCATTTTGAGGGGTCGTTTAAGTCCTTATTTGATCACTTTTGTATCCGTTATTGCTTAATATCGTTCCTTTTCACTTTTTAGGTCTCGTGAAGGCAAAATGCTGGAATGGCACTTATTTGGACGAAAAGGCGCGAATATATGAAGAAAATGGCCAAAGTCAAAATCGAGACACTCACAGCTGCTGAAGTTAGAGGGTGACGGCGTCAGGTGCTATTGGCGACGCCGTCCCAAAAATGTTGTGACGGGCTAGAACCCAAAACTCGTATTTACAAGCGACGACGTCCAGTTGTAAAAGAGTAGGCCGTCGCTACTCAGACGGCCTAGATGTAATCCAGACGACGTCAGAAGCTGAAGAGGACGGCGTCACAGACACAAGGTGACGCCCTCGCAAGGTTAACGTGGCCAAGACGAAACCCTAATGACGGCGACACGACGGCGTCACTAAACATAAGGTGACGCCGTCGTAATTGTAATCTTATATATAGAATCCGAATTTTTCAGTCTTTTGTGGAGAGTCTTTTGGAGTAAAAACCTAAAACCGAACCTAAGGTGTCTTGTACAGTATTTTAGGGTTTTAAACCCTATCTTACATCAAGATAAGTCTTTACTTCATTAATTCAATTATGTCTTTGATTATTTGTGTGTATGCTTGCATGTTCTCCATGTCCGGCTAATTTATTTGTGTGTTTGCTTAGGAAGTATGAAACTTAATTATTGAATATTGATTGGTTGTTTTCTTACCTTGGTTGATATATGATCTAGTAATGCGATATGTCATTCGTTGTGTACTTAATGCTTGATTCATCTTTGTGAACCTTAGAATATAATTACCTGAGTAGTTGTAGGCTAAACCATCCAAAGAGCGCCTTAGAGTAGGAGTTTATCATCCCTAGTGGGTTTGTAGACAAGACCCTTTGGTAAGTTCAAAGAGTTAGGGAGAAACGCATACCCTACAACTTTAGACACACAACGCAACTAAGAATAAGACGTGACAACTCAACCATCAATAGGAGATAATTAAGGAGTAATACAACTTAAGTAAACACATCTTTAAACTATCATACGAGCACACATTAATTAGACATAGACTCCCACAACCTTAGTTTAGATAATTAGATAATAGTAGAGTAATCGGTAGAAATACCAACCCCCCAAATCCAATACCCGAGATTCGTACCTTTCCATTTCATAAAATATAAAAATATAAAAAATAATCTTCCTCAACCTTAACCTTAGCGTAGTAACTCCTTACTAGCATTCCTATTCCCCTAGAGAACGATATTAATACCCGTGGCTTACCCTAATTACTACACTACAACGATTAGGTTCACTGCCTAGGGTGTTATAAAACTTGCTCGAAGAAAAGGAAGTTTCCTTGACCCCGAACGACGCGTGTAGCGTTATCAGTTAGTCATAATGTTTATCATGACTTTCTTTCTCTTCTTCACCTATCCTGTGGCTTCTCCTGTTCTTCACTCCTTCGGGAATGAAGACATTATTTTTGACCCCGGCATTTTCATTTATCATTTGTGAGCCGGTTCTATGTATACCTCATCGGTGTGGAACTTTCACGTACTTCAATGTTTATACAAACATCTTGAATGAAAGTCCGATGGAGATTGTCTCTTCCACTTACTTCCCCATGAACAAATTAATTCGGGGTCGAGTCAAGCTAGCGACTCGGTAATCAAAAACAGTAGTTAAACATGGGTTTTCACCCGTGTGTACCACCCTAGTGTGGGGGAGTTGCCCCCCGCTGTTGTATATAAGTTTTCAAAAAAAAAAATGTGTATATATCAAAAATAAAATAATGGCCGTAGTATTTCCCTTTTACGTTCTATGTTTCGGCATAACAGCCGGTACTTTGAATATTGAGGGAAATATTCATTTCTAGTGTGGGGGGAATTCTCACGAATTTTATCATGTAATTATACCACCCAATTCTCCCATTTTTGGCCAAAATTTTTTTTTGGAGTAAGTGTTTTTCACTTACTCAGCATATGGTTATCAGTCCGCCATGTCTAACACACAAAATGATTGGCTAATCCAGGAGCAAACAGCTCTTGGTAAAGATATCTCAAATCCGTTGACGGCTTGCAATTTGCCCAAAATTGTATGGTGTTCAGCTCACCATATCTTTAATTAGTGAAGAGTTGGCTAGCCCGCAAGTTTATGGCTTGTGGTAAAGGCAGTTGGAAAACCATAATTGGTAATCAACTCACCAAAGATATTTTATCTAAGAGTTGGCTAGTCCAGAAGCAAACGGCTTCTGGTAAAGACAAATCAAATCCGTTTACAGCTTATGATTTGTTCAAAATCATTTGGTTATCATTGTACCAAAGTATCACATACTGAAACAATTGGCTACTCCAGAAGTAATGGCTTTTGGTAAAGAGACTTAAATCCATTAATTTTTCATAAAAGATTGCTAGGGACTAGCAATAGTTTAGTGTGGGGGATTTGATATGTGTCTAAATACACATATATTTTATTTTATTTAAACCCACAAAAATGTCCAAAAACACGCAAATGACCATATAAATGCTACAAATATCATGGAAATGTGTTTTTATGTATTTCAAGTGCAAAAGGATTGAAAACTGATGAAAAACAACAAAGTTTACATAATTTACAGTTTCAGTCCCTAAACTTTCATAAATTGGCAAAACTAGTCCCTGGTATTTCAAAACTTGTAAAATATCATTAAAGGTCCTTGGGGATTCACAAGTTGTTAGAAATAGTCCTTTGAAGTTAAAATTTCATCAACTTTGGTCCCTCAACTTTGAAAAGTGTCAAAAATGGTCCCTGGGTTATTTAAAATGGAAAATGAATAAATATAACCCTTGTACTATTCATATATGGCATAATCGGTCCTTGTGTTAACTTTGGAAAAATTACTTGTTTAACCCCTCACTTTCAGAATATTACAAAAATGGTCCTTATGAGATAAACTATAAACCCAAAACCAAGCCCATGCTACAAACCAGTCCAACAACCAACCCAGCCCAATCCCCTTATTAATAAAACCAGGGTCAACCTTGGTCAAACCCACCTTCCCTCCTTCCCTCTCCCATCAAAACTGAAACCAGAAACCACCCTTCACCTCCATGGTTTCACCACCACTTGCATCCACCTCAACCCCAGCTGTCTACCCACTCTCCTACACCTCACCCTAAAGCATTAAATGCCCTAAAAACTCTACACGTTTCCTTTTGGATATTTTTGGCGCCAATTTGCATTTCAAGGGCTAAGATGAGTTGCAGTGATCCAATGGCCATGATTAGAAGTGGGAAAGGTTCAGAAAGTCAAGGATAACCTAACATGACTCTATAAAGAAAGAAAAGAAGCTCAGAGAAGAGTATGTAGAGTAGTGTAGTTTTTTAATTAATGTCGACTAGATAAGTTCTTGTAATTTTCTTCTGGGTTTAGTTAATTTTAAGTTGTATAAGTATTTTGCAATGTAATTCAAGTATTCAATTAGATTAATTCCATGTTTCCAGTTAAAACTGTTTTTCCCGCCAAATATGCTTTGCATTGGTTTTGATGTTATAATCTGTATTAAGTGTTTAAATAAGCTTTTATAAGCTTATTAAAGTAATTAAAGAAGTATTAAGAGGTTCCTGAGGTTCTAATTTCATTTTGAAGAAAAGTCAAAGAAAGTCAACAAAAGCTCAAAATAAGCAGTTCTGGGAGAAGAAGCTAATCTGGATGGTTTTTCTGGTTTCTAGCTTGTTGACAACAAGCTAGGAGTGGTTTCTGGTCCTTGTTCTTTGATTCACAGTCCAATTTAGTTGTAAGCTATTTCATTAGTTTGCATTATTTTGATCATTACTGTTGAACAGCTTATAATTAGCTTATTTTCAGTATTTATTGCTTATTTATAGTTTATAAACATATTTCATCAGTTAATCAGTAATTAAATAGCCATTTGTCTTTATTTTCCTTATAAACCTATAAAAAGTCCAAAAATAGTTATATAGTATAAAACTTATTAAACTACTTATTTCTGTGTTAAAAGTTGTTCATTAGTACTTAATTAAGTTAGTTAATCAGTAAAATTAGATCCTTTAGTTTAAAATATTGTGTTTCACCTTGAAAATCAAATATCAGTCCCCATAAGGGAGTGTTCGAATTTAGTGTGATCTGTTGAATCTAGTGTGTTATTGTTGTTATTTGCTGTTGAAACATGTTTAATTAGGTCTATATAGGTTAGTTCTATCATATAAACCAGTACTTATTAGTTAAAAGGTCAAAATCATTTAGTTAGTACCATAACAGTCCACTGTTGGGACTGTTATGGCCAAAACTCAACCATTTTGCTTAAAAGTTGTCCTAGTGGCTTATTCTAGTTTCATTATAACCTAAAACAACATTTTCAGTCCTCAAGATCATCCCAAAGTCCACAAAAGTCAAACTTGTTTCACAATTAAAAAAGTCAAAATTTCATAGAAACCCATTTTTGAATAAACTTGTGAATTTCATGTAGGACTTAATATTAGGAGTGAAGACTTGTGCTTTTGGATATTTGTCATTCTGTTGCTTGTCTTCATCATAGTATTTTTTATAATTTTTAGTTAGCGTTGTAAACTGCTTATTTGCTAGCTTCTTTTAAGCTCTTTTTCACAAATCTCCCTTTTTGCTTATTCCTTATTTCTGCTTATTCAGTGTGTTTTTTTTGTTGTTGTTGCTTATTATAAGTTCCCATAACTTGTTCATAGCTTATTCAACCTTTGGTTCAGTAGTGGTAGCTTTTTATTAGCTTATGCAAGCTTATAGCTCATTTCCTTTTAAGCTTTTCAAAAACATATCATGTCCTAATCACCATTATAGTTTTGATTTTTCATTTCTTCACCTTAAGTCCATTTGAGCTAAAAATTTGGATATAAGCTCTTTGGTTGGTTGTCTACTGCCTGGTCATTTTAGTTAATTTTTGTGATTTTTTCTTGCTAGTTTAATGTAGGCTTAAAGTAGATGCATAAGGGCCGTTTGGCATAAGTTCGATAGAACCTGTTTTATAGCTATAACGCTTCTAGCCTGTGCTTTTAGGGTCCCATTCAGTTGCATTAGCATAATTTAGGTTAGATTAAGGCTAAGGTAGCTTATAGTAGCTTATGGTTAGATTTTAGCTTATTTACATGTGCTTATTTCATTAGTTGTGCGCCCAAATCATTGTTCTTGTGCTCCAAAATAGTTTCTGTTATTTTTCCTGGGTTCTCAGTATTATTTTATCGTTGACTGGAAGTTTTCATATTTTTCACTGTTCATTTACTAATTTTCTGCATTTTATGTCATTTTCTAGCATTTTTAATTAGCATTTAATCCAAATAATTCAGAAAAAGATCAGAAAAATGTAATTTCAATTTTATTAGTTTTATAAAAATATAAAAAGCCAAAAAAATATTTTTCCATAATTTTCTTAGTTTAAATAGTATTTTCTAGCATTTTAATTAGTTTTAAATAGTATTAAATTCATAATAAATAGAGAAAAAGTCAAAAAAATGTGATTCCAGTTTTAAAAAATCGTTTTAGTTAAATTTGATTTTTGAAAAATAGTTTTGTAATTTTCTTGCATATTTTCCTAATTTTTAGCATTTTAAGCTATATTTTAAATGTTCAAAATTAGTTTTTAATTCAAAATAAATCAAGAAAAATCCTAGAAATTAGTTTTAAATTACAAATAACTTTTAAATATCATATGTAGCTGTAGAAAAGTAGTAGTTAATTTTTATGGGTTAAAATAGAGTAGTTTGCATTTTATTAGCGTTTTATAAAGTACGTTTTTCGCATTTTAAAGTTATAAATTGCATAATTAGTTTTAATTACTTGTTTTCATCATAGATTCTGTAGTTTTGATTGCTTTTAATTAATTTCCTTAGTGTAATCAATCATAACCTTTTCCTGTTCAATATTCACCCGATCACAGATTCGTTGTATTACAGTTTACACACCTCGTTGGGACTTAACGACCCGGGGAAACACTAAACTCTCCTGGATAATTGCATTGCATTCTCAAGTGATTGACTCTTGTTGACCATTCACCTGGTTAATTTGGGTTGACCGTTTGGGACCAATCAAGGTTACGTATTGTATAATGTATAGAACTCCTTAGCCTACAAAAGGAGGTTCTAGGTTAGATTAGATATACGTATGTTTTATATCTAAGGTCGATACACTTCAAGGTTGCAAAACCCTAATACTGGTTAGAGTATTCGTATTAATAATAATATTGAGGTGTTGAATGTTTATTGTTCTTCTTCCTAAGGTTAAGTATTAAATTCCGCATGATACTTAATAAGCTTTTATTTTAAGTCAGTTTCTATATTAGATCGTTTGCTCAACTGGGATCAACAAGTGGTATAAGAGCTTGTGATCTAGAAACTGTAACCAAGAAGAAGTTCTTTTAAGTTCTACTCAAAGAAAGCTAAGATGTATGACGAAACTCACATGTTGACTTCTTCAAAGGTACCCATGCTCAAGCATGGTGAGTATCAAATCTGGAGAATGCGAATGAGGCAATACATTCGTATGATTGACTATGCCATCTGGGATGTAGTTGAAAAAGGTGATACTCTTCCTAAGAAGGGTGCTGATGGTAAAGTGATACAGATTGTTAGTGAAGTTGACAAGGCTAGAAGAAAACTGGAGATTAAAGCTCATAGTATTCTTTCTATGGGAATACCTAATGAGTATGCTTTGGACTTTGAAAGATATGAGTCTACTAAAGAGTTACCGGATGCTCTTGAGACAAGGTTTGCTGGTAATGAAGCTACTAAGAAATCAAGGAAAAATATGCTTAAGCATCAACTTGAAAACTTCACTGCTCTTAGTGGAGAAAAACTTGATGGCACTTATAACAGGCTTCAAAAACTTATCAACCAATTGAAGTCAGTGGACTACAATGTTATTCAAGAAGATATAAATTTGAAGTTCATCAAAAATTTTATCTCCTGAATGGGCTGTTCATACTATTGTGTGGAGAAATAAGGTGGACTTTGATAAGATGACTCTGGACAATCTCTACAACAACTTGAAAGTTTATGAGTCTGAAAATAAAATTGCTGGTGCATCTTCTGCTAATCAAAACCTTGCTTTTGCTTCAACTAATCACAAAAGTCCACATGATGTATCCACTGCTGTCTATGGTATAACCACGGCTATTGCAAACAATTCCACTGTTAGTGATAATGTCAGTGATGGTGCAATTTGTGCTTTTCTGGCTGATTTAACTACTAGTGTTACTGTTCTAAATCAAGATCTAGTTCAAATTGATCCTGATGATCTTGAGAAGATTAATCTTCAATGGCAAATGGCAATGTTGACTCTTCAAGCAAGGAAGTTTCTGAGAAGGACTGGAAGACAGGTTAAGTATGATGGTCAAAGGAGAGCTGGATTCGACAAAAGCAAGATGGAGTGCTTTAACTGCAAGAAGAAAGGTCACTTTGCTAGGGAATGTCGAGCTCCTAAGAGAATTGAAGGCACTAAGAAGACCACAGAAGAGCCTGCTGCTTCTTCAGCTTTGGTTGCTCAAGATGGCATTGGTGATTATGATTGGAGTGATCAGATTGAAGAAGGTCCCAATGCAAATTTTCTTGCTAGTGAAGCTTCAAAAGAGCATAACTTTGCTCTAATGGCCTATGCTTCATCTTCTGGTTCAGATTCTAAGGTATCTAATGATTCTACAACATCTACTTGTTCTTTTAAATCATGTTATGATAACTTAGAATCTCAAAAAGCTGAGAGTTTAAGAAAAGAAGTAGAAAGACTGTCTATGGACAACTTAGGTTATAAAGTTGGTCTAGAGAGTGTGGAAGAGAAGCTAAAATACTGTATTAAATGTGAGTTTGAGTATGTAGATAAGATCAATATACTAGGTGGTGAAATTGATCTTAAGGATAGAGAGATTAAAATGCTTAAGGAGAAACTTGAACTGGTAGAGAGTGTAAAAGAAGAGGCCCTAAAAGAAAAAGAACAACATGTTGTTAGGGTTGCTAAAACACAATTTGCTTCTGATATGGTTCATAAATCCATAGAAAGTCATCTAATGAAAAAGGGTTCTGGGATAGGTTACAATAATGCACCACCACCCACTCTTATGCAACATGCACTACCTGCTAAAGAACTGTCATTTAGTAGTGAATTCAGTTTTAACAAACATGTAGAAGGGATAAGTAGGACTGAAACACCTAAGATAGGTTCTGAGAAGTCATCTGATGCTCCCACAATTGAAGATTGGGAATCAGATTCTGAGGAAGATAGATCTGAATCAACTCACCCTGAAAAGATAGAACATGTTAAGAAAGTTGATTCTAAACAAGCCAACCTTGTACCTAGATTTGGAGCTCAGATTACTAAGAAAGTGGTTGAGTACAAGGAAATACCTAGGGAACAGATGAGAAAAAATATACCTAGGGGCAATCAGAGAAGCTTAAATGGCCTAATTTCTAACAGATTAGGTGATGAGTTTCAATGTGTCAAGAAAGCATGTTATAACTGTGGTAGTTTTGAGCACTTACCGAGAAATTATTATAATAACAGACCACAAGTTTGGAATCATTGGAGGAGGGTAAATCATCAAAACTTTTCAAAGAAAACAAACCCTCATCCTAACAGTAACATGATTCCTAGGGCAGTGTTGATGAGGAATGGGAATACAAAATCAATTATCACTACTGCACCTAAATGGGTTCCAACCACTGCTAAGCAAAATATAAACACGGCTAAGCAATGTTAAACCACTGATAAGCAAAATATCACCACTGAAACAAAAGAAGTTTTAAAAATTCCAAAGGTGATAACTGACACAGTGGTTGGAAATCATTTTTATGCTGTTAAGGCCTCAGCAAGTTGGCAATGGAAGCCTAAGACCAAGGTTTTACATCATGTCAACTGTGCATCAATGGACCTAAAGAAATTTAAATATTTTGATGCACAGGGCAGACCCAAGTCAGTATTGGCTTGGGTCCACAAAAGGAACTAGCTTGTTTAATTTCATGTACAGGGCAATCTACAAGACAAGCTAAAAGGTAAAGGAGTTTTTGATAGTGGTTGATCTAGGCACATGACTTGGGATGGGAGCAACCTGGAAGATTTTGAAGCTTTTGATGGAGGATATGTGGCATTTGGCAATGATCCAAAAGGAGGAAAGATACTTGGCAGAGGCACAATCAGAACAGGGAATTTAGACTTTGAAAAGGTCTATTTGGTACAGAGACTTAAGTATAATCTATTCAGTGTTTCTCAAATGTGTGATAAGAAAAACTGGGTACTTTTTGGTGAAACTGAGTGTGTGGTGTTGTCTTCTGAGTTTAAGATGCCTGATGAGAAGTTTATACAACTTAGGGTACCTAGGAAGGAAAATATATATTGTTTTGATCTTAAAGATGTTCTTCCAAATAGGTCCTTAACATGTTTGTTTGCTAAAGCATCTGTAGATGAGTCTATATTGTGGCATAGAAGGCTAGGTCACCTCAATTACAAAACAATCAATAAACTGGTAAAAGGAAACTTAGTGAGAGGGTTACCTTCTAAGGTTTTTGAGTGTAAGGAACTGTGTGTGGCCTGTCAAAAAGGAAAACAACATAGAGCTTCTTGTAAGACTAAATCTGTAAACACCATCACACAACCACTGTTTATGCTTCATATGGACTCATTTTGACCTACTTTTGTTAAGAGTTTGAACCATAAGCAGTATTGCCTAGTTATCACTGATGATTATAGTAGATTTTCTTGGGTATACTTTTTGGCTGCTAAGAGTGAGACTAGTGAGATCCTCAAAAGTTTCATTACTAAGATAGAAAATCTAGTAAACCATAAGGTCAAGGTAATTAGATGTGATAATGGAACTGAGTTTAATAATGATGTGATGAATTAGTTCTGTGTAGCTAAGGGTATAGAGAGACAGTTTAGTGTTGCTAGAACACCACAACAAAATGGTGTAGCTGAAAGGAAAAATAGAACACTAATTGAGGCTGCTAGGACAATGTTGTCAGAGTCTAAGTTACCAACTACCTTTTGGGCTGAAGCTGTAGGAACTGCATGTTATGTGCAGAATAGAAGTAAGATAGTGAAGCATCATAACAAGACCCCCTATAAGCTGTTACATGATAGGAAACCAATGATTGCATTCCTAAAACCTTTTGGGTGTCCTGTTACTATCTTGAATACCATAGACTACCTAGGCAAGTTTCAAGAAAAAGTTGATGATGGATACTTTTTAGGCTATTCTTCTAATAGTAAAGCCTTTAGAGTATACAATAGGAGGACTAGAATTGTTGAAGAGAACCTACATGTTCAATTTAGTGAAAAGACTCCTAGTGTTGAGACCAAAGGACCAGACTGGCTGTTTAACATTGATATGCTAACAAAATCTATGAATTATGAGCCTATCATTGTAGGAACTTCTACTAATGTTAATGCAGGTACACAAAAGGATTCTGATGCTGAAACAACTTCTAAGGAAGCTGATTCTCCAAAGGATTTCTATTTGGTTGAAAAGTGGAAAGCTGGTTCTGTTCCTTCCATCATTAATAAGCAAGGTCCCACTGATGATGATGTACTGAAAGATGGAGTCAATGTTGATCATCATCAAGATAAGGATGAGTTGTTGAAAGATAACTCAGCGTCGGTAGAAGAAATTGAAAAGAAGAAAAGGCATTCTGCAAGCACTGCTAAGCCAACTGAAAGCACTGCTAAGCCAACTGAAACCACAGATAAGCCATTTTCTACCACTGATAGTCCAAGTGAAAACCCGGCTGCAAGTACTGGTGATAGTACTTTCTTTGGACCACATGCAAAGCCATTATTTGATGACGAGGAGTATCCACATGATCCTGACATGCCTGCTTTGATAGAAATTGATACTCCTACTGATGATGAAGACATGGATGATTTCTTCAATGCTGATTTGACTAACTTGGAAACTGTCATTAATGAAAGTCCAATCACCACCACCAAGATTCACAAGATTCATCCCAAGGAACAAATACTTGGAAACTTGAATACTCTAGTTCAAACAAGAAGCAGGGTTAAGAACACTGAACCTTTTCTTGAACATGGGTTCTTTGCAAGATCACTTCATAAAAGAAACAGTCATAAAGATCTGCAAAATTGCCTGTTTGCTTGTTTTCTGTTTCAAAAGGAGCCCAAAAGAGTGGAAGAAGCTTTATCAAAAGAAGGCTGGGTAGAATCAATGCAAGAGGAGCTTCTATAGTTTAAGCTTCAAGAGGTTTGGACATTGGTTGATCTTCCAAATGGTAAGAGGGCAACTAGGACTAAATGGGTGTTCAGAAATAAGAGGGATGAAAGAGGAATTGTGGTAAGAAACAAATCAAGGTTGGTTGCTCAAGGATACACAAAAACTGAAGGTTTGGACTATGATGAAGTGTTTGCTCCAGTTGCAAGAATAGAGGCTATTAGATTATTTTTGGCTTATGCTTCATTCAAGAATTTTGTTGTGTAGCAGATGGATGTTAAAAGTGCATTTTTGTATGGCACAATTGATGAGGAGATTTATGTTTGTCAACCTCCTTGTTTTGAAGATCCTGATCATCCTGACAAGGTTTATAGGGTGAGAAAGGCTATGTATGGGTTGCATCAAGCTCCTAGGGCATGGTATGAGTGCCTGTCTACTTATTTGATGGAAAATGGGTTTAAAAGAGGGCTGATTGATAAAACTTTGTTCATTAGAAAGCACAACGATGATATTCTATTGGTTCAGGTTTATGTTGATGACATCATCTTTGGCTCTACAAACAAGGAGCTATGCAAGGATTTTGAGAAACTTATGCATGATAAGATTCAGATGAGTTCTATGGGATAACTCACTTTCTTTTTGGGGCTACAGGTTCAACAAAGAACTGATGGTATCTTCATTAGTCAAGACAAGTATGTAGCAGATGTTTTGAAGAAGTTTGGGTTTCAAGATGTAAAAAGTGCAAGTACACCTATGGAGACTCAGAAACCACTGCTACCATATGATGGGAGTCCCAAAGTTGATTTGAAGTTGTACAGGTCCATGATTGGATCTTTGATGTATCTCACTGCATCTAGGCCAGATATTATGTTCTCAGTATGTGTGTGTGCAAGATTTCAAGTCACACCAAATACCTCACACATTGTTAGGAATTAGAAATTCCAGGTATTAAAGAGTCGGTCACCTCAAGTATATGTAATCGTTAGAAAGCTCGTAGTCGTAGTTATTTTAAGTTAAGTAGTATTTAGTTAAGTAACACCGTGGAGGACGGACGGGTCTTTACCCACTGTATGCCTGATCCACAGCCCGATGTGTGGCGATTTATGTAAGACTATAAATACTCTCTACCTCCCAAGGTAGAGAGTTGGAGCTCATAATAATATCTTTCACTTTCTCTCACTAAGTTCCCTAAACCTCTAACTTTCTCTCTCTAGAATTCCATCTATATGCTACTTTGTGTTATGGTTTGATGTGTATGTGAAAAGTTATATCTTACAATTGGTATCAAGAGCCATGGTTAGATCATATCTTGCACATCTTTGGATTTATAGTGGTTTTTAGGTGGTTTTTGAGTTTGAAAAAGTTTAGTGATTTTTGCATCATTTGGTTGATTTCTTGTGTTAAAGTTTGAATTTTGTTGGTACTTTTATGTTTAGAATCATCACAAGTGTTTAGGTTTTCATTTGGTAAGCTTGAATCATCTTGGTTGGGTTGTTTTTGGATTGAAAAGTGATGTTTATATGGTTTTTCAAGCTAGCGACTTAGCTCACGGAGTATCTTCTTGGTAGCGACTTGCTTCACATTTTTGTAGCGACTTACAGTGTTGGAGCTAGCGACTTAGACCTAGCGATTAACAGTACAAGTAGTGGACTCTCCACTACGGGTAGCGACTTAGTGGTAGCGACTTGGTCTGTAGCGAGTTGCTCTTTAGCGACTTGTATCTCTAGCGACTTGTGTAGCGAATTGCTGCCAAAATTTGGCTAGCGACTTGGTCTGTAGCGAGTTACTACTTAGCGACTTGCTTTTCTGTCTAGCGACTTGGGACTCTAGCGACTTAGGGGTGTAGCGAATTAAGGGTTAGCGACTTAGTGCATTAACTTCTAGCGACTTAGTGCATTAACTTCTAGCGACTTAGTACATTATCTTCTAGCGATTTAGTGCTTTATCTTCTAGCGACTTGAGTGATTGTTTACGGTTTTCTCTTGATTTAGTAAAATCCCGTGAAAGAATCTATTTCCCGGTTTAATCATAGAGTTATAAAATCCCGTATAATCTGTTAACATGTCTACCAACGTTCCTACTGTCATCTCCACTGTTGCCGAGGATGTTCAAGCAGCTGGCTCAGATACTCGTCCACCCATGCTTGACAGAACTGACTACGATTCTTGGGCTCAACGAATCAAACTGTATTGCCTTGGAAAGGAAAATGGTGTCAACATTCTCAAATCTATTGATGAAGGACCATATCGAGTTGAGACGACTAGAGACATACTTGATACTAATGCAGATGGTACTCCTGTTTACGGAATGGACAGACCTAAGATGTATGATGAGCTTGATGATAAGGATAAAAAGAGATTTGATGCAGATATCAGGGCTTCAAACATTGTTCTTCAAGGTCTTCCTAAAGACATCTACAAGCTGATCAATCATAACACTGATGCTAAGGCAGTTTGGGATAATGTTAAGATGCTTCTCTCAGGTTCAGAATTGACTATGGAAGACAGAGAATCCCAACTCTATGACGAATTTGAGCACTTCAAGATGAAACCAGATGAGAATGTCTATGAGTACTATGTGAGATTTCATAAGTTAGTTAATGACATGAGGAACATCAGAATGACTATGCCTAACATTCAGTTGAACTCAAAATTTGTAAACAACATGAATCCCGAATGGCACAAGTTTGTTACCGCTGTGAAGCTCACTAAAGGATTGAAGAATACAAACTATGAGCAACTCTATGCCTTCCTCCTTCAGAATGAAAGACATGTTATGTTTGAGAAATTAATTCTCAATCAGTTCAAAACCAACCAGGGAGAGACAAGCTCGTCTAATGACTCTACAGCCTTCTACTCAAACATCGGAATCACTACCAAAGCATCACAAGTCATACCCCTGGGTAATGGTAATCACAAACTCATTCCTGATCCAATGTACAAACAAGATGATGCTGATGCTCACGTGGGTAGCTTCATTAATCAACTAGCTCTTCTCATTAGTCAAAACATGAATACTCTCCCACAAACCAACAACAACCTCAGAACTGCATCTAACCCACATAATCAAGCCACTGTTAAAGATGGAAGGATCGTGGTGCAACCAGTTCAGGAAAGACAGTATGAACAGGGACGAGGTGGAGCTGGGAGAGGTTATGTTGGAAACTAGAATCGAGGAAGGAATGGTAACCAAGGTCAAGCTAAGCCCATCAAATGTTATAACTGTGGTGGAGAGGGACACATTGCAAGGAACTGTACATCTCCAAAGCGTCCACAGAATGCTGATTACTTCAGAGATAAGATGATGCTTGTTCAAGCTCAGGACAATGGTGCTACTTTGAATGAAGAGGAATTGCTGTTTCTTGCTGAGGGCAATGCCAAGACCTATGATGCAGATGTGGATGAGCAGCCTATTCAGGAGATAGGTCACAATCATCAAAATGCCTTTCAAGTCGCTGACTGTGATGCATACGACTCTGATGTGGATGATGGACCTACGGCACACACAATTTTTATGGCTAGCATTTCTCCAATGGTTTCTCCCAAGGTCTCTTCTTCACCACTAGCTGGGCCATCCCATGACAAGCTCATCTCAGAGGTATTAAAACTATACGATGATGCTGATGTGCAACAGATGCATGACAAAGTACAATCAACTGAAACTATTGAATCAAATATTGAAAATATGGGTAATATCGATATTGTCCCATATGATCAATATGTGAAACAAAGTGAAAGTGAAGTTGTACCAAGTGATGCATCTTCTGCAGTCAACAATGACTATGTTTTTGATGAATACACTGCATGTGCCCCTGATGATTCCATAATTTCTGAACTAAATGCCTATAAAGAACGTGTTGCTATTTATGAACAACGTGCTAAGTTTGAGTTGACCACTCGTGAGCAGGAAATGGATGACCATGTAAGTACAGTAATTAGAAAAAGTAAGTTTAGAGAAGAAGTATTGAAACAAGAATTAAATTCCTTGCAAGAAAAACTTTCTAAAACATCTAAACAAAAACAAGAACTTCAAGAAAATGTGAAAATGCTTAAGCAAGAATTTAATGCAAAGGAATCAAAACTCTTGAGAGATTTTTCTAATCTAAAAACTTTGAAAAACAAACTTGAGAACAAGTTGTACATACAAGGAAACACCATTCAGACTGCTCACATGGTCACTAAACATTGAGTCTTAAGCGATAAGCATAGCATTCCCCTTGTTGAGGAACCAAATCCAGAGGTAATTAAAAAGGCTAGAAATGCTCATAAGGTGCTTTATGATGGTAATGAAATTCTTAAGCCTAGGCAGAAACCTAGTTGCGTTGAGTGCACTGAGGAAGATAAGAAATCAGATGAAGTCACTAGGGAAAGGATGAACAAAAAACTAGATGACCCGAAATGCAAAGAGAAAAAAATTATTATCACTCCCCATGACTACAAGAAGGAAAACTGGATTTCCTTGAACATGTTTAAGCCTCAAACATTGCTGACTCCCGAACAAATTTTCTGGAAAAAGGATTTAGAAAAGCTGAAAGCTGAAAATATTGTTGAAACAAACCCCCCTTTATGGAAAATGCCTAGAGCGACTGAGTATCCTCCTAATACACCAATGCATCTAGTTCCTAGAAAAATTGCCACTAAAAGCAAGACCTTGATTAGTCAATATGTTATATTTCAACTGTTTGTTGATTTTGAGAAAACTTGCAAGAAAAGGATCACACCCACTGGTATAACAGAAGGAGAAAGGGGTTTTGAGCAAATGAAAGAATGTTATTTAACTGAGGTCATGCCTTTCTTTAAACTTCTGAAAGATCACTTTGAGAGTCTTAAAAAGGGAATAGAAACTGATATCAAGGGAATGGAAAAGGAATTTGATGCAATGGTAGCTGAAGTTAGTGATTATGAGCGTGCACTAAAATATAATGAGATTGAGAGGAAGAACTTGCATACATTAAATGAATCTCTTATTACTGAATGTGTTGCTCAAGATATTTTTTTCACTGCTTCAAATTGCTCTATTAATGCTTCCAAATTTCATGAACTATCTGTTGCCCTGAAAGTCTCCCATGATCGTGTCATTGAGCTTGAAAAAACTAATTCCAAACTAAACGAGAAAATTGAACTGGATGATCACGACACTTTGGTTAAACATTTTTCTAAACTAGAAGTTGAGTATTTTAATTTACAACTAAAATATCAACATCTCAAAGAAAATGTCAAAACTTCAAATATCAAGACATCTTCAGATGCTCCAGAGTTTGATGCAGTTTTTCAAATTAACAAACGTGATGAACAGATTCAAGCTCAGTGCAACACGATCAGAAAGTTGAAAGCCCAGATCTCTCAATTAAAAGGTCAAACGAACAATATGACAGGCTCCCAAATGCCTCCTCCCTTAGATTCTCAGAATTCTCAAACGTTTCATCTTCAAAACTTAGTAAATGCTTTACAAAAGGAAAATGAAAGTTTTCTAGAAGAAAATGAAAAGGTTAAACGTCATTTCAATGAGTTATTTGAATCAATTAAAGTCACTCGTAACAAAAATAACGATCAAATAGCGTCATTGCAAAAGGAAATTGAGAATCTGAAGAGTCAGGTAAAGGGGAAAATGCCAATGACCAATGGGGAGAATGTTGTATCTAAGGTTCCCTCTTGTAATAAATATGCTTTATCTGTGACATATGTCCCTCCTCATCTAAGGAACAACAAACTTTCCATTCAAACATACTTCTCATCCCTTAAGGATTGCCTAGAATGTCTGCGTGAGATTGTTGAAGAGGATAAGCTGGAGAAACCTCATGATAATGCAATTGGACATGCTTGCTTATATGCCAAACGATCTCAAGAAATCTTAGAATGCTTGATCACAATATGCCCAAAGTCATTAGGTGAGAGAGTTAATCCTTTGATTCCATGCTCAATGCCTAAAGCTAAGTATGATATGCATTCGATTCCCAATGTTTTGAAAGTGAACCGTAGTGTGCCTTTAAGCAGTTCAGATTCCAGATCTGTCAATACTATGAAAGAGAACTCAAGTGTGCCTTCTAGGAGTACAAATCATAGTGCCTCTAGTTTTATGAAAGTGAACCTAAGTGCACCTGCATGTAGTTCAGACCCCATTACATCTAAACAGGTGATGCAAAGAGTAGTTAAACCAACTAATGTTCCCATTCCCTCTACAGGAGTAATCAGTGACATTAAACGGAGCAGGTCAAAGTCTCAAGACAATACAAGGAATGATAGGACCTCTCAAGCTAAGAATGTGCACTGGAAGAGAGTAGAAGAACAATCTAGGAACTTTAAGCTTGAATTGAATAAAACGAATCGTGTTGATTCTAGTATTAGCCATAGGCGTACTGTAATTAATTCGAATTCCGATACTATTTGCAAACCTTGTACTGATGTCTGCTTGAATTCTGTTTCTAATCATGAATGTGGTGTTACTGTTCTGCCTAATGATGTTAATTGTCCAGTTAATATTGTTAATGCTAAAATTCATGCTAAGAAGGCTAAAAGACAAAAACGAAAGAAAGTTAGAAAACAATGGAAACCCACAGGAAGAACATTTAGTAAAATAGGCTTTTATTGGACACCTGTTGGTCTTAAGACTAATCAGATAATTCCCACTAGAAAATGGATGCCTACTGGTAGAATTATTCCCTTAAGAAGTGATCACACTGTGAACAGGGCTAATACTGACACTAGTACTGCATCTATTCACAACGATTCCATTGCCTCACTTTCTGATATGAATGCTTCTATTTCTGATGTGGGTGTTCCAAACATTGTTACTAACCAAATGGAACCCATTCTTGCATGTGGATCCCAATTATCCTGTTATCCATTTTTGTCTCTGTTCAACTGCAGATCGTTCAAATCGTTCTGTGGTACCTGGACTCAGGCTGTTCCAAGCATATGACTGGAGACCGGTCGCGGCTCATGAACTTCGTGAGCAAATTCATCGGGACTGTTAGATTTGGTAATGATCATTTCGGTGCTATTCTGGGTTATGGAGATTATATTGTTGGTAATAGTGTCATCTCTAGAGTTTACTATGTAGAAGGTTTGGGTCATAATCTGTTCTCTGTTGGTCAATTCTGTGATTCTGATCTAGAAGTTGCCTTCAGAAAACATACCTGCTTTGTTAGAGATCTTAATGGTAAGGAATTGATAAAAGGAACTCGTGGGTCAAATCTTTACACCATCTCTATCGATGACATGATGAGGGCTTCTCCAATCTGCTTGTTATCAAAGGCTTCAAAAACAAAGTCATGGTTATGGCATCGTCGTCTCAATCACTTGAACTTCGGCACCATCAACGATCTTTCCAGAAAGGACTTAGTTGTAGGTTTACCTAGACTAAAGTATGAAAAGGATCATCTTTGTTCAGCATGTCAATTGGGAAAAAGCAAGAAATATGCCCATAAACCCAAACCTACTAACTCTGTCACAGAAGTTCTTCATATGATTCATATGGATTTATGTGGACCAATGAGGGTACAGAATATCTTTGGGAAGAAATATGTGTTAGTTGTGGTTGATGATTACTCTAGATTCACCTGGGTCAAGTTCTTAAGGACAAAGGATGAAACTCCTGATATCATCATCAAACTCATCAAACAGCTGCAGGTTCGACTTAACAAAACCGTCAGAATCATTAGAACAGACAATGGAACTGAGTTTGTCAACAAACAACTTAATGAATTCTATGAAAGCGTTGGAATCAGTCATCAAAGAAGTGTTCCACGAACTCCTCAACAGAACGGTGTAGTTGAAAGACGAAATCGAACTCTGGTTGAAGCCGCTAGAACAATGCTGATTTACTCAAAGGTTCCAATGTTTCTCTGGGCTGAAGCAATCGCCACTGCATGCTACACACAAAATCGTTCCCTAATTCACACTGTACATGGAAAAACTCCATATGAACTTGTCCACAACAGAAAACCTAATCTCTCTTTCCTTCGTGTGTTTGGTGCATTGTGCTATCCAACTAATGAGGGTCAAGACTTAGGGAAACTTAGGGCTAAAGCTGACATTGGAGTATTTGTAGGATATGCACCAAACAAAAAGGGATACCGAATCTACAACAAAAGAACCCGAAATATCATGGAAACAATTCACGTTACGTTTGATGAGCTGACCGGTCAAATGGCTCCTGGACACTCCAGCTCAGGACCCGCACTTCAAAACAGTCCCATTGGTTCATCTCTTGTTCCAAACTCTTCTCAAGAAACTCCATATGTACCTCCATCGGAAGATGATTTAAAGAAATTGTTTGATCCTATGTTTGATGAACTGTATGATTGAATTACTAATGAGGGGTTGATCCCTGCAACAGAGGATGCTCATATTCCTGTGAATGAAGTCAATCCTTCAGTCTCAATATCTTTAAGTCAAGAAGCACCTGCTGCTGATCCTTCAGTCTCATCAACAAATCATCATTCTTCAAATGTACATCATGGAAATGTTTCTGGCATCAATGATGAAGTTGATCCCTTTGCTACTCCTGAGGATGCTCCATTTGAAAACATATTTGCTACTCCTGAATCATCATCAGAACCATCTTCTTCAGGAGACATCGACTCTGCTACCTCAGTTCCTCAACAACTGCCACATGAATACCTTAGAAAATGGACTCATGATCATCCATTAGACAACATCATTGGAAATCCCTCTCGTCCTGTATCAACCCGGAAACAACATGCAACCGATGCCTTATGGTGTTTCTTCAACTCCGTACTATCTAAGGTCGAACCAAAAGATGTTAAAACCGCCATGAATGAAGACAGCTGGTTCAATGCCATGCAAGATGAAATTCATGAGTTTGATCGACTTGATGTATGGGAGTTAGTACCTGCTCCAGACTGTGCTATGATTATAGCTCTCAAATGGATCTTCAAAGTAAAACTTGATGAGCATGGTGATGTGTTGAAGAACAAGGCTCGATTAGTTGCTAAAGGATATCGTCAAGAGGAGGGTATAGACTTTGAAGAATCTTTTGCTCCTGTTGCTCGAATCGAGGCAATCAGAATCTTTCTGGCTAATGTTGCTAGTACGAACATGGTAGTTTATCAGATGGATGTGAAGACGGCATTTCTGAACGGAGACCTTAAAGAAGTCGTCTACGTCAGCCAACCTGAAGGATTTGTGAATCAAGAGCATCCTACTCACGTTTATCGTCTGAAGAAGGCTCTTTACGGTTTAAAGCAGGCTCCAAGGGCATGGTATGATACACTGTCAAAGTTTCTTCTGTCAACCGGATTCAGCAAAGGAGCAGTTGATCCTACCTTATTCACCAGGAAGTCAGGCAAACATTTAACTCATGTTCAAATTTATGTTGATGATATTATTTTTGCCTCGACAGACCCAATGGAATGTGATCGTTTTTAAAATGAAATGAGTTCAAAGTTTCAAATGTCAATGATGGGACAAATGTCATTTTTCTTGGGATTACAAATTTCACAAAGTCCCGGAGGCATTTTCATAAATCAATCTAAATATGCTACAGAGATTTTAAAGAAATTTGGATTTGATTCAAGTGACCCTGTTGACACCCCCATGATTGATCGAACCAAACTAGATGAGGACCACTCAGGGATCATGATTGACCAAACGAAATATCGTAGTATGATTGGATCCCTGATGTATCTCACTGCTAGTAGACCAGACATCTTGTTCGCTGTTTGCATGTGTGCTAGATACCAGGCTAAGCCTACTAAAAAGCACCTTGAAGCAGTTAAACGGGTCTTTCGGTATCTCCAAGGAACCATCAATATGGGACTATGGTACCCGAAGGACACCGGTATGTCACTAACGGCCTATGCAGATGCTGATCATGCAGGTTGTCAAGATACACGTCGAAGTACATCTGGAGGTACTCAGTTTTTGGGTGATAAGCTTGTGAGCTGGTCTTCAAAGAAGCAAATGAGTACTTCTATTTCCTCTACAGAGGCTGAATACATAGCCATGTCATCTTGTTGTGCTCAAATCTTATGGATGAGATCTCAATTATCTGACTATGGCTTTGAATTCAACAAAATCCCTCTGTACTGTGATAATAAAAGTGCTATTGCTCTCTCATGCAACAACGTTCAACACTCAAGAGCAAAGCATATCGACATTCGACATCATTTCATCAGGGAACAAGTGGAAAAAGGTGTGGTGGAACTATATTTTGTGAGGTCTGAATATCAGTTAGCGGACATCTTCACCAAAGCTCTTCCAAGAGAACGTTTTGAGTTTATTCTTCCACGTCTTGGTTTGAAAAGCCTTCAACCAGAAACTCTCAAACGTCTTCAGGAGGAAGACGAGGAGTAAAGGTCTATCTTCATCTATCTCTAGTAAATATTTATTCGAAAAACAAAATACAAAATTATAAAACCTTCAAAAAATCAAATAGAAAAATATAAAACTTTCAAAATCCATAAAAATTTGATAAATTCGAAAAATCTTCAAAAAATATTGTCTTTTTGTCATGTTTCTCTCGGTTCGATAATATCTACGGTCTTGATGTTGTCATTCAAAGAATGACACGGGACTTTAGATGTTGGTCGAATTTTTATATTAAAAAAAAAAAAAAAAAAAAAAAAAAAAAAAAAAAAATTTGGGAGAAAGAGAAAAAATGGTTTATTGTCACTTTCAGGCAATAACCCGGTTTTAAAAGAAAGAACAGAGCCATGTTTTATCATGTTTTCAAAATTCCATGCTCTGATTCTATTAACATTTATCTGCTGAAAACTAAATGCTTTGAAAAATAACTCGATCTCTATTTTTGATAATCATCAGGACTTATTTGTCAAAATCTCTATCTCTCAATCAACAACCTATGTCATTGATTGAGGGGGAGAAAGATTTCAATTAAATTAAAAAGTTATTTGGCATTAAATTGTTTTCAAAAGATGTACATGCATGTTTTATCAATGGAGTTTAAAGTCTTAAAATCCGATCCTTATCAGTTCAAACGCTTTCATAATCAAATCACAATTACCCTTAAAAGCTTTCAAAATCATTTTAAATCAATAAGAGATCACAAATCTCAAATGATTTGATAATTGTGATCGGGGGAGAATGTGTGATTTAAACTGGATTTAAACTGATAATTAGGTAAATGGTTTTATAAGGATGTACATGCTATCCTGCCCACATGTGACAAACGATTTCAAATTTTCCATGCACATGTTGAGGGGGAGCATCTATCTTAAACCTATGATTTGAAACGTGATCATTTATCCCAATGTGCAGGTTCCCTCTAGTATGTGCAAAACTCTTTTCAAACCTCGAGGCACATATTGAGGGGGAGCAATCTTATGGAAACCTCATCCTTCCTAGAAATGTTTTATCTACTTGACTTGATCAAGGAAGTGATGGTGATACTTTTTAGAAAATGGTAATCAAAGAAGTTAATTCTTTCTCTTGCCTCCGTGTGCAAAACATTTTCAAATACTTGATGCATATGTTGAGGGGGAGTTCTCGTTCTAAAAATATCAAAAACAATTCAGGTACAAAATGCTTTGATAATATATCACAAGTATCTGAATTGATTTTCAAATGGTTTTCAATTGGATCCAATGGCAGATGAACAATACCAAATAGACCGACCAACTTTACTTTATGTACGGTGATATAAGGATGATAAGGTTAGGTATTGGTTCCCATGATCCGCCAGAACCGGAGGGATCTACCCAGGGACAATCCACTAGTTAGTGTAGAAGTCCTTAGGTATGATGATAAAAGGAGAAAAATGAGATATGGGAAGAGTGCGGACTAAGACTGAGCTAGTACTGGAATAAACCCAACAAGGTTCTAGCTATGAAGTCTCGGTAAGCACTGAAGGGGTTGAATAATTAAAAAGAATTGAATGAGAAAAGGGTGAAAACAAATAGCCCTCCATTTATTCAACCTTAGGGCAGAAACCGGGTTTACTTCATATGCTACTGATGGTAACATCGGTATTGAAGACAAGACGTCATGGACCCAGTGACGCACTGCACTTCAACTTTCCAAACCACTCAAGTTCCTCTTAAAAGGACTTGTTTCATTCTCACGGGGAACCGACATTATCTATCGACTTTCTCTTAGAGATTGTTGATATTGAAGAAGGAGACCCTCTCCCTAGTCTCCGGCACAGGATCCAAATATGCACATATTGAGTCTAGAGCCACGAGATCATCATTAAATCTCATTAGGACACTTTCAATGAAGACTCTCTGTTTCACACAATGTAGAAAGAGAGATTATATCTTGAGTCCTACGCATTATCCTTGTGGTATTGCCAGAACATCTGAGTGATGTGTTTACACATTCACAATGAAGATGGAAAGCCTTCTGGAGCCAACATCAAACAAGCTCCTGGTAGGTGGCATGTGAGATCTATTATATGGATCAACCATGTGACAACTGAACAGAAACAATGGGGCGATTCAATTTCTTGAATCAATCCTGGTTCAGGTTAAGGATTGACGGATACCTTTGAAAAAAACCGGTCTTTGTGCTTAACAACTCTTTTCTTTAGCACATCGACCGTGTACGGATATTTCAAAATCAAAAGGTGTTTTATGATTGATAATTGATTTTCATTAAAACCTTCGCTGTATTGCAAAAACAATTTCCATTGAGCAATACACGATTGTTTTTCAAATGTCTTTTCATCAATCAGTGGACTTAAAATTCGCTGGTTCACTCACTCCGTGTTGTCTTCTTTGAGACGTTCCGGTTTGAGAACAGCTAGAGCAGCTGCGAAACCCTGTCAAGGAGATTCTTAGGAATCCTACCTGATCACAGGCAGTACATGTACTGATCAACGGGGAACCGTGGGCCGTGTACCTCAATTCAACGAAAGTGATCAAAGACACTTTCGTGCGATTTATTGCTAACTGTCGTATGCAGGTACACCCGAAGTTTGCAGCTGTTCAGAATGAAGCGGTCAATCCATAGCCGCATGCTCACTTAACACATTCATCTCGAAAGAAATCATGATTAGTGCATCAATGACTCTGATATTTTCACTCCATGCTTCTGCTACGCTACTGCCAATATCATGATTCAACAAAAGCTTCCGCTACTCTGATGAGAAAATATCATGATCCAGAATGTGAGCATGTCGGTCCGAATGTCACAACATCACATAATACCAACACCACAAAGGATGTCACAGAGATCTTTGTTTGCTGATGATCTCTATAGCAGGCTCTAAATTATTATCACGTGGATCAGTAAAAGACCTCCACTTGAAGTAACCAAACATGCAATGTGAAGAATCAATGACTACGAGCTTAGGAGCAAAGGACTACATCAAGAATACAAGAACAATTCTTTAATGTAATATCTATTTGTATTCAATGTAATTTTGGTACATAATTGAGGTGACCTCCCTTAGGGGGAGATTGTTAGGAATTAGAAATTCCAGGTATTAAAGAGTCGGTCACCTCAAGTATATGTAATCGTTAGAAAGGTCGTAGTCGTAGTTATTTTAAGTTAAGTAGTATTTAGTTAAGTAACACCGTGGAGGACGGACGGGTCTTTACCCACTATATGCCTGATCCACAGCCCGATGTGTGGCGATTTATGTAAGACTATAAATACTCTCTACCTCCCAAGGTAGAGAGTTGGAGCTCATAATAATATCTTTCACTTTCTCTCACTAAGTTCCCTAAACCTCTAACTTTCTCTCTCTAGAATTCCATCTATATGCTACTTTGTGTTATGGTTTGATGTGTATGTGAAAAGTTATATCTTACACACATGAATGCTGTTAAGAGGATCTTTAGATATCTTAAAGGTCATCCTAAATTGGGCCTTTGGTACTCTAAGGATTCCCCTTTTGATTTGGTGGCCTACACAGATAGTGACTATGCTGGTGCTGGTTTGGATAAGAAGTCTACTACTGGAGGATGTCAGTTTTTGGGAAGCAGACTAATTTCATGGCACTGTAAAAAGCAAACTAGCTATTGTGGCAAATACTACAACTGAAGCTGAATATGTGGCTGCTGCTAGTTTCTGTGGTCAAGTTCTTTGGATTCAGAATCAATTGCTGGATTTTGGGTACAATTTTATGCATACTAAGATTTACATTGATAATAACAGTACAATTTGCATCATTAATAATCCTGTTTTACATTCTAGAACTAAACATATTGAGATAAGGCATCACTTTATTAGAGATTGTAATGAGAAAAGGTTGATTCAAATGGTAAAAATCCATACTGATTTCAATGTTGCTGATCTTCTCACCAAAGCTTTTGATGTGGGGAGGTTTCAGTACCTAGTTGTTAGTATTGAAATGATTAATCTCTAACTCTCAAATTGTTTTGTACCAGTTTGTATAAGTATTGGACTGTTATTATGTAATCTTAGTATTGCTATTTTTGTTTCTAACCACTGATAGTTTTGTTCAAACCACTGTTTGCTGTTCTGTGTTTCCACTAACCATTTTGCAGATAAAAGAAAGTTCATTATAGAAGCAAAAGAAGTACTGAAGTTAAATTGTTCATTCATTCAAAGAAACAGTTTACAGCTTATAGCTTACAGCTTACAATGAAACTTCAAGTGCAAATTAAAAGACTAGTTCTATACATGATTTCCTACTACTATCCTCGCTCATATCATCTATTCCAACTGTTGGATATGCATGACCATGATATGCATGACCGGTATGACGAGCTAAGGATCAAAATGAGAAGGATGGATTGATGAAAACGAAGATGATGAAGATGAATACAGTAGATGAATATGTGATATGACATTGTCCTTTGTGCTTCATCTACTGGTTTCACCAAAAAGGAATCACTCCATTTTCCTTTTTCCCTTCCCTTTTATGATGTGTGAAGAAGCACCACAACCTAGTGCAGAAAGACCAAGAACCACCTCTCTGTCCTTTGGGAGTGGTGGATTTCTTGCTCGTGGTCTTGGTTGGGCTTGGGATGATGAAGGTTGGGGGTTTGAAGTTCTCTTCTTAGAGGAGTCCTCAGAGTCATTGATAACGCTACACGCGTCGTTCGGGGTCAAAGGAACTTCCTTTTCGTCGAGCAAGTTTTTCAACACCCTAGGCAGTGAACCTAATCGTTGTAGTGTAGTATTAGGGTAAGCCACGAGTATTGATATCGTTCTCTAGGGGAATAGGAATGCTAGTGAGAAGTTACTACGCTAAGGTTGGGGTTGAGGAAGATTATTTTTTATCTTTTTATATTTTTAAGGAAAGGAAAGATACAAATCTCGGGGTTTGGATTTGGGGGGTTGGTATTGCTACCGATTACTCTACTTATCTAATTATCTAATCTAAGGTGTATGTAGTCTATTTCTAATTATTTTGTGCTCGTATGATAATTTAAAGATGTGTTTACTTAGGTTTTACTACTCCTTAATTATCTCCTATTGGTGGTTGAATTGTCACGTCCTTATTCTTAGTTGCGTTGTGTGTCTAAGGTTGTAGGGTATGCATTTCTCTCTAACTCTTTGAACTTACCAAAGGGTCTCGTCTACAAAACCCACTAGGGATAATAAACTCTTACTCTAAGGCACTTTTTGGATGGTTTAGCTTACAACTACTCAAGGAGTTATATTCTAAGGTTCACAAAGATTTAATCAAGCATTAAGTACACAACGAATGACCTATCGCATTACTAGATCATTAACAACTAAGATAAGAGACAACCAATCAATATTTCAAAATAATGGAAGTTTTTGATTCACACCTTGTTGATGTGTATGAGTAATAAGACCACTGGGTTTAATGACTTTCCTTCAAAAATTGCTACTGCTATTATTCGCTTGTCTGATGGAAGGAAGTTTAATTGGTCTAGGATGATTTATGAGGGGCTAGTACAAAACATCAGGAAGAAGGGTAAATACTATTTATATCCAAGGTTTGTTCAACTAATTGTGGAGAGTCAAATAGAGGAACCTGTTGAGCATACTAGGGAGTATGAAGTACATCATATGCTTCCTAAGGTTTTTGCACATATGAGGAATCAGCCACAGAATGTACAAATTAGAGATGTTCCTTTATTTCCCCATATGCTCACTTTGCCTGCTGATTCTGAATTTGATGAAGGTCTTGAAACTCAACCAATAGTCACTGAACCCACTGCTAGTACACCTCAAACCACTGACAGTACCAATGCAACCACTGTTAGTGCAACTCAACCTACTTCTAGTCAAACCCAAACCACTGTTAAACCAATTGTATGGACTAGGAGACTAAAGGGCACCACGCTACCTCAAGCTGGTGTTAGTGGTGTTGTTCCTGAGGCTGTTACATGGAGTAGAGGTGACATGATTGGATGGGCTTCCACTACTGATTCATGCTTAGATGCTGGTCAGGATAGTAGAAACATAAATAAGACCCAACCTTTGGCAACTACTAATGTGGAAAGTTCCTTGGAACTTAACACAGGTGGAGGAATCCCTAGCCAACTGGCTGCTACAGGGTGCATAGATGATCAGGCAAGGTCTGATGCTATGTTTACTTTATCCAAGGATTCACCTCTTGGAGCAGTTAACACAGCTCGAAGTGATGAGGATAGTTTGGAACATGAACATGAATTGACGGATCCTAAGCTGGTACATGATGACTTTCTAATGAACCACCTCTCGGACCAGTTCACACAGGTCAAAGTAGGGAGGATATTCTTGAACGTTTTAATGAATTGATGGCTAAATGTACCAAATTGGAGGATACAATCTCAAGTCTTAAGGAGTTGGCTGTGTTTCAGGGTAAAGATATTAGGAGATTGAAGCACAAGGTGTTGGTTTTGGAAAAAGTAAGAAGACCTGGGGTTGCTGTTTTGAGAACTATAAGAAGAAAGAAAAAGAGGGTGGACTCCTCTCCAGCTCTGAATATGGAGAATGTATCCAAACAGGGGAGGAGTGAAGGCATGAATTCAGGGGAGGCTGTGGATGTATCTGTTGATGTACCTATGGAAGAAGATGTTGATAGTGGAGATCAAGAATTTTTGGTATTTGATAAAGATGGGAATGAGGCAGTTCTTGAATGTTTAAAGACTGTTGTTGAAGATGAAGTACTGCAGGCCACAACCACTGATAGTATGTCTGCAACCACGGTTAGTACTCTTGTAACCACTGCTACAGTTGCAGACATGGCAATTATACCCACTACTTTCACACCCACTGCTATCATAACCACTTCCATAGTTGTTACAACCCTCTCTGTATCACCACCTAAATCTAAAGAAGTTGAGAAAGAAGCTGCAAGCACATTGATAAATCTAAGCAAAACCTCATCTATTTCTACACCTATTATTGCACCTGTTTTATCTATTGAATCTACTGCACCAAAACCTAGAAGTAAAAGTTTGATTATTGGTGATCCATTAAAGGAGAAAGTGGTTCAACAAGATGTTGGTAAAGGTAAAGGGATTGCAGAGCCAGAGTTGAAGTTTAAAAGTAAAGAAGAACAGGTTGCTTATGATGTAGAGTATGTTAAAAACATATTACCTGAAGAACAAGCAGCTTTAGAGAAAAGGAAGCAAGAAGAAGAGGAAGCTAGTCAGAGATGGTTAGCTATATGGTATGAATCACAAAACTATCTTCAAGCTTCTAATAAAATACATGATGAGTATACTCAACAAGAATGGGCTCTGTTGGATGATGAGGAAAGAGCTAGACTTTTGGGTCTATGGGCAAGGAGGATTGGTAAAGAAAGAAAGCAAGTTATAAGAAAGAAACCTCCTTCAATTGCACAGATGAGGAATGTATTAATGAAGATTATTAAGAATTCAGACATACATATTCCTGATAATCTTAGTAAATGTACATTTGAAAGAATTTTGGAGCTTTATATGAGGTGTATGAAGATTAATAATGATGATTTCTGTCCAATGAATTCTAACAAGGAAGAAGAGTGGATTCAAAGTAGACAAAAGAAAAAATCTGAGCTTCAGGAGACATCTGATTCTAAAAGATTAAAAGTAGTTGAAGATGTTAATCAAATTATTTCTTATGAGTTTAAGCTTAAAGTTGGAAGTGAAAGAGTTTGGAAAAATTAAAGACTCAACAATGAAGTTTATGAGTATAATAAATTTTCACAGATGCTTCAGTATTTTGATAGAGATGATTTAATGAATCTTTGGATACTTTACAAGAATAAGTTTGGTGAAGTACATCCAACTGATTATCATGAGAGACTGGTTTATCATTATTTGAAGATTTTATTTGAACCTACTCATGATGAACCTGAATGGAAAGGACTCTGCAATGGTCATGTTAGAAGATGGTTTTTATATCAAACTTGTGGAGTTCATGTCTTAACAGTTTCTGGAGAAGTTATTCACATGCTTGTAGAAGATGATTATCCTCAACTGAATAAGTATCCAGGAATTATTGCTCAGATGTTAACCCCTGGTTGTATCAAGATGTTGTTGCCCTATGATGGTCAAGCTTACAATTTGTTGCTGAAGTATGAGAATATTCTTAAGGCTAGTAAGTGTTTGGCTACATCCTCCAATTCAGATGTTTTGAGCTTCAAAGAAACTTGAGAATTCTGTTGGAATGTATCAAGTTTAGGGGAGGATTGTTGGGTTTTTGGTTCCTTGGATCAAGAATTACTCTAAGTGTTGGAACCATGGACAGGGTTGATATAACCACGGACAGAAGAATGTAACCGCTGATGAAGACAAACCGTGGCTAGTAGTATTATGTAACCACGGATATTGTATTGTAACCACTGCTAGTCTTGTATAGTCGGTTTAGTATTTTATATTAGATAAATATGGAAAAGATATTTATCTTGTAGGTTACGTATTGTATAATGTATAGAACTCCTTAGCCTATAAAAGGAGGTTCTAGGTTAGATTAGATATACGTATGTTTTATATCTAAGGTCAATACACTTCAAGGTTTTAAAACCCTAATACTGGTTAGAGTATTCGTATTAATAATAATATTGAGGTGTTGAATGTTTATTGTTCTTCTTCTTAAGGTTAAGTATTAAATTCCGCGTGATACTTAATAAGCTTTTGTTTTAAGTCAGTTTCTATATTAGATCGTTTGCTCAACTGGGATCAACACTTCTTACTAGCATTCCTATTCCCCTAGAGAATGATATCAATACCCGTGGCTTACCCCAATACTACACTACAATGATTAGGTTCACTGCCTAGGGTGTTGAAAAACTTGCTCGACGAAAAGGAAGTTCCTTTGACCCCGAACGCGCGTTGTAAGCGTATCAAGTTTTTGGCGCCGCTGCCGGGGAATAGAATAGCTAGTTAGGAGTCCAACTCGTTTAGGTTTCCTTGCTTGATTCCTATCAAGTAAGATTTGTTTTCTGTTGGGAATTATGTGAAGTATGAATTATGCTGAAATTACTGCTGACGGATTCTGCTGAAGTGTGCTGGATTCTACTGAAGACATAATTCTACTGAAGTTATATAGTTTGTAGTTTGTTTCTGCGGAGATAGTATTCCGTGTATTATATAGTTAGTTAGGATATGCATGAGCTTTATTAGGAAGTGATTATGTATATCTTATTTAGGTTTTATGTTTATACGTTTCTTAGAAAACAAGTTAGGGTTCCTTGTCTATAAAAGGAACACAATAGTATGAGTTATGTAGGAGTTGAAAAACAAAGATTTAGTATTAATATAAAGATCCATAGAGGATCAACGAGTTCTTAGTTATCTGTGTTTGTACTTGTGTTTGATTTTCGCTAAAGAATACAAGTTGTAGAGATTTTCTATTAGTTTGTTTGTGATTACATAAGCAATACTAACGATCTACTAGTGCTCAAGATCTATCAAGGTATATAGTTTCAACAAGTGGTATCAGAGCCTCGTGAGAGTCTCTACGATACTAAGAACAGTCTTTTCTATACACCCATACAACCAAAACAACATTCACCATGCCTGGATCAGAAGAAGATATCGAAGTCACCAACAACCAGAACACCACCCATCTGCAACTACTAAGTCTCTCGAATAGCAATGCTAAGTTTTGATTGGTGCTGAACTAGTCAAGTTTTCTCACGCGAGCTAGCCACTTGTGAATGACCAGCCGTAAGGAACTTAAAACAGCTCAAACACCAATTGCAATTTAGATCAGGAGAATACAGTGGATTCCCGGGTCGTTAAGTCCCACGGAGGATGAGTGGTGTTTAACACAATCAGATCTCGAATAACCACTAAGGATAGTGGTCAGTAAGGATTTTGAGTTATTTATACCTAAAGAAAAGTTTAATAAATTACAGCGACTTAAATACAAATTAAAGGAAATTAAAAAGTTAAACTATCTTAAATAAACGCTATCACTAATTTTAAACTGATGCTTTTGATTTTTCTGTTTTTATAAAACTTAACTTAAAACTACGTGACGTACAAATAAAAACTTGAAACTTACACAATATTAATCCTAAAAATATGAAAATGATATTTTTACAAACCTAATGATATAAGAAACTTTTTAGAAAAAGAAAATTATTTTTTTAACTATTTAATTAATTATTATTAATTAAAAACTATTTTTAACTATTAAATAATAACCTAAATTACAAGAAAATAAGAAATAAACCTAGAAAAATAAAATTAAGACTTGGAAAAATCTAAAATAACAAAATAGAATTTTCAAAACTATTTTTATATTTTTCTGATTATTTTTCTATTTTTTATGGATTTTAAACTATTAAAAACTAACTAAATTACTAAAAATTACAAAATAAACTATGAAAAATCTGGAAAATTACTTTTTTTACTTTTTATATTTATCTAAACCTAAGAAAAATGAAAAATTATTTTTTTGAACTTTTTCTTAATTAATTGTATTAAAAGCTAATTAAAATTACTTAAAAACTGTTTTAAATTAAGAAAAATAGCAAACTGACTTGAAAAAATGTAAAAAATTCAGGAAAACTCTAAAATGATATTATGAATCTAGGAAAAATAGAAAAACATGTGCTTGTTTGGAAGAAAATGAAACTTCTATTGTAAGTGCTTATCAATAAGCACTTGAATAAGCCAAATGATCACCACAAGCTACCAAACTGAAATAGAAGCATTAATATGCTAAAACTACTAAAATGAAGCAAGAAACAATAAGCCTTAACCTTTGGATTACACACTGCTATGATCTTGATTATTTGATTAATGTGCTAAAACAGATTTCTGAGTGCTACTTTGTAGCTTAAGCACAAGCTTATTAATAAGCTGTAAATGAAAACCAAATATTGGAAACTATACTAGACCTGGCTAAGAACAAGTAAACCAAAAACTGGACCTAGAGAAGCTCTGTGGAGCTCTGGATAAGCTCTGCAAAAGCTTGAGAAAACTCAGTGGTGACTGAGTTTGGTGAGCAGGGCAAATAAGCCCTGCTTGATGAGCTTGTTTGAGGGCTTTAGAAAATTACTAAAATTATGAAAAAATGACAATAAGGAAACAGACCAGTTGAAGTTTTAAAGTCCTAAGTTTCAATAAGATTGACCCAATAATGTACTCATGAAAAATCCTTCTAGTTGGGCCAAAACTGAGATTTCATGTTTTGACTTTTGAAGGCAGTTGTGCAAAGTTGACTTTCTTGAACTTTAAGACTAAATTGTAGACTGATTGTCATATATTATGATATAATGGAACTACTGAAAGCTATTTATATGAGTTTTGAACATGAAACAAGCTTTTGGATTTACAAAATCACAACAGATAAAGACTTAGACAGATTTGAAGTGGATTTTGACTTTTGCTTATGCAGTGAAAAACATTAAGACTAAATGGACTCTAATGCAACTAGTTGAGAGTACAGATACAGGTTTTAAGTGGAAACAAGAGCTCAATCACATCCAAAGTTACTGATCCAAACACTACTTATTTTAACTGTTTGCAATTTTAAACTACACTAACTACTGATTTAACTCATTCCATTAATTAAACTAACTCTAATACCCTAATTACTACTGATTAAACTTGTCTATACTACTTAATGACCACAGAATTCAAAATATGAACACAAATTGCAAACTGACTACAAAATGAAAATGAGAAATAAGCTTACAAATTCCCAAGCTATTTGTGCAGCTTAAACCAGAACCATTACCACTAGTCTAATCCAAAACCAACCCAAATACTGCTCTGCAACAACCCCATTCCATTTCCAACCTATTTGACCAATTTTGTCTCCACAGTTGACTTTTGTTGACCATACACCCAATATGCTTAAAACTGACTTCCAAGCTTACAATAAGCTATGTTGAGCTTAAATAAACTGGTTTGTACTTAAAAATAAGCTGTTGGACTCTTGGACATAAGAGTTTAACTTTGAAATTTTACACAGTGTATATAAGATTTGAAACTGAAATCAAACTTTGATTTAAAGGTTCAAACTGAATTACAATAACTAAATAACTTAGTTCTAATATCATAAAGCTTGAAATTACAATTTGAAAAGCTAATTAAAACATTTTAAGACAAATACGACATACATGAATTTTTAAAAGCTAAGTACTGCCTTCTCTCTACTTCTCTTCCTTTTTTTATACTTCCATTGACTCCCACGTGGCCTTCTGAGCAGATCCCACCTCTAAATTCGACCAATGGTTGAGTTTTGACACATAATAGGCCCTCCACGTTTTTGGCGGGAAAATAGGTTTGACTTGTAGCTCTCTGTTTTATCAACTAGGGGGGGGTGGCATTAATTGTGGGGGGTTTGTGATGATGAGGGAGGTGGTGGAAAGGTGAGGTGATGGGAGGAGGTAGCAGGCAAGTGGGTTGCAGAGGAGAGGTGGAAGATACACAGTGGTGGGAGCATTTTTCAGCTTTTGACTTTCTTTGACCAGGCAGTCCAGAATAGGTTAATGACAGGGTCACAATGGTTTAAAGGCAGGGGGTCAAAAGGTTTTTGACAAGGCTTAGGTTTAGTATTATGACAAGGACTAAAACTGTAATTATGCCAAACTAGAGGGACCAATCCTGCCATTTCTCCAAAGTTAACACAAGGACTAAAACTGACAACCTTTAATAGTACAAGGACTAGATTTGACAATTTCAATTTTCCAGGGACCAAACTTGACAATTTTGAAAGTTCAGGGACCTAAGTTGTAAATTTGTAATTTTAAATCTCAAGGACTAATTTTAACAACTTAAGAATCCCTAAGGACTTAAAATGATATTTTTCTTTATTTAGATTTACCAGGGACTGTTTTTGACAACTTTTGAAACTTGGGGGACTAAAACTGCCAATTACGCAAACTTGATACGTTTTTCACCAGATTTTGATATATTTGCATTTAAAACACATAAAACACTTATTTGTGATATTTTTATCATTTTTATGCATTTCTGAGTGTTTTCAGATGTTTTTGCAGTCTAATTTGTACAAAAATGATGAGTATTTACACACTCATCAATCCCCCATACTAAGATATTAGTAGTCCCTAGCAATGTTTTGAGAAAAATTTAATGGATTTCATCTCTTTACCAAAAGCCATTACTTCTGGAGTAGCCAAATGTTTCAGTTCAAGTAAGAACCTTGGTACACCGATAACCAAATGATTTTGAGCAAATCACCAGCTTCCAACGGATTTGATTTAACTTTACCAGAAGCTGTTTGCTTCTGGACTAGCCAACTCTTAGATAAAATATCTTTGGTGAGCTGATTACCAATTATGGTTTTCCAACTGCCTTTACCACAAGCCATAAACTTGCGGGCTAGCCAACTCTTCACTTTTAAGGATATGGTGAGCTGAACACCATACAATTTTGGGCAAATTGCAAGCCGTCAACGGATTTGAGATATCTTTACCAAGAGCCGTTTGTTCCTGGATTAGCCAATCCTTTTGTTTATTAGACAAGGCGGACTGATAACCAAATGAGTAAGTGCAAAACACTTACTCCAAAAAAAAATTTTGGCCAAAATTGGGGGAATTAGGCGGTATAATTACATGATAAATTCGTGAGAATTCCCCCCCCACACTTAGAAATGAATATTGCCCTCAATATTCAAAGTACCGGCGGTTATGCCGAAACATAGAACGTAAAAGGGAAATACTAAGGCCATTATTTAGCATGATTTTTTTTTTTTTTTTTTTTTTTTTTTTTTTTTTTTTTTTGAAACTCTTTTATATACACAACATGTGGGGCAACTCCCCCACACTAGGGTGGTAGAAAGTAGAAAGAAGAAGCTAAACTGTCAAGTTTTGTCACACAAGCTAGCCACTTGTGAATGGCTAACCGTAACAAACTTCAGACAGCTCAGAAATATGGGTGACAACCCATATGGCATGCTACTGTTTTTGATTACCGAGTCGCTAGCTTGACTCGATCCCCGCATTCATTGGTTCATGGGGAAAGTTTGTAGATCTGGGACAACCACAGGGGGAATGTCCTCTCCAAAGTAATGCTTCAACCGATGACCATTCACTTTAAAATTTGGACCATCGGGTTGAGATAACTCAATGGTGCCATAAGGATAAACCTTAGTGATAGTAAATGGACCAGACCAACGGGATTTAAGCTTTCCCGAGAAAATCTTCAATCTTGAATTGAAAAGAAGGACTCGATCACCAACGTTGAAAATGCGGTTTTTGATCTTTGAGTCATGAATCTTCTTTGTCTTTTGTTTGTAGATCAAAGAGTTCTCGTATGCTTGATCACGGAGTTCATTTAATTCATTCATTTGAACTTTCCGGTGATCACCAGCTGTCTGAATATCGAAGTTGGCATGCTTCAAGGCCCAGTATGCCTTGTGCTCTAGCTCAACCGGCAGATGACACGCCTTCCCGTATACAAGCTTGTATGGAGTACACCCGATGGGTGTTTTATAAGCTGTACGGAAGGCCCAGAGTGCGTCATCTAGCTTATCCGACCAAGAGGCACGGTTTTCACCAACCGTCCTTTCCAGAATTCTTTTAATCCCCCGGTTGGAAACTTCCACTTGCCCACTAGTTTGGGGGTGGTACGCAGTAGAGAGACGGTGAGTTACACCATACTTCTGCATGACTCTTTCAAACTGGTCATTGCAGAAATGCGTACCACGATCACTGATTATGGCTCGTGGAGTTCCAAACCTAGCAAAGAGAGAGTTCAAGAATTTCACAACAACTCGGGCATCATTGGTATGCAAAGCCTTAGCTTCAACCCATTTTGACAGATAGTCAACGGCCACGAGTATGTACTTATTACCGCGAGAAGAAGGAAATGGCCCCATAAAGTCAATGCCCCAGATGTCAAAAATCTCACACACTTGAATGGCGTTTTGTGGCATTTCATTCCTTTGTGAGATATTCCCGTGACGTTGACAAGCGTCACAGGCTTTGACAAATTCGTGAGCATCCTTGTAAATTGTGGGCCAATAGAATCCGGAATCAAACACCTTCTTGGCTGTGTAGTTGGGGCTATGATGTCCCCCAGTAGGTCCAGCATGGCAAGCCTTGAGAATGTCAATAGCTTCCTGACCATATACACATCGCCGGATGACTTGATCCGCGCAAATTTTAAACAAGTAGGGGTCGTCCCAGAAGTAATGTTTAACATCCTTGAAGAATTTGTTCTTCTGTTGGGACGACATCCCTTTCACTATGAAGTTACCCGCATGGTAATTTGCAAAGTCAGCAAACCATGGGGTAGAAGAGTCTCCACGAAAAGAAACCGCATTGTGTGTCTCGAGAGGAAATGTTTCATTTATTTCCTTTTTCTCGAAAACATCCTGATGAGGGTTTTCTAAACGGGACAGATGATCAGCAGCCAGGTTCTCAGCTCCTTTTTTATCACGTATAATGATATCAAATTCTTGGAGGAGGAGAACCCAACGGAGCAATCTCGGCTTTGCATCTTGTTTTGCAAAGAGATATTTGAGAGCCGAGTGGTCCGTGTACACCACGCATTTGGTCAAGATGAGGTATGGCCGAAACTTTTCAAACGCATTCACCACAGCTAATAGTTCTTTTTCTGTAGTGGTGTAATGGGTTTGAGATTCAGTCATAGTCTTACTCGCGTAGTGGATAGGCTAAAAATGCTTGGTTTTTCGTTGCCCCAAGACTGCACCGATAGCAAAATCACTTGCATCGCACATGAGCTCAAAGGGTAAATCCCAGTCGGGGGCAACTAGAATGGGTGCTTCCGTAAGCTTTTTCTTTAGTGTTTCAAAAGCTTCGACGCACTCAGGAGAGAAGATAAAAGGAGCTTCTTTTTCAAGAAGATGGGTCATAGGCCGAGCGATTTTAGAAAAATCCTGTATGAATCTATGATAAAACCCGGCATGACCAAGAAAACTCCTAATACCTTTGACGGTAGTAGGATGAGGTAGTTTGGCAATAACATCAACTTTTGCTCTATCGACCTCAATCTCATTTTTGGAAATCTTATGGCCAAGGACTATGCCTTCTTTGACCATAAAGTGGCTCTTCTCCCAATTTAAACAGAGATTGGTGTCTTCACACCTTTTAAGCATTTTGTCTAAATGGGAGAGACATGTCTGAAATGAATCCCCAATGACTGAGAAGTCATCCATAAACACCTCCATTGTTTCCCCGATCATGTCGTGGAATATGGCCATCATACAGCGTTGGAACGTGCCAGGAGCGTTACATAAGCCAAAAGGCATACGTTTGTGGGCAAAAGTTCCGTATGGGCAGGTGAATGTGGTCTTCTCTTGATCCTGTGGATCAATGGGGATCTGAAAGTAACCTGAGAAACCATATAGGAAACAATAGTACTCATTTCCTGCTAATCTCTCAAGCATCTGATCCATGAAGGGTAGAGGAAAATGGTCTTTACGGGTGGCGTCAATCAACTTACGATAGTCAATACAGACACGCCATCCCGTAACCAATCGAGTTGGAATTAACTCGTTTTCTTCATTCGTGACAACAGTTATGCCACCCTTTTTTGGAACACAATGAATTGGGCTAACCCAAGGACTATCTGAGATTGGGTAAATCAATCCTGCATCAAGAAGTTTGATAACCTCCTGTTTGATAACATTATGGATTTTTGGATTCACCCTTCTCTGATGTTGAACTGCTGGCTTGAAGTCATCCTCCATCAAGATTTTGTGAGTACAGAATTCAGGGTTGATACCCTTAATGTCAGAGAGTTTCCAAGCAATTGCTTGCTTGTGTGACTTCAAGACCTTTATGAGAGCAGTCTTTTCATCTTTACTAAAATCTCGAGCAATAATGACGGGCAATTTATCATCACCTTCAAGAAATGCATACTCGAGATGAGGAGGTAAGTCCTTAAGCTCAACCTCAGGAAATTCTTCAGTTTTCTCAACTGACTTGACTTCCTTGTTATGAAGTTTGACGGGAGGGAGTGGAAGAGAAGTGTCCTGATTTAACAACTTCTCAAGAATAAGAATATCTCCCTCCGGATTAATCTCATGGTGATTAATCTCTTCTGGAATTGCATCACTAATGTGAGGGGTTGATGAGTGATCATCTTTAAGCAATTTCTCAATGAGAAGTATGTCCCCCTCAATGTCAATTGGAGCGTGATCAATTTCCCATGGAACAGAATCACTAGCCAAGTATGCTTCAATCTCTTCCAAGATGAAGTCGCTTCCCTCAAAAGGAGTGAGAGAAGGAGTAGAATTGGCTATGATAGGTTGAGAAGATGTGGTGGGATTCCCACTCACAGAATTATGAGAATAACCCAGAACTTCTTGAGAGTACTCTTCAGAAGCAACATCAATGATATCTATTCGGTTAACCGACTCAGAATCATAGTTTGCGGAGTACCTCGAAGTTTGATCAAGGTTAAAGGTGACAGCTTCATTTCCAACACGTAATGTGATTTCTTGCTCAAATACATCAATGAGAGCACGACCCGTTCTCAGGAATCCTCTTCCAACAATGAGAGGAACCCGTGGATCAGCATCGAAATCAACAACTACAAAGTCAGCTAGAAAATGGAACTTTCCTACTTTCACAAATACGTCCTCGGCAATTCCAAGAGGACGGGATATTGTACGATCTGCAAGCTCGAGAGTCATGCATGTAGGAGTAAGATCCGGAAGAGAAAGTTTCTTCCATACTGAGTGAGGCATCAGGTTTATGCTTGCACCAAGATCAGCTAAGGCAAAGCATTCAACCATTCCTGGAAATACACATGGTAAGAGGAACTTTCCAGGATCTCCAAGCTTCTCGAGAAGCTTTTTCAAGATAACTGCAGAGCAGTTCTCGTTCAGAGGAGTTTTAGCCATTTCAAACAACTTTTCCTTGTTGCTTAACATGTGTTTGAGAGTTGATGCAAACTTGGGCATCAACATGATAGCATCCGCGAAGCTTATGTCAAAATGAAGTTCTTGGAAAATTTGAAAGAATTTTTCCATTTGTTGACTAGCTTTCTCGCGGAGCTTTTGTTCATGTAAACGTGATGGGTAAGGAATAGAAGTTTTGGATTTGGTATTTTCAACGGGAGCTACAGGAGGTTCAAAAACAACTCCTGGATTGGATTTTGGTTTCCGGACAACCTGAGGATGGACATTGTTGGTACTTCCGTTATTAGTAGGAAGTTCCTTGTCCTTTGTCGCCTCAGGTTCACTTTCCACTACCTTCGGGAGAGAAGAAGAAGAGGTAGTAGGAATAGCGGGTCCATCATATGAAGTACCACTTCTGGTTGTGATCGCCTTTGCATCGCCCCTCGGATTAGCGATCGTGTTGCTAGGTAGAGTACCTGAGCCCGAGGGTCGATCATTTAAAGACTTCTTTAATTCAGCGATCTGACTGAACAACACCCTGTTTGTCTCCTCTTGAGTCTTTATGAATTGCTTTAAAAGCTCAGCAGATGTTGATACAGGAGGAGGTGGAGGGATAATTTGAGGTCTTATGTTCTGATTATAGCCAGAATTCCCTTGATTAGGATTCATATTCCCCTGAAATTGATTCCCTCGATTGTAAGTGTTTTGATTAAGATTTCCTTGATGTTGGAAACCTTGATTGGGTCCGGAATAGAAATTACCTTGGTTTTGATAACCTTGGTTCATTCTTGGTTGGTTCTGATTCCGGTTAGGATTCTGGTTGAAACCGGGTGGTACCTAATAAGTGTTAGCACGGTAGTTTGGTTCATTCTGAGGACGGTATTGATTACCTCCTTGATTTGAAGTACCGGCTATAGCATTAGCTTCAAACAGACTACCATCGGTGGCAGTACAGTTGTAGTATGCATGAGGACCACCACAAGTAACACAAACTTCAACTTTCTTCACTTCACCATATGATGGTGCTTGTGTGAAAGTGACTTTCTTTTGGTTAGCAAGAACCAAAGCCTGAACAATATCCGTGAGTTTGTCAATCTTAGCATCGGTGCTAGATGTACTCACGGGAGATGAAGTAGAAGGTCCAGCATTAGACTGAGTCTGATATGTCTTTGTGCAGAAAGGACGGACCTGGGACTTGTTTTCAATGATTTGCAAGGCTTCTTTTGTGGTCTTGCTCAAGAAATTACCTCCCGCGGAGGCATTCAAAGAGTCTTGATTAGTCTGGTTCAGACCATTGTAGAAAGTATCCATTTGCATTAACTCGGTAAAGCCATGATGCGGACACTTGCAGAGCAAGTCTTTGTAACGATCCCATGCCTCCCCGAATGATTCATCAAATCTTTGAGAGAATTTCATTATCTCATTCTTAAGACTTGTAGTTCGGGATGGAGGATAGAATTCGTTCACAAACTTGGTAACTAGATCTTCCCATGTCTCAATGGAACGAGGGGGTTGTTTCTCAAGCCAATTCCGGGCTTGTCCCTCTAGAGAAAATGGGAACAGAAGAAGCTTGATAGCTTCATGTGGGACATTCTTGTACTTGATGGTAGATGCAATCTTGTTAAACCATCGAATGTGTGCATGAGGATCATCTCGCTCAAAACCATAGAATTGGCTTTGGGTTACCAGATTAAGTAACCCGGTTTTGAGCTCAAAAGTATCAGCCACGATGGCTGGGACAACAATAGCATCTTCGTAACCCTCGATGGGTGCTTGGAGAAGCTCATTCATCGGCTTGTCTTCTGCCATTATGGCAGGTGGTGGTGGTGGTAGACGTTCCTCAGTCACGGCTAAAGGAGCTGAACGTCCTCTACGTCTACGAGGAATCTTTCCAAGTTCTGAAAGTGGACTTGTAGAACTGGAAGAACGAGTGCGCATGCACTAAGTATAAAAATCAGTTTTCAAAACAAATGCGAGGCAAAACGACAAGTGAACTTAACCAATAATCACAAATGAAATGGCTTCTTTGAAAAAGGTACACCAAATCACAAGGACACAAAGGCAAGTTTTAAATCTGATGTTCGGGAACTTATTATGGTCACACCCCGAGTTAGTAGGTGTACTGCCTTGATTTGCGGTGGTTGATTTTTATGTATATTAAGTACTACTGAAAAGACGTAGGTATAGATTTGTGCTGATGGGTTTAAAAACTTTTGGACAATATTTTTGGTATCGTCTCGTTTAACCAAATCGTATTTCTTTAAGAATCACCTTAAAAGAAACACAAGCTAGAAAACGTTACGATTGTTTTGTTGTTTTGTATTTTGTTTGGTGTTTTTAACACTTTAGGAAACGTGTTAATGAACTTTTTGATTTTGTTATAACTTTACAAAAAACTGTTTTTTTATAAAAGGTGGTATATGTGCAAGTACGGGTCTGAAAAATGCTTAGAACACGCTTACAGCCTCCCCGGCAGCGGCGCTAAAATTTGATTGGTGCTGAACTAGTCAAGTTTTCTCACGCGAGCTAGCCACTTGTGAATGACCAGCCGTAAGGAACTTAAAACGGCTCAAACACCAATTGCAATTTAGATCAGGAGAATATAGTGGATTCTCGGGTCGTTAAGTCCCACGGAGGATGACTGGTGTTTAACACAATCAGATCTCGAATAACCACTAAGGATAGTGGTCAGTAAGGATTTTGAGTTATTTATACCTAAAGAAAAGTTTAATAAATTACAGCGACTTAAATACAAATTAAAGGAAATTAAAAAGTTAAACTATCTTAAATAAACGCTATCACTAATTTTAAACTGATGTTTTTGATTTTTCTGTTTTTATAAAACTTAACTTAAAACTACGTGACGTACAAATAAAAACTTGAAACTTACACAACATTAAATCCTACACCTTCAGCAGATGATCAAGGAGTGTTTCTTGCTGGAAGAAGCTTTAATTTGGATCCAGCAGCTAATATCTTTTCCACACATGTTGAGGATCTATCTCAATATGTTTCTTTTGATGCGAATCTGAATGCTTCTTCTGAAGTTCCTATCAGTGATACATCTCAAGTTGATGTTGTTCATATGGCTGCTGATCAAGGGAAAGGAGTACTGAGTCAAGATGAGCTTGGTCTAGATCTGGTAAGTGAACAGGAACTGCAAGAACAAGAAAGAATGTTAGCTGAGTGTGCAGATATGAAGAAAAGTGATAACTTGGCTAGAATGATTGCAGCTCAGTTTACTACGAATTTGACTCCCGAGAGACAAAGAGAACTGGATGAATTGGGTGCTCATATCCCTGATGCACAATGGGATGTTTATACTAAGCAAGTTGCATCAGATCCTACACTTGCTTGGAGTATCTTAGGTGCAGACTTTAACAGTGAGGCTTTTGCTGCACAAATGGTGGCCCTTAGACAAAAATGAAAGCGAGCTGCAACTGACAAAAGGAAAGCTCTTACTGTACAAAAAGCTAAAGCTAGAAGAGAGAGACCACCTACTGCTGCCCAAATGAAAGCATACATGAGAACTATTGTGCTTCATCAGAGTTCTACTCTCTTTAATTCTTGTTTGAAGTGAAGGCAAGTCTGGAATTTACCTAATGATGAGTTGCATATAATGTATCAAAGGATTATGAAGCAGACTGCATCATCTTCTAATTTGAAAAGGAGTGCTGATGCTTTGGATGTTCCTAAAGCAAAGAGACCCAAGCAAGTTGAGATTGTTGATAATTTTGATGATGTGACACCCAAGATGACTTCTCCTGTGGTTACTACTGAAGTATCTCCTGAGGTTATTCATTCAGCTAAAAGGATTCAATCTGCTGAACCTCAAGTTGTTTCTTCTGCAAGTTTACCTAGTATTGTACCTGATGACAAAGGAGCAGAGTTGGGTAAGAAAGCTAAAGAAGAAGCTACTAGAGCTAAGAAGGCTAGAGCGATACTTGAGAGAATGTATGAATTGCGTGATGCTGTTCCAATTAAATCTACTTCTTCGATTCCTGCTATAGATGTTCATGATGATTCTGAGGAGTTACCATGTATGGGGATTTATATACCTTGTAGGAGGAAGAAAAGGATGTCTAAAAGGAGACACATTTCTCTAAGGAGATCTATAAAGTCATCTAGAACACATACTTCTAGGGTTCCGAAATCTCACAAGGATAGTTCTTTGGATCTCAAAGCTGATGTTTCAACTTTCATCAAAGAAGGATCTGCTGATGTTTTTCCTGAAGGACCACATGACGTGTTAACTGCTTGGACTCTTACTGAAGGACAACTTAATACTATTTTTAGGCTGGACAAAACTTCTATGCAGTTTAAATTTTTGAAGGAAATATTTCATCTGGTAGATAGGCAAGATTTGCAGACACTTTATGACCTTGTTTCTAAGCATTATGCTACACATTCACCACAAGGCTCAGGTTTATACTTGTTGGGTGATCTTCAAGTGCTGTTTGATTCTCAATCTCCAAATGGTAAAGGGTAAGAGATTTGGAAGAATTCACATAAGTGGAAGGTTGAGACTTGGAGATTTTATCCTCTGCCTTGTGTGCATGTGTTGGAGACAACTAGTGGAATTACTGTGTGTATGTTTGCTGATAAGATTTATACATTATCTATTAGGCTTATGGAAAGAATGCTTAGCCAGAAGTTGGAAGTTCCTCCAGATCCAGTTGGGAATGATAAATTATATGCTGAACAACTGGTTGGCTTGATTAAGACTCAACTTCTGCAACATCGAGCTTCATCTTCATCTTGATAGTGGTAATTTTAGTGTTCATTTGTATTGTTTGTATTATTTGTAATATCTGTTTTCTTTTATTATTTGTTTTTTTTAGTTAAAAAAAAACCTAACTTTTCTTGTAGGTTTGTTGTATATTATTGATGGTTATTGACTCACTAGCTGTGCCTTGTGTACATCAAAGAGTTAGCTAGTCCAAAAGGTACAGCTTTGGTAAAGACACGTCAAATCTATTGATAGCTGTAATGGTTTGCTCAAAATCATAGGGTCTGCAACCACCCATGCTTAATTGCTAAGGGTTGTATGGTCATCAATTCACCATGGTTTATTCCTTTTTGGAATCCAAGAATTGACTAGCCCACATGTATATGGCTTGTGGTAAAGGCAGTGGAACACCATATTGGGTTCTCAATTCACCAAAGGTGATTTATTTCTCCTAAGAATTGGCTAGTCCTGAGCAAACGGCTCCAGGTAAAGACATTTCAAATCCGTTTTATAGTTGCTGATTTGCTAATAAATTAGATGGTTATCAGTGTACCATAGTTTTCGAACTTAAACATTTGGCTACTGCAGTAGTGATGGCTATTGGTAAAGAGACATCAAATCCATTATTTTCCATGATTCACCTCTCACAGGAGTTAACACACCTGGATGTGATGAGAATAGTATGAAACTAATATGTTTTGATGTACATGCTGTCATGTGTTGCTGCAAAGATCTGGCGTTTCAAGGTTTTGTCATCATAGAGATGTTATTCTTTTGATTCTTTGCTGATGATGTTCGAGTACAATCCTCTAGTTCTAAAGTGTTTGAAGATCTATCAAGAAACTGGAACTTAACCAAGTCAAATTCCAGTTTAGGGGAGGATTGTTGGGAATTATGTGAAGTATGAATTATGCTGAAATTACTGCTGACGGATTCTGCTGAAGTGTGTTGGATTCTACTGAAGACATAATTCTACTGAAGTTATATAGTTCGTAGTTTGTTTCTGCGAAGATAGTATTCCATGTATTCTATAGTTAGTTAGGATATGCATGAGCTTTATTAGGAAGTGATTATGTATATCTAATTTAGGTTTTATGTTTATACGTTTCTTAGAAAACAAGTTAGGGTTCCTTGTCTATAAAAGGAACACAATAGTATGAGTTATGTAGGAGTTGAAAAACAAAGTTTTAGTATTAATATAAAGATCCATAGAGGATCAACGAGTTCTTAGTTATCTGTGTTTGTACTTGTGTTTGATTTTCGCTAAAGAATACAAGTTGTAGAGATTTTCTATTAGTTTGTTTGTGATTACATAAGCAATACTAACGATCTACGAGTGCTCAAGATCTATCAAGGTCTATAGTTTCAACAAGTGGTATCAGAGCAAGAATGACGATTTGTAGATGTGCAGCGGATCATTTGTCATGACATATTTTTGCATTGTTTCTTCATACAAGTTGTTTTGTACTATCAAGAAACTGGAACTTAACATAGTCAAATTCCAGTTTAGGGGAAGATTGTTGGGAATTTCGGAGTACAAAACCACAAGCAAGAATGACGAAAGAAGAAACAACGAGGGTTTATTAGGTAATAGTTAGTAGCTTTCTTAGTAAGCTATTATTAGGGTTTGTAACACCTCCCTCTCCTATATAAAGAGGGTAGGCGTAGGTTACAGATCATCTTTTTATTATCCTTTCATTTTATTCCATAGTATTCATCTCTAATGACAGTCTAGACACACAATCATAGCGTGTGTATATTAGTAGTTGTAGTAGTTTTTATTTTCAATAATAGAAAACCTTATCAGTGATGTTGATTGTGTTATCATTATTCCACTGTTTTCATTCAATCAATTGATATTACTCATACCCTAGTTGAGTCCGGATCTTGGTTTCAACAATTGGTATCAGAGCTTAGGGAGCTCGTTACCTAGGGATTGCAAGGTTTTATTGGTCGAAGAATGGCGAAAAGAAGACAAAATTCGAGTATGGAATTTTTCATATAAGTTTCTGCAGCACTGTTTTGAAACGATCATAACTTTTTCGTTAACCGTTGGATTGTGACAAAATTATTGGTGGACGTTCTCTATATACCCATCTAACTTTCCACTGGAGGGATCGTCGATCTGAGTTCTTAACCAAAAGTTATAAGGTGTCGAATATGGCTGCAGAAGGAGTTTTATAAATCGAATTTCAGGGTTTATTCTTGGTTTGATTCATCATGAAGGTCAGTATATCATTTGTTTATATGTTATTGGATGATACTACATGCTTCATTAATTCTATCATCAAAAGTAAATGGTTTGAAACCCTAATTGGTCGACACCCTAACACTTATATTGGATTCTATCTCGTACCATTAATGAGCAGCATTGGTCTGTGATATTCAAGGTATTTGTGATGCATAGAATATTACTATTATTCTTGAAAGTAGAGTAAGATAAATGAGGAGAGCATTCAAGTGTGTTAGGTTTTTTATGGTTGGTTTCATGCTGTTACCATTCGAAGTTAACCACTGCTACAATAAAACGAATCCACTGCTAGATTTAATCGATACCACTGCTCGTTATTATGTTACCACTGCTAGTTTATGTGTTTCTACTGCTACTGATCTCATGTAATCTGCTGCTACTCATATTCGAATCTGCTACTGGAATAAGGACTTTGAATCTGCTACTCGTACAATGCTACCTTCAGTTCATGCTCCAACTCACTGCTGCCATACTTGTTCATTTATGCTATTAAAGGGTTTTTAAAGGATAATGATTGTTTATTAAATTCAATCTTTGCCTCATACTAACTTCTCATATTATAGACATTATATGATTGGTAGTTAATGATCATGGGACATTCATTGGCGTTGAAATTGAAGATTGGTCATATACAATAGGTTATTTTCTTTGTGGTATTGCTCAGTTGGTACTAATTTTGAGGTCTACAATTGCATGATTTCGGTTATTAACGTGTTGTCAAGGTTTTGGACTGATTGACTTGCATAACCAAAAGTGATATTGATTTTATTGGTTGAGATGAGATAGTGGGTCGGTGATGTTATCACATGCATGGTTTTATTATTTTGGATCACATAATTATTTGATGTGTCAAAGGTAGTTAGTCTGAGTATGTGTGAGATTATATATTGGTTTTGTGTACTAGCAACGTTTTTACTACTGCTATGGTCATTGGATTCTACTTCTAGTTATTCGAACAGTTTGTACTGCTTATGTTGTCCGATATATTGGTTCTAATGCTTCTATTATTTGATATCGGTCAGCAAATGATTTTGGTTCTCGGATGGTACGAAGGATTTTTGGAGTTAAGGGGAAGTTGTACAAGTTTTTGGTACGGAGTTTATTGGATTTTTAGCAACACACACAGATGAATTGGTTCACACACAACAAGATTGGAATTTGTTCTTAAAGGTTTTAAAAAGGCTCGTTTTTGGTTTTATTGAAAAATTGATTACGAAGAGGATTATTTATCACTTATTTGAAGGTGAAGGTGGAATTACTTGGATGTGTGTTCTTATTATATTTTTAAATGGCAGAATCGTTTAAAAGTAACTTGTTCGTGCTTCAATGATTGTGATGAAGAATTGACATAACACTTAAAGGAGTTACGTTGTTGTGCCCAGTGATTATTGTCAAGAGATTGCGGTCTCCCTATACATTGGATAGTATACGTTCAGAGTCACGTGGATAAACAAGACATAAGATGCAAGTTTGGGTTATTATACATCTACATCAAGTTCGTTATACTTGGTTTTCTTCACAAGTAATCATTACATAGAGCATACAGATTTGAAGAATCATTTGATGTTCATGCACCACTCAAGGGGAATTTTTTGATTCTTACTACTGTTGATTAGTATTACTACTGATGGTTTAGATTTCTATTGTTTCAAGTTCATTTTTAGTTGCGGAAAACTTCATGGAGGGTAATTTGAGACATTAGAAGGATGAATTGGATGTGTGGTATTGATTTGTGGTGGTCAAGATCAATTTTGCATATGTTCTCTATTTGTTGATAACAAAAAGGGGAAGAGATGTTTGAGTGGCATGGCATGGATTAAGGGAAAGACAAAAGAAGACAAGATTTGTTTCATTTAGGGAGATGTTTACATCTTAACTTCTTCTACTTCATTTAGGGAAGTTCGTACATCAAATAGGGGAAGATTGTTGGGATTCTTGATTTGATGAGACAAAGTAAATAGTAGAATGAAACAAAGGGACTTAAAGTGACAAAGATGAAACCTACAAAAAGATGGAGGGACTTGCTTGCAAAAAAAGATTTAATTATTAGTCTTTTATAGACATTTGTAAACCCTAATCCTCTAGTATATAAAGAGGACATGGGGTGTAGGTTTTATTAATCAAGTCCTCCACAATGTAGTCTAAAGGGGTGTGTGTGTGTCCTAGGCGTATAGTCTTGTAAACGCCTAGGTAAGTAGTTTAGTTATCTCCAAGATCAAAGAAAACTTTGATCCCTGTTATAGTTAGGTAACACGTTATTATTCTGATCAAATAATAATTGGGGAGATTAAAAAAAATCTTGTGTCAATAGCATATAATGTTCTAATTATTCCGCTGCGTATTGCATATGTTATTGTTAACCCTAGAGCTTATAAACGATCATGAAACTATCTTCATCACGTTTTTAGTTTCCACATTTTCCCATTTTTAGCTTCCTCGTAGTCTATCCCCCTTCTTCGTGACCTTTGTTCGTAACCCCATCACTTTTCATTATGGAAAGTGATAACCCACCAAACAACACTTTACCACCAAACAAATACCCACCGCTTGATCCAGCCTTTGCCAACCAACTTCGAACTCGTATTTTTAGTGAAATTGGAAAGCTTAGGAAAGTGAATAGGATAATTGAAAATGCACTTGAGAAAGCCTTTAAGGAATCTACTAGCACTTTAGATAGTGATTCGACCTCAAGTGATTCGGATGATGACTTAGAAGATGGAGATTATAAGTTGTTAGAATTTATGGAGGATAGTAAGGAGGAGGAGGAACTTAGGGAGTATTTCGATTCATACCCTAAAGGGAAGGAAACCGCCTATCACTATAACGTGGTTAACTTCCCGAGACCACCTTTCGAGCTTCACATAAGAAGGCTGTTATTACAAATAAGCCGTAAAAACGTTTATTTATATTTTACGATCTTCTAATGTTTTGTCGATAACAAACGTAAAATCATTTTAACAAAACAAATAAAATATGTAAATTGTTTGAACTAATAGTTTCTAACATCTTCACATTTTCACATAAAACACTAAAACAAGAATAAGTGATTTTATGATTTAATATTTCATATGTACAACAACTGGTGTTTACATATTTGGGTAAAATATACACATAACTAGTATATATTATATTTGTTAGATATTAGTTTTCACATACACATCAAACCATAACACAAGGTGGGCGTATAAGTGGAATTCTAGAGAGAGAAAGTTAGAGGTTTAGGGAACTTAGTGAGAGAAAGTGAAAGATATTATTATGAGCTCCAACTCTCTACCTTGGAAGGTAGAGAGTATTTATAGTCTTACATAAATCGCCACACCTCGGGCTGTGGATCAAGCATACAGTGGGTAAAGACCCGTCCGTCCTCCACGGTGTTACTTAACTAAATACTACTTAACTTAAAATAACTACGACTACGAGCTTTCTAACGATTACATATACTTGAGGTGACTGACTCTTTAATACCTGGAATTTCTAATTCCTAACAATCTCCCCCTAAGGGAGGTCACCTCAATCATGTACTAAAATTACATTGAATACAAACAGATATTACATTAAAAATTGATCTTGCATTCTTGATGTAGTGCTTTGCTTCGAAGCTCGTAGTCATTGATTCTTCACATTGCATGTTTGGTTACTCCAGGTGGAGGTCTTTTACTGATCCACGTGATAATAAATAGGAACCAACTTTTGAGATCATCAGATATCAAGAATCTCTGAGACATCCATTGTGGTGTTGTGACTTTGGGACCGACATGCTCACATTCTGGATCATGATATCTTCTCATCAGAGTTGCGGAAGCTTTAGTTGATTCATGATATTGGCAGCAGCGTAGCAGAAGCTTGGAGTGAAAATATCAGAGTCATTGATGCACTAATCATGATTTCTTTTGAGTTGAATGTGTTAAGTGAGCATGCGGCTATGGATTGACCGCTTCATTCTGATCAGCTGCAAACGTCGGGCGTACCTGCATACAAAAGTTAGCAATAAATCGCACGAAAGTGTCTTTGATCACTTTCGTTGAATTGAGGTACACGGCCCACGGTTCCCCATTGATCAGTACATGTACTGCCTGTGATCAGGTATAATTCCGAAGAATTTCCTTGACAGGGTTTCGCAGCTGCTCTAGCTGTTCTCAAACCGGAACGTCTCAAAGAAGACAACACGGAGTGAGTGAACCAGCGAATTTTAAGTCCACTGATTGATGAAAAAGATTTGAAAAACAATCGTGTATTGCACAATAGAAATTGTTTTTGCAATACAACGAAGGTTTTATTGAAAATCAATTATCAATCATAAAAACACCTTTTGGTTTGAGAAATGACACGGTCGATGTGCTAAAGAAAAGAGTTGTTAAGCACAAAGACCGGTTTTTCAAAGGTATCCGTCAAACCCTAACCTGAACCAGGATTGATTCAAGAGATTGAATCGCCCCATTGTTTCTGTTCAGTTGTCACATGGTTGATCCATATAATAGATCTCACATGCCACCTACCAGGAGCTTGTTTGATGTTGGCTCCAGAAGGCTTTCCATCTTCATTGTGAACACATCACTCAGATGTTCTGGCAATACCACAAGGATAATGCGTAGGACTCAAGATATAATCTCTCTTTCAACATTGTGTGAAACAGAGAGTCTTCATTGAAAGTGTCCTAATGAGATTTATTGATGATCTCGCAGCTCTAGACTCAATTTGTGCACATTTGGATCCTGTGCCGGAGACTAGGGAGAGGGTCTCCTTCTTCAATATCAACAATCTCTAAGAGAAAGTCGATAGATAATGTCGGTTCCCTGTGAGAATGAAACAAGTCCTTTTAAGAGGAACTTGAGTGGTTTGGAAAGTTGAAGTACAGTGCGTCACTGGGTCCATGACGTCTTGTCTTCAATACCGATGTTACCATCAGTAGCATATGAATTGAACCCGGTTTCTGCCCTAAGGTTGAATAAATGGAGGGCTATTTGTTTTCACCCTTTTCTCATTCAATTCTTTTTAATTCTTCAACCCCTTCAGTGCTTACCGAGACTTCATAACTAGAACCTTGTTGGGTTTATTCCAGTACTAGCTCAGTCTCAGTCCGCACTCTTCCCATTTCTCAATTTTCTCCTTTTATCATCATACCTAAGGACTTCTACACTAACTAGTGGATTGTCCTTGGGTAGATCCCTCCGGTTCTGGCGGATCATGGGAACCAATACCTAACCTTATCATCCTTATATCACCGTACATAAAGTAAAGTTGGTCGGTCTATTTGGTATTGTTCATCTGCCATTGGAATCAATTGAAAACCATTTGAAAATCAATCCAGATACTTGTGATATATTATCAAAACATTTTTGTACCTGAATTGTTTTTGATATTTTTAGAATAAGTGCTCCCCCTCAACATGTGCATCAAATGTTTGAAATCGTTTTGCACACGGAGGCAAGAGGAAGAAATTACTTCTTTGATTACCCTTTTCTAAAAAATATCATGTTGGGTTTTAGGTTCCTTGGATTTGATGAGACAAAGTAAATAGAAGAATGAAACATCAAGGGCTTAAAGAGAAAGAGAAGAAATCTACAAAAAGATGGAAGGACTTGATTGCAAAAGAAGATTTACTTATTAGTCCTTCGTAGTATCTTGTAAATCCTAATCCTCTAGTATATAAAGAGGACATGGGGTGTAGATTTTATATACAAGTCTTTCACAATGTAGACGTCTAGTAGATGGTGTGTGTGTGTAACCTAGACGTGTTTCTATAAATGTCTAGGGTTAGTGTTTGTTTTGTATATCCCTAAGATCTGAGATGGCTTAGATCCCTGTTACAGTTAGGTAACACGTTATATTCTGATCAATATATAATTGGGGAGATAATGATGAAAACCTTGTATCAATAATTATGCTTTGTTTTATTCCGCTGCGTACCAAGTTTATTGTCATTGTTATTGTTAACCCTAGAGGCTTAAAACGATCTCAAGGAGTCTTAACAAACTCCACAATTGGTATCAGAGCTTGGGGAGCTCGTTACCTAGGGATTCGCACGGTTTTATTGTTCGAAGAATGGCGAAAGATTGAAAAAATTCGAGTCTGAAAATTTTCGTATATGTTTCTGCAGCACTGTTTTGAAACGGTGATAACTTTTTCGTTAACCGTTGGATCGGGCTGAAATTTTTGGTGGAGCTTCTCTATATACCTATCTAACTTTCCACCAAAGGGATCGTCGATCTGAGTTCTCAATAAAAAGTTATGCTATCTCGAAGTTGGCTGCAGAAGAGATGGCAGTTTGAAAGAAGATACGATTGGTATTTTTAGGGTTTGATGCAATGTCTGCTGTTGAGGGTATATTAAATCACACATGCAATGGTTGAAGATATTGGTTATATTGAATGGTGCATGTGAAGTAAGCTACAATATTAAAATTGTTGAATTGGACGGTGTTGCAAATTCTGGACAGTAGGTTGACAATAAATAGCACCTCGTACTTATGCTATCAAGTAGATTATGGATACATCTAGTGGGTTGGTGTATACTTTAATCTAAAACGTTTTTGTGCATATATTTTCGACCACTGTTCAAAAAGTGATGAATATTGTTGGTGCGCCCTAACTGCTGTTCGTTGCTTGGTTATTTTACTATCCGGTTCAAGTATTACTGCTGCATGTTGCTTAGTGCTAGTTACTTTGATCTTTACCACTGCTCGAGTTATCGTTTCCACTGCTAAGGTAACTCGTTTCCACTGCTAGCATCAACCGTTTCTCGTAACCACTGACAAGCTTCTCAAAACCACTTCTAGTTATATCGAAACCACTGATAGCTTTACTTGTAACCACTTATGGGCTTCTCGAAAGGTAACCACTGCTAGTATCTTTGTTACCACTCCCATTCGTTAAGTTACCACTGCTAGTTACGCGACAGTACTGCTTGTTTATATTAATCCTGCTGTACTACTACAACATGTTACATCTAATTGTCGTGTTATCTATATTACTCAAGCACTACTTGACAAGTGCATACTGATGGACATTAGTAATGTGGAGTTTTGAGTGAGTCTGCTGTTATGAAGGTGAATGAGAATATGGGATTACAGTTGCAGTACTTTCAGATCTTGGTTGCAATATTGAAAGCTGTTACATGAAAAGTTCTTGATGGTGATTAATTTTAAGGGTTCATGGTTAATATTGCTGGTGTACGTGGTAAATGGTTAAGAAGAAAGGTGAATTATTGATAATCATTCTCGATGGTTTGCATAGTCATCAGTAAGTTTGCATGAGTATATACATTCGATCTAATGCTATTGGATAATTCTTCATAATGGGTCGGTGATACTCTTACTTTGACAATCACATGGGTCGGTGATCTATGATTTCTTGCTCTTTGTGATTTTGTAACATGCACGTACATACATGGGATGATATTGATATTGTTGTGTTATCAACTTTGTCCTACTTGAAGTAAGTATTTTACATTGAAAGCTGCTGAAACGTGGGCCTTATTTGTTGGTGTAAGTTTATGGTGTTTGAGATTGATCGTATGGTTGTACTGGTTATGTTATCCGATAAATAAGTTTATGATGTTAGTTTTGCTTGATGTCGGATAGTACATGATTTTTTCTCGTATAATGTTCGGAGTTTGGATGGTTTACACACACAGAAGAGTTGCTTCACGCACACATGAAGATTGGTTTAATTTATTCTTAAAGGTTTTAAAAGGCTCGTTTTTGGTTTTATTGATTAATTGATTACGAAGGAGGTTATTTATCACTTATTTGAAGGTGAAGTGGAATTACTTGGATACGTGTTTTATCATATCTTAAAAGTATCATACCTACTTTTAAGGTAACTTGTTCGTGCTTTAATGATTGTGATGAAGAATTGACAAACACTTTAAGGAGTGACGTTATTGTGCTCAGTGATTATTGTCAAGAGATTGTGGTCTCCTTATACATTGGTTAGTATACGTTCAGAGTCACGTGGATAAACAAGACATAAGATGCAAGTTTGGGTGATTTTACTTCTTCATCAAGTTCGTTATATTTGGTTTTCTTCACAAGTGATCATTACATGGAGCTTACAGATTTGAAGAATCTTTTTATGTTCGTGCACCACTCAAGGGGAAGTTTCTACTGTTTAAATTCTCTATTTGTTGATAACAAAAAGGGGAAGATATATTGGAGTGGCGTGGCATGGATTAAGGGGAAGACAAAGGAAGACAAGATTTGTTTCATTTAGGGAGATGTTTACATCTCAACTTCTGCTACTTCGTCTAGGGAAGTTCGTACACGACTTTGTTTGTTTTGTCATCATCAAATAGGGGAAGATTGTTGGGTTTTAGGTTCCTTGGATTTGATGAGACAAAGTAAATAGAAGAATGAAACATCAAGGGCTTAAAGAGAAAGAGAAGAAATCTACAAAAAGATGGAAGGACTTGATTGAAAAAGAAGATTTACTTATTAGTCCTTCGTAGTATCTTGTAAATCCTAATCCTCTAGTATATAAAGAGGACATGGGGTGTAGATTTTATATACAAGTCTTTCACAATGTAGACGTCTAGTAGATGGTGTGTGTGTGTAACCTAGACGTGTTTCTATAAATGTCTAGGGTTAGTGTTTGTTTTGTATATCCCTAAGATCTGAGATGGCTTAGATCCCTGTTACAGTTAGGTAACACGTTATATTCTGATCAATATATAATTGGGGAGATAATGATGAAAACCTTGTATCAATAATTATGCTTTGTTTTATTCCGCTGCGTACCAAGTTTATTGTCATTGTTATTGTTAACCCTAGAGGCTTAAAACGATCTCAAGGAGTCTTAACAAACTCCACATATCACCATCACTTCCTAGATCAAATCAAGTAGATAAAGCATTTCCAGGAAGGATGAGGTTTCCATAAATTTGCTCCCCCTCACTATGTGCCTCGAGGTTTGAAAAGAGTTTTGCACATACTAGAGGGAACCTGCACATTGAGATAAGTTGATCACGTTTCAAATCATAGGTTTAAGATAGATGCTCCCCCTCAACATGTGCATGGAAAAATTTTAAATCGTTTGTCACATGTGGGAAGGATAGCATGTACATCCTTATAAAACCATTTACCGAATTATCAGTTTAAATCCAATTTAAATCACACATTCCCCGATCACAATTATCAAATCATTTGAGATTTGTGATCTCTTATAGATTTAAATTGATTTTGAAAGTTTTTAAGGAGAATTGTGACTTGATTATGAAAGCGTTTTAACTGATAAGGATCGGATTTTAAGACTTTAAACTCCATTGATTGAACATGCATGTACATCTTTTGAAAACAATTTAATGCCAAATAACTTTTTTAATTGAATTGAAATCATTCTCCCCCTCAATCAATGACATAGGTTGTTGATTGAGAGATAGAGATTTTGACAAATAAGTCCTGATGATTATCAAAAATAGAGACCGAGTTATTTTTCAAAGCATTTAGTTTTCAGTAGATAAATGTTTATAGAATCAGAGCATGGAATTTTGAAAGCATGATAAAACATGGCTATGTTCTTTCTTTTAAAACCGGGTTATTGTCTGAAAATGACAATAAACCATCTATTTCTCTTTCTCTCAAAATTATTTATTTATTTATTTATTTATTTTTTTAAAAAAATTCGAACAATATCTAAAGTCCCGTGTCATTCTTTGAATGACAACAAGAAGACCGTAGATATAATCGAATCGAGAAAAACATGACAAAATGACAATATTTTTGAAGATTTTTCGAGTTTTTCAAATTTTTATGGATTTTGAAAGTTTTATATTTTTCTATTTGATTTTTGAAGGTTTTATAATTTTGTATTTTGTTTTGTTTTTTTTTTTTTTTTTTTTTTTTTTTTTTTTGTTTTTTTTTTTGAATAGATATATACAAGAGATAGATGAAGATAGACCTTTACTCCTCGTCTTCCTCCTGAAGACGTTTGAGTGTTTCTGGTTGAAGGCTCTTCAAGCCAAGACGCTGAAGAATAAACTCAAAACGTTCTCTTGGAAGTGCTTTGGTGAAGATGTCAGCTAACTGATATTCAGACCTCACAAAATAGAGTTCCACCACACCTTTTTCTACTTGTTCCCTGATGAAATGATGTCGAATGTCGATATGCTTTGCTCTTGAGTGTTGAACATTGTTGCATGAGAGAGCAATAGCACTTTTATTATCACAGTACAGAGGGATTTTGTTGAATACGAAGCCATAGTCAGATAATTGAGATCTCATCCATAAGATTTGAGCACAACAGGATGACATGGCTATGTATTCAGCCTCTGTAGAGGAAATAGAAGTACTGATTTGCTTCTTTGAAGACCAGCTCACAAGCTTATCACCCAAAAACTGAGCACCTCCAGATGTACTTCGACGAGTATCTTGACAACCTGCATGATCAGCATCTGCATAGGTCGTTAGTGACATACCGGTGTCCTTCGGGTACCAAAGACCCATATTGATGGTTCCTTGGAGATACTGAAAGACCCGTTTAACTGCTTCAAGGTGCTTTTTAGTAGGCTTAGCCTGGTATCTAGCACACATGCAAACAGCGAACAAGATGTCTGGTCTACTAGTAGTGAGGTACATCAGGGACCCAATCATACTACGATATTTCGTTTGGTCAATCATGATCCCTGAGTGGTCCTCATCTAGTTTGGTTCGGTCAATCATGGGGGTGTCAATAGGGTCACTTGAATCAAATCCAAATTTCTTTAAAATCTCTGTTGCATATTTAGATTGATTTATGAAAATGCCTTCGGGACTTTGTGAAATTTGTAATCCCAAGAAAAATGACATTTGTCCCATCATTGACATTTGAAACTTTGAACTCATTTCATTTGAAAAACGATCACATTCCATTGCGTCTGTCGAGGCAAAAATAATATCATCAACATAAATTTGAACATGAGTTAAATGTTTGCCTGACTTCCTGGTGAACAATGTAGGATCAACTGCTCCTTTGCTAAATCCGGTAGATAGAAGAAACTTTGACAGTGTATCATACCATGCCCTTGGAGCTTGCTTTAAACCGTAAAGGGCCTTCTTCAAACGATAAACATGAGTAGGATGCTCTTGATTCACAAATCCTTCAGGTTGGGCTGACGTAGATGACTTCTTTAAGATCTCCGTTCAGAAATGCCGTCTTCACATCCATCTGATAGACTGCCATGTTCTTACTAGCAGCATTAGCCAGAAAGATTCTGATTGCCTCGATTCAAGCAAATGGAGCAAAAGATTCTTCAAAGTCAATACCCTCCTCTTGACGGTTTCCTTTAGCAACTAATCGAGCCTTGTTCTTCAACACATCACCATGCTCATCAAGTTTCACTTTGAAGATCCATTTAAGAGCAATAATCATAGCACAGTCTGGAGCAGGTACTAACTCCCATACATCAAGTCGATCAAACTCATGAATTTCATCTTGCATGGCATTGAACCAGCTATCTTCATTCATGGCGGTTTTAACATCTTTTGGTTCGATCTTAGATAGTACGGAGTTGAAGAAGCACCATAAGGCATCAGTTGCAAGTTGTTTTCGTGTTGATACTGGATGAGAGGGATTTCCAATGATGTTGTCTAATGGATGATCATGAGTCCATTTTCTGAGGTGTTCGTGTGGCAGTTGTTGAGGGACTGAAGTAGCTGAATCGACTTCTCCTGATGAAGATGGTTCAGAGGATGATTCAGGTGCAAATATATTTTCAAACGGAGCATCTTCATGAGTAGCAAAGGGATTTTATTCATTGTTGATACCAGATACCATTCCCTGATGTACACTCGATGATTGATGATTTGTTGATGAGACAGAGTGATCATCAGCAGGCGCTTCTTGGCTTAATGATATTGAGACTGAAGGATCAACATCATTTACTTGGATAGAAGCAGCCTCTGTTGTAGGAATTGACAGATCATTAGCACTTGGCTCATACTGTTCATTAAACATAGGATCAAACAATTTTCTTAAATCATCTTCTGATGGAGGTACATATGGAGCTGCTGGGGAGGGAAATGGTACAAGGGATGAACCAATAGGACTGTTTTGAAGTGCGGGTCCAGAACTGGATTGACCAGGAGCCGTAGGACCACTACGATAGAAACTCTCTCTGACTATCTTTATCAACCCATATGTAGACAATTTGAAGTGACCACTGATGAAGAAAACCAGATATACCAAACTTGAAACTGAAGAAGAATTCCCTGCATTTGCATCTTAAGCTTGCACTAATGTTGGAAGAACAGTGTCGAGAATTTATGCTTCAAGCAAATCTCTAAGTACTCAATACTCAATCAAAGTATGAGACTTTAACACCTCTTGCGATTATCCACAACGTCATATTCGTGTGTCACTGAGTAAAACTACGTAACTCCTTAAAGTGATAGTTAACCAGATCTTCAACCATTCATCCTGACAGCTGGTAACTAGATAAACCAAGTCTTCAACTTAAAATTCTTAGACCCGAGCAAGATATCAAATAAGAACACGCCTTTGAAATTTAAATTCAATCCTAAATAAGTGATAATTGATTAACTTCGAAGTAATCAGCTTGTGTCAAATGGCCAACACGTGAATAAACGTACAACCGGATGTACGTCGATCCACTGAATGAACCGGAACAAATGATTTCTCGACATTAATGCATTCTTCCTAAAGGTATACATGTAGAGACTGATCTGGAAGATTCACCACAAATGTCTTCGAGCGAATACGGTAGTCATTTTCCTTAATGTTCATGTGGTTGATTTATAGCGTGCACAATGAGAGGAATAATAATCTATAAAGATTTGCCACAGGAATACCAATGAGCGGATCATTATTCAATAGTGCAACTTACAATATCATGATAGTCATTATAAACGCCTTGTGAAATAACTGGAGATAAGGTTTCTTGAGAATTCCAAGAAGTACTTCTTAGATGGTAAACCAGTTGAGTCAATAGAAACCGGAGCATGAGCTTCAGAAGCTGGATGATCAACATTCGTCGGAGGTTGAAAGTACTCATCAAACATATCTTTGAAAAACAATGAATCCTAAACATTGATTCCCATTTATCCTTAGTAAGTGAAGCATTAGGCATTGGAGGAGAGTCATCAAAAATCAAAACAATGAATCCCAGTTATCCTTAGTATATTAACTCTTCATCAAAAAGAATATACACTCATCATCATCAAAAATTAAGTCGTATAACCATTATTCAAACATCCATCATCATGTAGTATATTCACTCTTCTCCCCTTCAAAAATTGCATCTGAAGTTGCCATTTTTTGATTTAACAAGTGAATAAGAGTATACACCAATGAACGTAGATCCACTTGATGACTGAATGAGCGTGGAAAAACATGAAGCTTGTTGATGAAGAGTGTAGATGAGTATGGCCATTCATGAGAGAATTTCTCATTAGCTGAAGATAAAGCGCACAGAAGAGCGTACACTTTTCTTTTCTATGAGGAACGGGGCCTGAAGTGTTATCTGCAGATGCCATAATGATGAAGTACGAGGCCTGAACTGATTTGAACAGACGTCATTGTTAAGAGCCTAATCATATGTTTAGAGCCGCCCGAATCCAAATACCAAGGGACGATTTGTACGACCTGCTTTGGACAACAGACGAAGACAGAGAATTGGAAACATTGGATCCCTACGTGCTAATGGGTTCCTTTTGGTTAGCACAAATAATCTTTGAATCAGCAGAAACCCTAGATGCAATGGCATTATCACTAGGAGCTGAACTAGTAGAAGCATCAGACTTAGTCAAATGACCTTTTGTGCTTAATGGGATTATTCTACCAGTTGGCTTCCAAACCTTAACAGGCACTATTCTAGGCATAGTGGATCTAGCTAAGGGGTAAGGTTTGCCATGCGTTAATATTCGACCTGTGGGCTTCCACTGAAATCCTACAATTGTAAACACATTCCCTGTAGGTTTCCAGGATTGCTTAATCTGTTTCGCTCTCCAAACTTTCTTAACTGGGTTATGAATCATAGACCTCAGAAATAACACATCACATTTATCATGATTACCAGAAGATAAACATTTTTTACATGTTTTGCAGACAGCATAAGGGCTCGAATTAATTTCAGTAAGCTTGGAGCTAATACTAGAACTAACACGATTCTTTTTGTTCAAATCAAACTTCTTGTCCCTATGGTGTTCTTTCACTTCCTTATCATGATCACTTTTAGTTTGCGTAATCCTATCCTTCTTTGCATTGCTTCTAGGTTTTGACCCGCAAACTTTAGTGTCAATCTTAACATCTATAGAAGTAACGATAGGAACATTACATAGCTTCACTACTTTCTGCATTCCTGGTCTAGAAGTGCTGGGATCTGAAATTCTAGGAGGCACATCACAGGTTGCTTGCTTGAATTTAGACATGGAGCAAGGCATATCAAGGGTCACATGGTTGGCTTTAGGCATAGAACAAGGCTCAACTATTCTATCTCACCTATTGCTAGATTTCAGACTTGTGACAATTACATACTCTAAGAGTTCCTGAGATCGTTTGGCATCCATGCAGGCATAGGCTTTAGTACTATCAAAAGGTTTTTCTAATCTTTCATCTTCAACAATCTTACGGAGACCCTTCAAACCTTCCTTAAGGTATGAGAGATATGCTTTATGTGCAAGTTCATTATTCCTAATGGGCGGGGGAATATATAACATATCGATAGCATATTTATCACAAGCAGAAACCTTAGGAACAGAGTATTTGCAATTGGGGATTGGCAACTTTCCTTTCACCTCACGCTTCAGATTCTCAATATCGTTAAGTAAAGAAGTTATCTTTTCAATTTGTTTATCATGATTAACTTTAAATGAATCACATAACTCTTTGTTTTGATCATTAACCTTTGAAATTTCAGCTTTAAAACAATCATTTTCCTTTTGCAAGTTATCAATTATGTTTTGAAGTTGGAAATTCTGAGAATCTAAAGGTGGAGGCATATGGGAACCAGTCACATCATTCTTTTCACCTTTCAGTTGTGAAATTTGGGCTTTCAATCTTTTGATCGTGTTATAATGAGCTCGAATTTGTTCATCACGTTTGCTAATTTCAAAAACTGCATCAAACTCAGGAGCATCAGAGGATGTCTTGATATTTGAGGTTTTAACATTTTCTTTGAGATGTTGATGTTTTAATTGCAAAGCAAGATGTTCAACTTCTAATTTAGAATAATGTTTGACCAAGTTATCATGATCATCATGTTCTGTTTTCTCATGCAATTTTGAATTTGTTGTTTCAAGCTCAATGACACGATCATGGGAGACTTTCAGAGCAACAGATAATTCATGAAATTGAGAAGCATTAATGGAACAATTTGTAGCAGTGAAAAACACATCTTGAGCAATGCATTCAGAAATCAGATTCTCATTCAGTGTATGCAATTTCTTCCTTTCAATCTCACTATATTTTAATTCTCTCTCATAGTCACTAACCTCAACAATCATTGCATCAAATTCCTTTTCCATTTCTTTAATATCAGAATGCGTCCCTTTTTTAAGACTCTCAAATTGATCTTTTAGTTGTTTAAAGAAAGGCATGACCTCAGTTAAATAGCATTATTTAGTTTGCTCAAAACCCCTTTCCCCTTCAGTTATACCAGTGGGTGTGATCCTTTTCTTACAAGTTTTCTCAAAATCAACAAATAGTTGAAAGATAACATATTGACTGATTAAGGTCTTGCTTTTAGTGGCAATAGATCTAGGAACTAAGTGCATTGGTGTATTAGGAGGATATACAGTTGCTTTAGGCAGTTTCCTACAAGGGGAATTCTTTTCAACAAGATTTTCAGCTTTTTGCATTTCCATATCCTTTTTCCAGAACACTTGTTCAGGGGTTAATAGAGTCTGAGGCTTAAACTTGTTCAAGGAGATCCAATTTTCTTTAGTGTAATTATGGGGTTTGATCGTTATGTTATTCTTTTTACACTCAGAATCTTCTAACTTCTTATTCATTTTCTCCCTAGTGACTTCATCAGATTTCTTATCTTCCTTAGTGCACTCAGCGCAACTAGGTTTCTGCCTAGGCTTAAGGATTTCATTACCATCAAAAAGCCCCTTATGAGCATTTCTAGCCTTTTTAATTACCTCTGGATTTGGTTCCTCAACAAGGGGAATGCTATGCTTATCGCTTAAGACTCTATGCTTAGTGATCATGTGAGCATTCTGAATGGTATTCCCTTGTATGTACAACTTATTTTCAAGCTTGTTTTTCAAAGTTTTTAGATTGGAAAACTCATTCAAAAGTTTTGATTCCTTAGCCTTGAATTCTTGCTTAAGCATTTTAACATTTTCTTGAAGTTCGTGTTTTTGCTTAGCAGTTTTAGAAAGCTTTTCTTGTAAGGAGTTTAACTCTTGTTTTAATACTTCTTCTCTAAAATTACTTTTTCTAATGATTGTACGTATTTGGACATCCATTTCCTGCTCACGGGTGGTCAACTCAAACTTAGCACGCTGTTCATAAATAGCAACTTGATCCTTATATATGTTAAGCTCAGTGGTAAGGGAATCATCAGGCACAAATGCAGCGTACTCATGGAGTTCATAATCATCATTTTGAGTAGAAGATGCACAACTAGGTACAGCAGAAACTTTCATACAACTTACCTCAGCATTGACATGCACAGGCTGTGACGGGTGCATCTCTATCTTGGGTACATCCGAAGCTTCCATGGAGCGTTCCTTTGCATTAACTTGCACAGGTTGTGTCTGGTGCACCTCTCTCTCTTGTGAATTTGAGAACGAAGATTCCATTATTGCATTATCCGACTCATCAATTTTTGTTGTCACTGACATTCTGCATTCAGCAACACCCGATTCTTCAACAGATACATTACCCAACTTATCACAACAATCTTTCAACAGCACCTGACACTCATTCACGTCTTCATTCTTTTGTGCAGATTCTTCAATGTACTTTTTCACATTATCCATGAGTTGGATAAATGTCTCAATGAATTCCTGAATTTCCATTCCAGTATGTTTTTTGAAGGAAATTCCAGTCAAGTGTTGATCGTAATCTGCTGAATATTCCCCACTGATGAATGGCTGAAATTGTTTGTAGATTACTTGAAGAGCTGCACTGGAACCATCCTTTTGAACCTCTTCATTGGTAAGTTGCAGCTTTAAATGTTCTAAGTTCAACAGCAAACTTCTTGTCAATGTAGGTAAGTCCTGGCGGAAAAGAGCACTACATGTTCGATCCCCAACTATGGATAACAGCTGAATGAGGTGCAGATGAAGTAGCTGATAGGGCTCAATGCTGCATTTCATTTGCATGGCATTCTGTAGCTTGGACTGGTGCAATTCTCTCTCATTAGATTCTGAACACGGAGATCTCACATCCTCATTGCTTAATTCAATCATCTTTAATCATTCAGTGTAGCATACATTATCATTGTTGTCCACAACATCATACAGTTTAAGCACTTCTGAAATCAGTGGGTCAGTAGAGTAAGACATGATGTGGAAGGATGCACAGGATTTTACACGTTTATGATTTAAACCGAGAAATAGAATCTTTTGCGGGATTTTACTAAAATCAAGACGAAACCGTTAAGCATTGACCAGTAGAGGGTGTTAAGATGACCGATGGAATGATACAGTGAAAGACGATTGTGTGATAGGACTTTAGATTGTTTGTAGGAAAGGCTGAAATGTTGATTGGTTGAGATTTGGATTGGTTGATGCACGTTTTTACGGAGAATTTTTAGGTCTAAAAACTTAAAAGCTCAATAACTTCCTTTCGGAGGGGATTTGGGCCTCGAAATTTTCGTTTCACAACATCGTGGTGAAACATCACAATATTCAGGCTGTTTCGGTCGTTTTGACAGGTATTTCGCTGAAAACGGAGTTACGGATCAAAAGTTATGGCCGTTTGAAGTTTTGACGTAAAAAGTCAACTTTGGTCAAACCTCTTCTTCATAAAAATCAACCAAGTCGCTATAACCCTTGAACCAAGTCTCTAAGCACCAAGTCGCTAAGTGCTAAGTCGCTATAGTTACAAGTCGCTATATAACAACTCGCTACCAACCAAGTCGCTAGCGAAATTTTGACAGCAATTCGCTAAGCACCAAGTCGCCAAATGACAAGTCGCTAAATAGCAACTCGCTAGGTACCAACTCGCTAACACCAAGTCGCTAACATAAAACAAGTCGCTACTCATAGTGGGGAATCCACTAACAATACGACAAGTCGCTACGCCTAAATCGCTACCAACTGAAACTACAACTCGCTACCAAGAAACTTACTCCGAGACCCAAGTCGCTACCAAGAAATACTTCAAAAACACACTTTTCAATCCAAAACAAATCCAACCACGATGATTCAAGCCTTCAAAATCAAAACCTAAACACTTATGATGATTCTAAACACAAAAGTAATATCAAAATCCAAACTTTAACACTAGAAATCAACCACCAAACTTATTCAAACTCAAAAACTACCTAAAAACCACTAGAAATCCAAAGATGTGCATGATATGATCTAACCTTGGCTCTTGATACCAATTGTTAGATATTAGTTTTCACATACACATCAAACCATAACACAAAGTGGGCGTATAAGTGGAATTCTAGAGAGAGAAAGTTAGAGGTTTAGGGAACTTAGTGAGAGAAAGTGAAAGATATTATTATGAGCTCCAACTCTCTACCTTGGAAGGTAGAGAGTATTTATAGTCTTACATAAATCGCCACACCTCGGGCTGTGGATCAGGCATACAGTGGGTAAAGACCCGTCCGTCCTCCACGGTGTTACTTAACTAAATACTACTTAACTTAAAATAACTACGACTACGAGCTTTCTAACGATTACATATACTTGAGGTGACCGACTCTTTAATACCTGGAATTTCTAATTCCTAACAATATTGGGTAATATTAATGGGTAGAAACTTAAGTATCATAACCCATTGGGCTAATACATTGAATGTAGTTGGGTACAACCCAAAGCCCATGACCCATAGAGCTTGACCCATAACTCATTGCATGACATCATGCGTATATCACATATGGATATTATCCATAACCCATGAATCAACCCATAACCCATACCCATGTGACTAGGTACATTGTATCTAGCCAAAGACCCATGGATCAACCCATGACCCATGACCCATAACCAAAATACCCATGGGTAAAGAGGAGCGTCCCACGGATCCCTATCATTATGCTAGACGTATCCCTTGTGGGAGGGATCCGTGGGATACGGGGAACAGTAGAATTTTTCCTCTATAAATAGTGAGCCATTTCTTCATTATTTCTCACCCCTTTCTAACACACTTTCTCCCTGAGTTAAAAACTCACTAACCTCAGATCCAAGAGATCTATGTTTGTAGTTTTGTTTTTGTGTGATCTTCTAGGTTCCTCTTAAAGGCAAGATCACCACCTTTGAACTCGAGCAAGCTCAAGTCCATGAGTTGCCATGCTTCCTCATCATCAAGGCTACTGAAGTCTTCTTGTTGATGATTCTTTTCTTTCTTCTAAGAAGTGTAGTGTTGAAGACATTAGTGAAAGATATCTCAAGGGTCAAGACGAAGACATTAGTAAAAGGTATCGATCGTCCATATTGTAGGCATTAGTGAAAGGTGCCTAGAAGCCAAGTTACAAGACATTAGTGAAAGGTGTCTTGAAGATCTAGCCACAAGACATTAGTGAAAGGTGTCTTGAAGATCTAGCTAAAGGAATTAGTGAAAGGTGCCTTAGATGTACATTCGATATGGTGTGTTTCGATGTACAAGATAGATTAGTATTAGATCCAAGGATATTGATATCCTTGATGATGTTGTAAAGGAGTAGATCTCCTTTGGGATTAGTCGTTGGTGTAGTGTTGGGAAGTAGTTCCTCCATTGCAATGGAACTAGGTGCTTAGCCTAGTACCTAATAAAGGGTAGGCAACGTTGTGTAGGTGTGGTTCACCTTGGAGTGAAAGAACCCGGTGGTTAGCCTAGCACCGTATAAAGGGTAGGCGACGTTGTGTTAGGTGTGGTTCGCCTTGGTGTGAAAGAACTCGGTATTTAGCTTTTTATCGAAAAAAGGTTAAGCGATGTTGTGAAGGCTTCTCCACCATAAGGAGATTGGTGTAGTGTTTACGAACTCTCGAGTAGGTGACTCGGGGAGTGGAGTAGGGCAAGGAAGGTGTCCTTGTAGCCGAACCACTATAAATACTCACGTTGTGGTTTTGTGCTTCTTACTCTTATCTTTTCATTACTTACCTTTATATGCTTGTTTATCAACATCCAACACACACATCCAAATAGATTGACATAAGTCGATCTAAATAGTTTAACATGAAGTTTTAATTGGCAAAACTATTCAACCACCCCTTCTAGTTTTCCACAATTGGCATTAGAGCATCGTTACCAAGTTTCTTGAAGTATATTGTAATTTAAAAACTTGATACGAACAATGGTTAATTGAAAACTACAAAGAAGGTTTTTCATAAAAACAAACACCATGTCCTTTAAAACTATATATTTGGATGTTGATTTGATAACAACGTTTTTTTATTTACTTTTTTATTTAATTGCACTAATCTTCTTTGTCATGTTGATTAGTCAAAGCTCATACCCACCAAGCTATAGGAATCGCTTGGTAACAAGAATACCTTCCTTAAGAAGGTATCTTAAACGCAAAGGAACGGGAATCATCTTAGTGACATTTGTTGTGTTACTTGTAAAGACATTCCTAAGTGCGCTAGAGGTATGATTTTCTTTTTATTTTTGCTTGATAATTAAATATGCCTATTTAGGTATTTATATGATTATTTTTTGTGCATATACATGTTTTACATGTAGCTTCATTAGGAAGCCTTTTCTCACATACGTGTTATCTTTCTCATCTAAAATCGTGGTATATAAAACTTATGTTTTATTTCTTTTAATCCATTAATAAAACAAAACAAAAATTTCGAAAAATTCTCCTTCCCCATAAATATACCACTCGACGCCCACTTTATCAAATCTCCACTTTTTCAAATCTTCCAATTTCAAAAATTCTCTCTCACTCAAAACTTCATCCTCTTCTCCATTTCATCTAAGCTGAAACCAAGAAGAATCATCTTCAACATGGTTTACATCGCCTTTGTGCTCATCGTCTTAACACTCATCGCACTTGTGTTCCCTATGATGAAGTTCACACACAGAGACATTTACTTGGTGTTGTTGATCTACATCGGGGTTATATACCCAATCCTTTGTATCATTCTTAGCATTGAAATGAATTATTATTAATAGTCTAGTTTATCTAGGTTATTATTATCATAATGTGTTTGTCATTTCTTTGATTTATATGTTTCATATTCTTTTGTGATACATTAGAAGTCATGTGTGCATGCTAAAAGAAAATGTAGGATAAAACACATTTCATGGTATAAAAATTGTAAAACCTATGTTTTTATCAAATCTGTTTCTGTTACTATAGATCCACGGATCCTGGATGATTTACTAGCCGGATCCCTTTTGTAAAGGAACCGTGGGATCCGTCCTACTGGAGAACAGTTTTTCATGCAAATTAAAAACCACTTTTCTTATAAAAGTAATACTCCACTAGTATGTCAAAACCATAAGTTAATTAAGTGTCATTCTTGTTAAAAACCATTGTTAATAAAAATCTAATAAAAACGTTAGAAAATCATAGGTTGACCACAAACATCACTTTTTATTAACTTATCACTTCGATAGGTTCAACTATGACGCATGAATATGAGTTTGATTTTTCACTCACTAGTGTCTACACTCCGAACATCTCCCTTGAACCCAACACACCTGGCAATCATGTCCGTGGGTTCAATAATCTCGAAAACTGTCACTTCTACGAAGGACGTATTGTAGACACCTCTCTACAATTCAAAGAAGGTATCAATACCTCCTTCCGAGCCATAGGACTAGAATGTCTTCTTGAAACCAACGAGAAGATATGTCCAAGGTTCATAATGGAATTCTTCCGTCAAGTTGAACTTGTTCTTAACGAGGATCGCTCTCTATATCATTTGTTTTATATCAAAAACCAAAAGTTTACTTTAACCCTTGGGCATTTTTCTCACATCCTCCGGATTCTAAATCATGGACAATGTGCCTTCAGCGAAGATTGGTCTCTTGATTATCTCTTCAACTTTCGTGTAGAAAATAGTCCATATTGTTCACACATAATATGCAAACCTTGACCATATTACTCTGATCCAAACATTATCTTCACACGGGACATCCGAGAAGAGTACAACCCTCTTGCACTCATCCTACGTGAGAATGTTTGGAGTCTTAGGGGAAATCGAGAAATCCTTCCCGCTTGTTGTGCTCACATGTTGTACTGTTTGCTAACACAACAACCATACAATCTCGCCTACTTCTTCACAAGAAGAATTGTAAATCTTCAAGGCTCCAAGAATAAACTCATCCCTTATGGAATGTTCTTGACGCGCCTCTATCATAACGTTATGCACTTTCATCCTCAATTTCAAAGTCCGTTGTACGTAATTGTGAACAAGATGATGGAACCGCTAAACATATCTCTCATGAAGACTTTCTTCATTCTTGATTCCACCAACACTCATCAATCACGTAATGATCCTCCTAGCGAAAACACTCAAGGAACCTAGTAGTATTTCAAATAGGATCAATCCTCTTGTACTCGTGCTTTATCAATGTAATCCTATTTCCTTCATGAAATAAAACATCTTACATTTGATATCTTAGTGTTAGAACCCCTTTAAACTAACCTTGAAATATAATGTATTGTCAAGATCATTGCATACTTTTAGTAAAGGTTCTGCTTAGCAGATGGACGGATCCCAAAAGTTGTACTAGACGGATCCCTACATTTAGGGAACCGTGGGATCCGGCAACAGAAAATGCAATTGCAAACATTGTATTTCAAACATATCCTTAGAAAACCTCACACTAAGCTAAAACATAGTGTCTTAAGGCAAATTAAGTCCTTATCAAGTTAAGTAGATCCTTCCTACTCACACATAACTCACCTATATCACACTCAAAGACACTTGTAGATTTATTGTTTCACTTTAATCCATTACTCTTCCGCTCTTAAGCTCACAAATCATGTTTGACATGATCCCTTATATCTAAACGTTGGAAATCTCTTAATTATGGTAAAATTGATCATAATCATCCTTACGTCAAAATTGGTCAAAGTTGATCAAATTCTAGCCTTTCCACCTTAAACCTTTAGGATCTTCTCCAAGACATTATCCTAAGTCACTATCTGATCACAAAGATCATTTAGCTCCATTTGACATCCTCAAAATCTTTAGTGCCATCCTTGTTCATTCATTGGTACTCATGAAGGTTCCAATCTCTTCCATAAAAGGCAATCATTAGCTACATCACTCATTACCCTCAAATACTTAAACACCTCTTTCATTTAAGACACTTAGGAGGACTGAAACACTCAAGATGATACAGATCTTAGATCTTAGAAACATCATTTCTACTCTTTCATTGCTGCTGAGAGCCGGATCCCTAGGATTAGCCTAGACGGATCCCACTGAGGAGGGAACCGTGGTATCCGGGTGACAGATTATGTCAAACCTTGCTAAAACAATCATTTCAAGCTCATCTTGCTAAATCAAACACTCCATCTCATTTTAAATGAATTCCTTGATCAGTGAAACTATGAACCTCATCCTTGTGCATGTTAATCATCACATTTCAATGAATCTTAATGGCTTAAGTCTTGAATGCACATGCCAAATCCTCTTCTTTATAAACCATTTGTTAGGACTCCTAAAAACATCATCTTCATCCTCACTTTCAGCATTCAAAAAGATCTTACAACACTCTTGAAAACATCCCATCATGAGGAAAACCCCAAGTAGCAACTTATCCACCAAAGAACCATTCAAGAAAAAGGCTCGTGTTATACACGAAATCTCTTCAACCGAATCATCTCCGGTCAAGCGAACAAATGCTAGGATGCTTTCTCAACTAATCAAACCTATTCCGAAAAGGATAATACCCACAAAACTACCTATGCCAAACACCATACCTCCTAGGGCAAACAATATCATCTCCACTAAACCATCACCATTGGTTCCTAGAGTTATCTCTTTTACATTTCCACTATCATCACCACTCGCGTTGTGGTTTTGTGCTTCTTACTCTTATATTTTCATTACTCACCTTTATATGCTTGTTTATCAACATCCAACACACACATCCAAATAGATTGACATAAGTCTATCTAAATAGTTTAAAATGAAGTTTTAATTGGCAAAACTATTCAACCCCCCTTCTAGTTTTCCACAAAGGCGTAACCCTAAAAACATCAAGATACCGTGCATGATTGGATACTTATATAGGGATCACACTTACATTGACTATAAGGCACCCATGAATATAATGTCTAGGCTCTACTACAATTGGATCATGAGCAAAAAGCTAAGACCTATGAGGTACCCCTTTCGCCCTAGGAAAGAGAGTAACTATGTTGGGAGGGTTAAAGGATTGCATGTCTTCATAGGTAACTTCACATATATGTGTGATTTCATGATCATGGAAAATGTTAAGGGCATCATTGATGGGTTTTTAGGGGATGTGATACTTGGGAGACCATTTATAGAGGAATCTAAGATGGTTTATGATAAAGAGGAAGGAATAGTCGAGTTCTTAAACGGAGCTGAGAGTGTTAAATACATAATGCCCTACAAAAATAAGAAGTTTGAGGGTATTGATGATTTAGATGTGGACAACATTTTGGCATTTGAAGTAGATTGGAAGAATAAGGTTTACTACACTTCTTGTCTTGAGTTAGGCCCTGAGTATATTCGTGATGAGAGAAGGGTTAAGGAGATCGAATGGGCCTCTAAGATTAGGACAACGTAGGGGCACGACTTTGAGTCTAGCTACAAGACTCATAAATAAAGAAAAGCGCTTCGTGGGAGGCAACCCATGCTTAATTGTTTGCTTGTTTGTGTGTCGTGTATCTTTTATTGATTGTTTATTCTCATGTTTAAATTTGTAAAAATGCTTTATTTTGTCTTTAACCTCGTCTTAATTACATATAAAGGTATTTTACATAAGGGATAAGTGTAGGGAGGATTACACACGTTTTCATAAGAAACGTGAACATGAGAATTACAATTATTTAAAAGATATACATGTGTGTTTGTTCGAGTCAAATGCTTGTATCGAGTCATAATGTATGTTTTGCGGGAAATTTTTCCAGATTTTAAAGATAAAAATTTTCCAGAATTTTTTCCAGAAAATCGCAGACCAGTTTCTGTCAGGATAACTTGACAGCGTTAGGATCGCAACCTGACGGCGTCAGGAGGAGTAGAAACAGCTTATAACTTTTTCTCGTTGTCTGAGCTACTTATAAATATTTGGAATTTTCCAGGTCTTAATTTTCCAGAAAATTTGTAAACATCCATTCGCCAAGCATTATATCATAGTTTAGTAGAGTCATATATATATATATATATATATATATATATATATATATATATATATATATATATATATATATATATATATATTGTTACCGCCGATTTTACGCGAAGGCTTCATTTGTTTTCTTCAAGTGTGCAGGTTTAATTTATCAAGAAGAAGATACATAAGATTGGAAGGAGCTTTTCACACAAACATTCTTCTTAAAGAAAGATTTAACCACCACTTCACACGGATCCTACCGAGCTAATCAGGAGAGTACTAGTTTCTTTCGTTTTTAATTACCTTCCATTATCATAACTTTGATACTTTCGGGGAACATTGGGGACAATGTTCAGTTTAAGTGTAGGGAGGGAAAATAAAACAGGAACTTTGAAACTATTCTTATCCTTGACTATTTGTTTTGTCCAATTTCATTTGTATAATAAACCATGAGAAATATCGGTTAGGGTAATTTTGGCACCAAATTTAAAATTTTTCATAACACATAGGAGTGGACCATTAGTCTTAATAAAGCGTCTCATGGATAGAAAGTTATATGACTAGCACAAAAAACCCTTTACCACTTAAATTCTACCCAAAATGTGAGGACCGCCCTTAGATTTGTAGGAATTAAAGCGTTCATCTTTAATGCTTCGAGTGTGAACCGATAGTATAATAGGTTCTAGAACTTGTTTTGTGATGCATTCTGTTACACATTGGATTTCACAAACACATCAAACCATGATCACACAAGGCGTATACTATTAGGTTTTAGAGAGAGAAAGAGTTAGAGGTTTGGGAACTTAGTGAGAGAAAATGAAAATCTTATTATGAGCTCCAACTCTCTACCTTGGGATCAGGCATACAGTGGGTAAAGACCCGTCCGTCCTCCATGGTGTTACATAATAAATACTACTTAACTTTTACAAACTACGACTACGAGCTTTTTAACGATTACATATACTTGAGGTGACCGACACTTTAATAACTGGATTTACTAAATCCTAGGATTTACTAAATCATAGGATTTACTAAATCCTAACAATCTCCCCCTAAGGGAGGTCACCTCAAATTTCATTGAATACAAACAGATATTAGATTAAGATTGTTCTTGGATTCTTGTTCCTGTTCTTTGCTCAGTAGCTCGTAGTCTTTCATTCTTCATTTTTGCATGTTTGGATAATCCAAGTGGAGGTCTTTAACTGATCCACGTGATAATGGGTTTTGAGCCAGCTTTGAGATCATCAGCTATCATAAATCTCTGACTCTTCCTTTGTAGTGTTGGTATTATGTGATGTTGTGTCATTTTGGACTGACATGCTCACATTCTGGATCATGATTACTTCTTATCAGAGTAGCGGAAGCTTTAGTTGATTCATGATATTTGCAGCAGCGTAGCAGAAGCATGGAGTGAAAATATCAGAGTTGTTGATGCACTTCATCATGATTTCTTTAGAAATGAATGTGTTGTGTGAGCATGTGGTTATGGATTGATCTCTCCATTCTGATCAGTTGCAAACGTCGGGTTTACCTGCATACAACAGTTAGCAATAAAACGCATGAAAGTATCTTTCATCACTTTCATTGAATTGAGGTACACGGCCCACGGTTCCCCGTTGATCAGTACAAGTACTGCCTGTGATCATGTATAATTCCGAAGAATTTCCTTGACAGGGTTTCGCAGCTGCTCTAGCCTTTCTCAAACCGGAACGTCTTAAAGAAGACAACACGGAATGAGTGAACCAGCGAATTAAGATTCACTGATTGATGAAAATGATTTGAAAACAATCGTGTATTAAATATACAAAGGTTTTTTCAATACAACAAAGGTTTTGTGGAAAATCAATTATCAATCATAAATATCCTTTTTGATTTTGAAAACATAATACACAGTCGACGTGTTAAAGAAAAGAATTTTTGAGCACACTGACTTGTTTTTCAAAGGAATCCGTCAATCCATTTTCCTGGACAAAGAACAATTCAATTTTGAATCGCTCCATTGATGAAGTCCAGATGACACAACAAGTCTTGGCAATACCACAAGGATAATGCGTAGGACTCTCAAAATATATTCTCACATTCCACATTTTGTGAAACTGTGAGTCTTCAAGGATGATGTTTCCTAATGAGATTTATAGATGATCTCGTGGCTCTAGACTCAATAGTGCACATTTGGTTTCCTATATCGGAGACTAGGGAGAGGGTCTCCTTCTTCGATATCAACAATCTCTGAGAGAAAGTCGATAGATTATGTGGGTTCCCCGTGAGAATGAAACAAGCCCTTTTAAGAGGAACTTGAGTAGCTTGGGAAGTTTAGTGCAGTGCGTCACTGGGTCCATGACGTCTTGTCTTCAATACCAGTGTTACCTTAGTAACCACCAGTAGCATATGTATTGAACCCGGTTTCTGCCCTAAGGTTGAATTATAGGAGGGCTATTTCTTTTCACCCTTTTCTCGTTTCATTTCTTTTTCATTCTTCAACCCCTTTAGTGCTTACCGAGACTTCATAACTAGAACCTTGTTGGGTTTATTCCAGTACTAGCTCTGTCTCAGTCCGCACTCTTCCCATATCTCACTTTTCCCCTTTTTTCATCAAACCTAAGGACTTCTACACTATCTAGTGGATTGTCCCTGGGTAGATCCCTCCGGTTCTAGCGGATCATGGGAACAAATACCTAACCTTATCATCCTTATATCACCACTAGCTTCATAGCCCGCCCGAATGGGCGGGCTAGCTTCATGATAATACAAGCCGAATTCTAAAAATGTTATAAAAGTAATCATGCAATATATATTGAAAAAGGTAACGGAATTGTTTTTTTTAATACAAATCAAAATGTTGCTTATTCAAATATCTTTGAATTCCCGTCTCCAGAGTGGCAACATGATTCATCCTACCCGGTGAAACACTCATCAATGTCTTTTGGACTTTGCACCACATTGATTATACTGTCATAATTAGCATGTAAATGTGAATATCATAATGAAATAATATCTAAACTTTACTTAAATTGTCCTTTACAACAAACTAACAAGAAAACAGAAACCAAAGTCTCTTTCCAAGTAATGTCCCTATATTCGTAAGTGTTAAGAGTATTATGGAACTACCTTAGTAAGAAATGAGTTACACATTCACATAATCTATAAATTAGTTTAAGGAAGTACGTATATTTGCAAAGCACATTTGTTGCATCGAACTATATATTGAAAAAGGTAACGAAACTGATTATACTGTTATGGTATTTGCTGTGGGAAGATAAGGAAGTTGATAAAAGACTTTGCACAGACTTGGCATGTTGCAAATATTTTGAAACCGGGTAAAGCAAGAAAGCTGAATAAATTTGGCATGATGTAACCAAGTAAAGCAAGGAAGCTTTTGGCATCATATTATCATCAATTCACTTTTTTCCGCATATATACAACATAAACAATGAGTTAATTAACAAAACCAATTCATTTAAAAAAAAGTTAAATTAGCAAAAAAAAAATTCCAAATATACTTTAGTTAACAGATCGCCTTTATTTGGATAAATGGAAACAAAAGCAGAATCTATACAATAGGATTACAGATTCCTTATGAGAAACTATAAAAGACTAAACATATTAGAAAAAAAAAACATGTATTATACCTCAAAACTTTATATAGTAATAAGCAGCCTCAGCCACATCAGTAGCAAAATGATGCAGCATCAGCACCAAGGTGCTGTAAACAGCATAACCATGGTTATTCAGCAACGTGCTATCAGCAAGGCTCTATCAGTAAGGTAATATCATCACGTTTCTATCAGCATGGTTCTACATATTTAAGTAAGATGCAAACAGCCCTTGAAATAAATTCTTACCAAAAAGCACCTAAAATAGTTTACTTTGTTCAAACAGCCCCTGAAACATGCTATGTCCAAACAGCCCCTGAAACATGTTATGTCCAAATAGCCCCTAAAACATTTTTCAGTCCAAACAGCCCTTAAAACACATTATATCCATACACCCCATATTCAAGTAATGATATTGCACACTAAACCAATTTGTGTAAACTCCAAACATTAAGAACTTGTTTTCATCTATTACCCTGCGTGTTCACTTGGCACATTAAATAAAGATTATAGATAAAATATGAGTAAATAAGTATCTAACTCTACCGTCTAAAAATAAATTTTTAAATGTTAGTTATCAAAAAAAACCAAACATCAAGTTGTCATAGTCATATAATCGAATTTCAGATGCGGATGCAAACAGCCGTAAAGACTTTTGTTAGCATTCATGCCACGTGTCTATAAGGATGCACAATAACACAAAATCACCGGTTTTGTGTCTACATTTCTATTTCAGGCTATAAACATAGCATGCAACTTTAGAACCCACACTGCTTTATACTATTTGCTACACAAACCAAGAGAGCAAAATCATACACTTGAACTGAAATTGTATGCAAAAACCATGTTAATCAGATTAAATTGAATATGATTGTACCTTGTGAATTATAATGCCTTGTCGATGCTGAATTCTGAAAATAAGAAATCGAACAACATTATGTTCAGTTCCTCAGGGAAGACATCATCAAAAGCATCTTTGTACTTTCTTAAACCATTTGATCAAACAGAACCAGCGAGACCGAACCTTATTCGTCAATCACTCGAAAACTTCCCATGATCTACAACCTATTCAATGAAAAAAAAATATAAAAATATTATACTAACCTAAAATATAATCCAACGTAATATAATATCAGATAGAAAGTTTTAGTTAGATGGACCAGTAGTACAAAAAATGTACTAACCTCAAATATAATCCAACTTAGGGTAGCTGTAGCAAGCAATACCAAATTTTAACAAACAAATACCATGAGTTCTAATTTATTGAGATATTTAGCTTTTGAGAATTTATTAATTAGTTGAAAATATTTTATGCTCTATACTTTTTTTGTGGGTTATAACAGAATATGAGAATGATTTGATTACAAGGTAAGAAGATTGATTGAAAGGTAAGAAGTAGTAAAAGACTAAATGCCACGGCTAACTCCGTGCTAGCTGCCGCAGTAAGACGTGCTATTAATAGATTCTACAACAATAGTCCCTAGGACTCGGAAAGTAATTTGAACGAAAATGGCTGGAATACTATTAATGAGAAAAAAATATTAGAAAATTTTACCTTATATTAACTTGATGATAGCGGTAAAGTTTATACATGTACATGTTTATATCTCATTTTAATTTAATGAAACAATCAGCAAGCCACCATTAGCACCAATCCGCCATCAGCAGCGACCTGCAATACCTTTCAAAATTAAACAATAAACATAGTTTATGTTTGTGGTCATTGTTCTGTGAAATCTCAATTTCATCAAGTCATAATGAGATTATAATAAGACACACAATTCAGTTCAAATAGGTCATAATAGCAAGCTGAAATTTGATAATCAGTTTTAAAGTTCAAGTCCAAACACCCCTTGTAGTAATCCTTGCACGCACTCAATCCGGTCCATTGACTCTCTCTCTCTAACCATCTTGATTTTGGAGTTTTAGTATCTAGGTAGTTGAAAAAAATGTTATAACAATAAGCATAGTTATTAACCAACATATGAAATGTTTATAACTGTCGATGTATCATAGTTTTTCTTTCAAGTTTATAAAAGATACTAAAATCACAAAATATTTTGTTTTAGGAATTACCTTACATCTCCCGTTAGTTTGGAGGCAAAATGGATCTTGAATGCCTGTTTGAACATGACCACTATGTACTCGGTTTTTTGTTAAGTTGAATTTTGGAACGTCATGACCAACAAAGACTGATCTCAATTTTTTCGTGGTGGGTAAACTTAATAGCATTGATGCACAAAATAATTGAATGAAATTGCTAAACATCATATTTGGTAATAAATAAACACGTTGAAAGGTTTTAATGAAAAATTATAAACTAAATAGTTAAACAATGTTAGTAGTCATACCTGATCAAGTTGGTGAGAATATTTCGAATACTTGGAATGTGACCAATATCCTGAAAAATAATCATGATTTCAACATAAACATTTTATTTTTAGATCATTTCGGCTATGACATAACTTAAGTACTTATTAGTAGATCACGTAATGTTATCAATAATGTCAAAGGTCAAATTACTAAATTCGAATGAGTCAACTAACAAATAAAAGTGGGTTAAAGTCGCTTATCATTTTTCTCAACTTGAATAGATATCTTCACGTTTACTCTTCACCCCCCAAAATCCAATATAAAAGGTAACCAAGAAGCATTAGACCATCCAAGTGTAACATTAGCGGCTATCCAATCAACATCCTGCAAAGGTATATCAAGCACTTGTTAAATACTTACAGCCCTTATCTCACAGCACATACAGAACCGAAGAATGTAACTAAACTGATGGACAACAAAACTTAAATTGACCCTAGCTCCATTTATCTCCTTTCCTTGAACATAAAGGCTCCTCGTCGACGTGTATTCATACTTGTTATTTTTATTCAGTTCGCGTTATTAGTTTACACTGTGAAATTTATTCAAACATTTTATCAAGCACATAGTATACATTAAATTTAGTTACTAAAATTAACATTCAAAAGCAATATAGCAACCTCTTGATAAATTTTTGGATGAACATAAAAACAATCAAACGATCCAAAAACATCATAAAAATAATCATCATAACAATGATACATGGCATAAAGCTCAAACATTTGATAGTCAAATTACTACATTCGAAACTAAAATAACATAACATGAGACCCTAAAATACATACCCGCCTGATTGAAATTGTAGGATTGGACAATCACAAACCATCATTATTAATGGTTAAAAAACCCTAAACTTGACTAATTCAATTTACCTAGCCAAATCGTGATTAGAGGTTGCGTTTTAAAATACGAACTCCATGAGTAAAAACTGGATTAGTTAGGCGGCGATGTATTGTGGCCATTGTTTGATGTGGGCGGAGGCTACGGATTGTTTTGTTGTAAAAAATATGGAATGCATTGATTTTGATGTTATTGAGTGAGAGGAAATGCCAGATTTGTAGGGGAAGGCGTTACTGATTGAGATATAGCAGGTACAATGAGTTATTGTTGTGGAAAAATTATTACGAATGCCGATTTATCAATTAGGGAATGCAATTTTATATCCCAACTTGTGGCATGCTTCACTGGTTGAGGCACTCGTGTATGGACGTCCAGACCATAGTTCGAATCTTGCAAGTGATACTTTTTTAGAATATGCATTCAGATAATGTGCCATGTAAGCATTTCCATGTCATCATAGATGCGCCATGTCAACATTAAAATGCTTAGTCAGCATTAATGACGTGGCATATGTAGTCTCATATGTATGTATAGATACATAAAGTAAATTTGGTCGGTCTATTTGGTATTGTTCATCTGCCATTGGAACCAATTGAAAACCATTTGAAAATCAATCCAGATACTTGTGATATATTATCAAAGCATTTTGTCCCTAAATTGTTTTTGATATTTTTAGAAAAAGAGCTCCCCCTCAACATGTGCATCATGTATTTGAAATCGTTTTTGTCACACGTAGGCAAGAGGAAGGATTAACTTCTTTGATTACTATTTTCTAAAAGATATCAACATCTCTTCCCTGATCAAATCAAGTAGATAAAGCATATTGGGGAAGGATGAGGTTTTCATAAGTTTGCTCCCCCTCAATATGTGCCTCGAGGTTTGAAAGAGTTTTGCACATATTAGAAGGAACCTGCACTTAGAGACAAATCAATCACGTTTCAATTCTTTGTGGTTTAAAAAAGATGCTCCCCCTCAACATGTGCATGGAAAATTTGAAATCGTTTGGCACATGTGGGTAGGAAAGCTTGCTAAACACTTGTGAAACCATTTATCAAATCATCAGTTTAAATCCAATTTAAATCACAAATTCTCCCCCGATCACAATTTTCAAATCATTTGAGATTTGTGATCTCTATAGATTTAAATTGATTTTGAAAGCTTTTGAGGGGAGATGTGACTTGATTATGAGAAACATTTAACCGATAAGGATCAAGTTTGAGACTTTAGACTCTAAAGATTAAACATGCTTGAGTATCTTTTGAAATCATAATTATAACAAAGGTCTTGTATCAATTGTATACAATATTGTAACACATTGTTCTTTTTGATTTTTCAAGAGTAGACCTTTCTCGATTACGTGCCAATTGTTTGAAAAGTACTCTTTTTGATTGAAATCATTCTCCCCCTCAATCAATGACATATGTTGTTGATTGAAGGATAGAGATTTTGACAAATGAAAAGCCCGGATGATTTTCAAAAATAGAGTCCGAAGTATTTTCAAACAAAATTTGTTTTCATTAGATGACAAATATTTTTCAAAAGAATCATTTGAAGGAAAAATAATTGAAAGGAAACATTTGTCTTTTAACGACAAACATATCTTTTTAGAATCAGAGCATGAGATTTGAAGATTTAAGATAAAGCATGGCTCTGTTCTTTCTTAGAAAAATGGGTTACTGCCTGAAATGACAATAAACCATAGTTTCACTTTCTCCAATTTTTTTTTTTTTTTTTTTTTATTCGAACAACATCTAAAGACCCGTGTCATTCTTTGAATGACAGCACAAAGACCGTAGATATTATCGAATCGAGAAAAACATGACAAAATGACAACATTTTTTTAAAAATTTTTTCAAGATTTTCAAATTTTTATGGATTTTTGAAAGTTTTATATTTTTCTATTTGCTTTTTGTAGGTTTTGTAATTTTGTATTTTGCATTTCGAAAAAAATATTTACAAGAGATGGATGAAGAAAGACCTTTACTCCTCGTCTTCCTCTTGAAGACGTTTGAGTGTTTCCGGTTGTAGACTCTTTAGACCAAGTCGTGGAAGGATAAACTCAAAATGTTCTCTAGGAAGAGCTTTGGTGAAGATGTCTGCTAATTGGTATTCAGCCGTCACAAAATAGAGTTCCACCACACTGTTCTCCACTTGTTCCCTGATGAAATGATGTCGAATGTCGATATGCTTTACTCTTGAATGTTGAACGTTGTTGCAGGAGAGAGCAATAGCACTTTTATTATCACAGTACAGAGGGATTTTGTTGAATTCAAAGCCATAGTCAGATAATTGAGATCTCATCCATAGGATTTGAGCACAACAAGATGACATGGCTATTTATTCAGCCTCTGTAGAGGATATAGAAGTACTCATTTGTTTCTTTGACGACCAGCTTACAAGCTTATCACCCAAACACTGAGCACCTTCAGATGTACTTCGACGTGTATCTTGACATCCTGCATGATCAGCATCTACATAGGCTGTTAGTGATATACCGGTGTCCTTCGAGTACCAAAGTCCCATATTGATGGTTCCTTTAAGATACCGAAAGACCCGTTTAACCGCTTCAAGGTGCTTTTTAGTAGGCTTAGCTTGATATCTAGCACACATGCAAACAACGAACATAATGTCTGGTCTACTGGCTGTGAGGTACATCAGAGATCCAATCATACTACGATATTTCGTTTGGTCTACCATGATCCCTGAGTGGTCCTCATCCAGTTTAGTACGCTTTATCATGGGAGTGTCAACAGGGTCACAAGAATCAAATCCAAATTTCTTTAAAATCTCATTTACATATTTAGATTGATTTATAAAAATGCCTCCGGGACTTTGTGAAATTTGTAATCCCAAGAAAAATGACATTTGACCCATCATTGACATTTGAAATTTGGAACCCATTTAATTTGAAAAAAGGTCACATTCATTGGGGTCAGTCAAGGCAAAAATAATATCATCAACTAGATTTGAACATGGATTAAATGTTTGCTTGACTTTCTGGTGACCAATGTCGGATCAACTGCTCCTTTGCTGAATCCAGTAGATAGAAGAAACTTTGATAGCGTATCATACCAGGCTCTTGGAGCTTGCTTCAAGCCGTAAAGAGCCTTCTTTAAGCAATAGACATGAGTAGGATGCTCAGGATTAACAAAGCCTTCCGGTTGGCTGACGTATACGACTTCTTTAAGATCTCCATTAAGAAAAGCCGTCTTCATATCCATCTGATAGACTACCATATTCTTACTTGCAGCATTAGCCAGGAAGATTCTGATTGCCTCGATGCGTACAACTAGAGCAAATGATTCCTCAAAGTTAATACCCTCCTCTTAACGATATCCTTTTGCAACCAATCGAGCCTTGTTCTTTAAAACATCACCATGCTCATCAAGTTTTACTTTGAAGATCCACTTTAGGGCAATGATCATAGCACAGTCAGGAGCAGGTACTAATTCCCATACATCTAGTTGATCAAACTCATGAATTTCTTCTTGCATGGCATTGAACCAGCTGTCTTCATTCATAGCAGTTTTAACATCTTTTGGTTCGATCTTAGAGAGTACAGAGTTGAAGAAGCACCATAAGGCATCGGTTGCAAGTTGTCGATGAGTGGATACTGGACGAGAAGGGTTTCAAATGATGTTGTCCATTGGGTGATCATGTGTCCATTTTCTAAGGTGTTCATGTGGTTGTTGTTGAGGAACAGAAGTAGCAGAGTTGATTTCTCATGATGAAGATGGTTCATATGATGATTCAGGAGCAAATATGTTTTCAAATGGTTCATCTTCTGGAGGAGCAAAAGGATTTTCATCATCTGTAACTGCAACAACATTTCCATTGTGTACACTTGATGATTGAGGCATTGATGATGAAAATGAGTGATCAGCAGAAGGCGCTTCTTGACTTAGTGACATAGAAACTAAAAGGTTAACTTCATTGACAGGTATAGGAGTAGCCTCTGTTGATGGATTTGACAGATCATTAGCAATTGGCTCATAGTGTTCATCAAACATTGGATCAAACAGTTTCTTCAATTCATCTTCTGAAGGGGGTACATATGGAGTTGCTGGTGAGGAGTTTGGTACAAGAGAAGAACTAATGGGACTATTTAGATATGCGGGTCCAGAACTGGATTATCCAGGAGCCATTTGACCGGTCAGCTCATCAAACGTAACGTGAATTGTTTCCATGATATTTCGAGTTCTCTTGTTGTAGATTCTGTATCCTTTTCTGTTTGGTGCATATCCTACAAATACGCCAATGTCCGCTTTAGCTTTCAATTTGCCTAAATCTTGACCCTCATTAGTAGGGTAACATAACGCACTAAACACACGAAGGTATGATAGATCAGGTTTTCGATTGTGGACAAGTTCATACGGAGTTTTTCCATGAGTTGTGTGAATTAGGGACCGATTTTGAGTCTAGCATGCAGTAGCAATGACTTCAGCCCATAGAAATGTTGGAACCTTTGAGTAAATCAGCATTGTTCTTGCGGTTTCCACAAGAATTAGATTTCGTCTTTCAACTACACCATTCTGTTGAGGAGTTCGTGGAACACTTCTTTGAGGACTGATTCCAACACTTTCATAAAATTCACTGAGTTCTTTATTAACAAACTCAGTTCCATTGTCAGTTTGGACGATTCTGACAGTCATGTTATGTCGAACCTGCAGCTGTTTAATAAGTTTAATGATGACATCAGGAGTTTCATCCTTTGTCCTTAAGAACTTAACCCAAGTGAATCGGGAGTAGTCATCAACCACTACTAACACATATTTCTTGCCATTAATAGTTTGCAATCTCATTGGTCTACATAAATCCATGTGAATGGTATGTATAACTTCCATAACAGAATTTGTAGGTTTGGGTTTGTGGGCATACTTCTTGCTTTTTCCTAATTGACATACTGTACAAAGATGATCCTTTTCATACTTAAGTCTTGGTAGTCCTCTTACTAAGTCCTTTCTGGAAAGATTATTTATGGTATCGAAGTTCAAGTGATTGAGACGACGGTGCCATAGCCATGACTTTGTTTTCGAAGCCTTTGACAACAAGCAAATTGGAGAAGACTTTATCATATCTTCGATAGAGATGGTGTATAGGTTTGAACCTCGTGTTCCTCTTAAAAGTTCCACACCATCAAGTTCTCTAACGAAACAAGTATGTTTTCTGAAGGCTACTTCAAGATCAGAATCACAGAATTGACCGACAGAAAATAAGTTATGACCAAGACCTTCAACATAATATACCCTAGAGATTACACTTTTACCAACAACATAGTCTCCATATCCCATAATTGCACCAAAATGATCGTTCTCGAATCTAACAGTCCCGATGAATTTACTCACGAAGTTCATGAGTCACGACCGGTCTCCATTCATATGCTTGGAACAGCCTGAGTCCAGGTACCACAGAACGATTCAAACGATCCGCAGTTGAACACAGACAAAAAAATAACTGGATAATTGGGATCCCCATGCAAGAATGGGTTCCATTTGGTTAGTAACAGTGATTGTGTTAGGAATTAGAAAATTCCATGTTAAAGTGTCGGTCACCCCAATTATGGTCTAGCATATGTTAGCTCGTAGACATGTCGTTATTTACGTTATTCAGTAGTTAATTAGTTAGTTAGTAGCGTAGTTTAGCGTAGTGTTTCATCGTAGAGGAAGGACGGGTCTTTACCCACTGTATACTTGATCCACAGGCCGTTAGGAGGGCGTTTAGTTTGTAACCCCTCTACCTTCCAAGGTAGAGGGTTGGAAGTTCTAATCTAACCTTTTACACTTTTGTTTATCTCTCAAGAATTCCCTCTCTACTCTCTTCATCTCTCTAACCATGGCATTCATATACTATCATCTTCCTAGACCACCCGAATCATCAAACAACATAATATTCACGATCCTTCAATTGGTATCAGAGCCAGGTTGAGTTGTCTTGGTGATTCGTATGGTTTTACATGTTTTTTATATACGGTTTGTGTATATGTGGATGTGGTTGGTTCGTATGGTTTTTGGCTATTTCTCTTTAGTTATTTGAATCTAGTTTCATGAGTTGATAAAACTGTTTTGTTATGCACTGATTAAACTGTTTTTTGGTCTTCAAGTTATGAATCTGCTCGTGACTATGTTCTAAAGGTTGACTGGTTTTCATCAATGCAAGTTGATAGTTTTGAGGTCTCTATCCAGATTTTTTGCTTTTGAATCCGTTTACAAACTGGTTTTAAAACTGCCTTCTGTTTGTGTTCTTAAAACTGGTTTTAAATGGTTTCCAAATTCATGTCTCAATATTGTGTCAAAATTCTGCTGCTCATACATGATTTTTCTTACATGCGAGTTGACTTGTTTCTTACATGCGAGTTGTGATGATCTAATGAGCGAGTTGTGGACTCGCATTATTGAATGCGAGTTGTCTTTTGGACAATGCGAGTTGGTATGATGCGTGTGGCACTTGCTCTTTAGCGAGTTGCTTAATAATGACAAAGGGAGTTGTTGTCATGCTGTCCAGATACAATGAACTTTAAGCGAGTTGTCAATATTTTCTAAAGAAGCGAGTTGGGTTTACAGAATATGCTAGTTGCTAACTTTAGCGGCTTGGCTAAATTTTTTTCTTTTTGAAAGCGAGTTAATAACAGATTACAAAAGCATGTTTTGGATGCGAGTTGGTGATGCATGTTAGAGATGCAAGTTAATGATGCGAGTTGGAGATGATGCGAGTTGATTATGGGAGACAGAAATGAAGAAGGAATCAAAATGAAAAGAAACAACTTCAACAGTTTCAAAACATAAATCCAACTCCAACACAATCATCACCAAATACCAATAACACTTTCGACCTCAGGATAAAAACCTTCATCAGCCCACAAACTTTCGAAACAAAAATTAATCAAACAAACTCACCACAATCAAATCCCATATCTAACCTATCCTACTCATCCTCCATCTCCTTAATCTGTGCAAGTATCATGACTCATGTCCAAACTCTAAGTCACATGACCAAAAGACATTCGATCTCAGTTATCTTGTTTCGTGGTACTCTAAAGTAACATCAAGACCAAAGGTCTAAATCACGAAATAGATTCTCATCATTGATCATCTAACATGATTCTAATTAACAACAAATCGATCTCAGTTATTGTTCCTTATGTGAGTGGTACTTCAAACTCATAGACATCATTTAATCTATTCACATAGGAATGTTACATCATAGATCTATTTAGGAGTTTCACTCCTTTTGAATATCCGAATGTTTAAGACAAAGCATCTAACAAGATTGTTAAATGTTTCTCTTGATTCGTTCTACTTTAACAAAGATGGAAGATGCTTACCTATGAACGTTTGTTTGAACCTTGATACCATGTCTAAGCACTCTAAGCCATCCCTGTGGTTGTGTCGCCCAAGGTTTTCATCTCGTGCCATCCCTGTGGCTACCCCATGACATTCGAATCGAAGATGAGGCTCGAACCATCCTTGTGGTGAGCTCATTCTAACCACATACACGGTGAATGAAAATGATTATCATATGAGTTAACTGCTTTTAGATTGTAAGATTATTTAGAGGAAGGCGGATGGTAATTATTTTGGGTGAGAGATTCATTTGTGATGGAGGCGTACACTGGTGGAGTGATATTAGGGTTTGTAGGAGAATACTTAGGGTAAGTGAAACTGTTATGATAGGGGCGTGTGATATATAAGGATTTTTAGGGTTATAGTGTGTTATAATGTTGAGCTTTATACACGAGAAATTAGGGTAAGTTAATAATCCCTTGGGCTCTCAAATGATGATGGATCGGATGTACATCTTTTTGGACCGTGTATTGAACTCTCTTGGGCTTAACGGATCTGAAATTGGACTTGGTCTAGTCGCTTGTGTAAAATGAGTTTATATCACATTAGTTATCACCAGTGCTAACCAAATTTGAATTTGAGCTATTGAGGTTAGGAATTATATGCATCACTTTAGTGGGATAATTTTTAAAATGGTCACTTAATTTGGAGTAGGCTAGGCGAGGTTTACAATTAAGGATAAACCGCATGTTGTGCTTATGTGGGAATTGATTGGATCCGAATTATATTGACCATACGTTGGACCAGATGTGATTGTTACTTGGATCATATGTTGCATTTTGATAAGGGTCTTAGACCAGGCTTGTGTGTTATTAGGGTAAGATGGAATGGATCAGGGTTATTATTTCTCAGTTAACCTTCGTGTGATCCTCGCTTGACTTGAGTTAATGTTATGGAGCGGATAAAAAGTTGTACTAATGTTTTATCATTATGGGATACAAGTTGTAATTTGACGATGTGATTTGAGGTGTGCGTGTTGTAGGATTTGAGATTTGAACTGTATGAGATTTGATCTTGATTTTTGATGATGAGAATTGTGATAATGAGTTTTGGATGTTATGAGTTTTGATGACAAGATCCAATGATGTGATTTTTGGTATGATGATGATTAATGTTGTGGTATGAGGGTTGATACTTTGGTCTATGCATTTTCACAAAGAATATTTTGTCTCGGCTTGAATTTCTATTGGAACTAGGGTGACTACGTAGTTGTTTATTCGGTATCTCTTATTTGAATTTGAAGTGAGGCTTTTCCGGACATGTTTACTTATTTTTCGTCTTCTTTCTTTCTACCATTCCGCGAAGATGACTTGTTTGGGCATTTATAGAGTGTGATAAAGACTTGGCTATTTAGTTACGGTTGTGATTCTTTCTCGCTTAACCCACAACGTAGCTATCACTTCGGTGTCTCACGCAGTTGAGGATTTGTCAAGAGGTTTTGTACATTGGGTACACCGTTTATTGTTCACGTGGATTAGTGCAAGGTTAAGTAACAAATCTGGGGAATTTTACGTCATGTTTGAGTTTGATATATCGGGTTACTTCTCCATGTGGTCACTACAATTGCCGACAGAATGCGTGAATGATGTGTTTACCAAAGAGATTACTGGATGGTTGATGATATTGTTGATGTTGGATAAGGAACCATTGATGAACCGCTGCATGTTCCCCTAAAACAGATATTCACTATAACCCAAATTGTCATAACACATTCAAGACGACATTGTTTACGGTTTTGTCTTGACTTTGTAAAATCCCGCGAAAGAACCTATTTCTCGGTTTAAATCATAGACCTGTAAAATCCCGTGACGATGGAAACATCCGGGTAATTGTAAAGTGCATTTCCGAAACTATCATACGGTTTATTCTTGGTTTTGTAAAATCCCGCAAAAGAAACTATTTCTCGGTTTAAACTATAGAATTGTAAAATCCCGTTATGATGGAACCATCTTGGAGAAGAGAAATTGTAATTCTGGATCTTACTTGATATTGGTGCTACGGTCTTTGCTTCGAAGAAGGGATAAAAGGGTGTACTTTATGAATTGGATGTGTGTCTGGATATTCGTCATAGTAGTTTGGTTATTACATGGTTAACGGGGTTATGTGCATTTAACCATGGTCGGGATGAAACCATTATCAAAGTTCGTTTAAATGTCAAAGAAGGCTAGATTTGGCAGTTAACCAGAAAAAGTGACAACGGCGTTAATTCTGTATTATTTATTTGAGGTTGAAGTGAATTATCATGGGCAAGTGTACTTAGTATCTGAAGGTATCGGGGATGGTTGGATGAAGATTCTTCATGATCCTTGTTCGAGCTTATTATCTAAAACAAAGACTTGGAAATCTAGTTATTGTTGGGTGTCTTTTACCTTTTCTTTTACCACTTGGGGGAATTGGGCTCATACCACTACAAATTAACTATCACTTTAAGGGGTTACGTTGTAGTGCTCAGTGTCACATTCAATTGTGGATTTTCAAGAGGTAATGTACGTCTTATACTTGATAGTTGGTTGGTTGAAGAGTATAGACTACATAAAGAGTACTTAGAAATGCTAATGGAAATTGGCACCGCTCTTTGTTACATATGTGCAAGTTTAAGTCACGAGTTCGGGTTAGTTTTCTTCAGGGTCAAATTCATCATATTGGGTTTTCTCCATCAGTTGTCACAACAAAGAGCCTACTGAATGATAATGGGGTTGATTATAAGTTTGCCAAGAGAGGTTGAAAAGAGAGAGATTATGACGTTTGAACACAACAGTTCATGCCTCGTACTCTAAAGAAAAGAAAAGTGTACGTTTCAGTGCGCTTTATCTTCGAAAGAAGAGAAATCTTCTTATTATGACCATTATCATCAACATGCTTCATACTTTTTCCATGCGCTTCGGTCATCAAGTAAACCGGGCTACTGTTGAGTGTTTTCTGATTCTACTGTTGAGTTTTTTAAAATATTTAGTCATTTATGAGGGTATTATAGCACTTAGGTACTTGAATAAACTTTCTCTCTCTAGTGTGGGCGAATTGGGGATCTGGGAATACGTATTCTTCTGTTCATCAATACATCCATTAAACCTTCATTTTATCTCAATTAATATGAAGATTTATACTCTTCATATACTTTATATCACTTAATCCATTTTATAACAAACCTTTTTTAGCTAGTTTTTCATTTTTAGTTATAATATCCGTTTGATTCACTGTTCCACTTGTTTTATCTGCGCCTTTCATTTATCTTTATTCATCTCTGGGTTTTTGGTTTTTTGGGTATGTTTCACCATTGATTTCATCATGGGTGAACTAGATCCGGATCCTTTAACAAACCCTCAACCAAACTTGATTCCACCTCCTGTTATTAAGGATGATTTCCTTAAACCTAAAAAAACTACTCGTTCTATGAACCCAGGTAATAAAAGTACTATGAAGTATCACAATGTGTTGAGGAATACGACTAAGGGTACATTTAATAAGGTTTCAACTAGGTCTAGCTCTAAGGGTAATAGTGCGGCCACTGATATGGAAGATTTGCAATTTTGGGATGCGTGTATGGTTACTGAAGAGGGTAAGGGTGATTTGGAAGATGTTGGAGGAGTTAAAGGTAGTGATGGAAGTAATGTTGTGGTGGAAATGGGTGATTTAGGTGGCTCTGAAAGTGGTATGGGTGGTAGTTTAAATGGTATTGTTAATCCTTCTCTTAATAATGATATTGGTAGTAATAATTCTGCTTTTGTTAATACTGGTTCTACTGATACTAGTGTTGGAAATGGTAATAGTGATGTTAATTTGCCTGATATTCCAGTTCTAGTGAGTGAGAACCCCATTTTAAATCCTAATAATAATAATACTAAGGCTAAGAGTTCTAAACAGGTTAGTTTTGGGGATGTGAGGGTGCCGGGAATTATCAAGGCTGTGTTTAATAATATGGGTAATGAAACTGATAGGGGTGGTAATGTTGCTAGCAAGTTAAGTGTGGATGAATTTTTGAAGTTGAAGGAGGTGACTTGTAATGTAGTAAGTGGTGGTCAAGATAAGTTTAAGGTGGATGGTAGTACATTAGGAAAAGATAACGATGTTGGTAGTAAGTTTGAAACTGGTGAATGTAGCAAGGGTAAGGATAAAGTAGTGGATAATGATGGTGGTGTTATGAGGTCTGTTTCGTTTGCTAATGTTGTGGCTAAGGGGTTTGGTGGCAATGGTGATAATAAGCTGAGATTTGTTCCAACTATTGTTAATGAAGAGGGTAGGAAGGTGGCTGAAATGGATCCGGTTCTTGAAGATGGGTGTAAGAGATGGAATAACACTATTGTTGGTTTTTTTGTTGGTTTCCAAATGGGTTATAGAGACATTGTTAGTCATTTGAGGAAGATGTGGAGATTGTTTCAGTTGGAGGAAGTTATAATGAATCAAAATGGAATGTATTTTTTCAACTTTAAGTCGAATAATGGTTTGGAACAAGTGATTGAGAATGGTCCTTGGCTTGTTGATAATAAACCATTATTTGTTAAGAGATGGGAACCAGGTTTATGTATGTCAAAGCCTGAAGTTACGAAAATTCCGGTGTGGATCAAGATTCATGATATTCCATTGGAAGCGTGGAATGTTGAGGGTATTAGTAGGATAGCAAGTAGAGTTGGTGTGCCTATTATTATGGATCGGATGACTGCTTCTATATGTGAGAAACCCTATGGGAGGGCTTCTTTTGCTAGAGTGTTGGTTGAGATTGATGCGAGTGAGGGTCTGGTGGATTCGGTTGAGATCTGGTATAAGAGTCTTGGGAAATATTTGAAGCTGTGGGTTGATTATGCATGGGCTCCTCCTTTATGTGAGCACTGTAAGATCTTTGGACATTATGTTAATGACTGTGGGAAGAAAGAACGTAAAGCTGATATTGGTAGTAACATGGCTAATGTGGGTTCTAAAAGTAACGGGCAGAAAATGGATAATGGCAAAGGTGATGGTGAGTGGCAGGATGTAGTAAATAAAAGAAATGGTAGATTTAATACAAATGGTAACAATGTAAGAGGAGGGATGAAGGGTAGAGGTAGAGGGGGGGTATTATAATAGGGGTGTAAGAGATCAAAAAGTGAATGTTGCGCCAGTTAAAAGTGTTAGTAAAGATATTAAGGATGATTCTAGTGCTGTTAGCAAGGATAGTAAAGTTGGTAGAGTTGATGAGAGTGTTGTTGCTAATGAAGTTAAAGGGAGAAATAACAAAGGTGGCATGGCTGGTGGAGGTGTGAATCGTGATACCAAGAAAGCTGAGTCCAAAAGTAATAGTAGTAGGGTTAAATCAGGTAGTGGTCATGGTAATATTGATACTAGAAATAGGTTTGAGGCGTTGGCTAAGGAGGATAATGTGGATGGTGGTGATGCTTGGAAAGATGTAAAAGCTCGTGTTGATGTTGCTTGTGACCTGGGCATTCCTGTTCTAGAGGATGTTCTTAAAGAGTGGACTGATGAAATGATTAAGTATTATATGGACAAGTGGAAAAGGTGTCCTGCTTACAGCAAAGCTCACGATAGGTCAACTCAGTCATCGGATGCTGACTGCAGTGACAGAGTTCAGAGTATTGATGAGGTTTTAAAGTCAAGAATAGACGTGCTTCAAAAGAAGATTGTTCTTGGGAATAACGGTCTTCAAGAGTATGCTAAAAGGGTTGCGGAAAAAAGGGTTGTGGATGAATGTGCTGGTAGGAAGGTGCAGGGTTCTTATAATGAGTTTTACTCACAAGCTTATAAGAAGGGGTTAGATGAGGTGGCTAAGATAACACGAGAAAGGGATATGCTTATAGTTGATCTGTTCATTAGCTCAAAACAAGCGCTCAATGATGCAGTTAGAGAAGCTTGGTCTGATGAGATGCTTTTGTATTATGAAAATGTCTGTGAAGATATAGAGAAGGATACTATTAATGGTCTTGGAGATGAGGTAGAGGGAGGGGTCAATTCCACTACTGATTTCATGGTTCAAGATGATGTGTCCAATGTTCATGATGAGTCAATGGCCAATATGGAAGGAGGTTTTGCTTCACACCCCTCTAATTTCCAATGTTAGTAAAAATAGCATCGTGGAACATCAAGGGGATGAATTCTTCCTTGAAACGGAATGAAATCAAGAGTTTGATTAATAGTGAGAAAATTGGGATGTTTGCTGTTATTGAAACTCAATTGAGAGTTAAGTCGGTGGAGCCTATGTGTAGTGAGCTATTTAGAAGTTGGTCTTGGGTTTCTAATTCTGCGGACAGTAAGAAAGGGTGTAGGATTGCTGTTGGTTGGGACCCTTTGGTGGTCAATGCTAACTTGATTTCTCATATTGATCAAGCTATGCATTTTGAGGTTACATTTGTTTATAGTCGTAAGAAGATGTTTGTTTCATATATCTATGCTGGTAATACTAGGAAATGTAGGAAGAAGTTATGGAGTAATCTTGTGGATCATAATATTTTGATTGGTGATTCTGCATGGGTATTGCTTGGCGATTTCAACGTTTCTCTAAGTTTTGAAGAATGCTCAAACAGTTTTAGTACTATGGATAGAGGGATGATGGAATTTGTTGAGTGTGCTCAGAAACTTGGTATTGAAGATATTAATAGTTTTGGCATGTTCTATACTTGGATTGAGAAAAGGAAAGACCCTGAACGTGGTATTCTCAAAAAACTTGATAGGGTGATGGGGAATGGTGCTTTCATTCATGATTATAGTACGAGTTATGCAAATTTTCTTCCTTATTTGTCTTCTGATCATTCTCCTGCTGTCTTGGTGTTTCCCGAAGCTCATCCTTTTAAGCCCAGGTCTTTTAGATTCATGAATTTCATTGCTGATAAAGATGAGTTCCTTCCTACTGTTAAGAAGAATTGGAACATGGATGTTCAGGGCTTTGATATGTTTGTGTTGGCTAAGAGATTGAAGAATATGAAGAGGTATATGCGCAAGTTAAATAAGGATAATGGTAATGTCTTTGATAAAGTTAAGCGTCTTAAATCTGAACTTATGAGGGTTCAGCAATGTTTGGACAAGGATCCTCATAACTCTTTGTTAAGGGAGGAGGAAATGATATATTCTAGAGCTTATAATGATGCCGTTTTAGATGAAGAAAGGCTTCTTAAGCAAAAGACTAAGATTGAATGGCTTAGGGAAGGGGATCACAACTCGGCATATTTTCACAAGGTTCTTAAGGGTAGAGTTAGCAAGTGTAGGATTGAGATGGTTTGTAATGAAGCTGGGAACATTTTTTATGGGGATGATATTCCGGGTCAGTTTGTCAAATATTTTGAGAATTTTTTGGGCGCTGAGGATGATGTTTTTGCTATTGAAGACTGTGATGGCTTGTTTACCAATAAGCTGGATGCTGTTACTGCTAATAACATGGTTAGGCCGGTTTCGGATGATGAAATAAAAATTGCCATGTTCGATATTAAAGATGATAAAGCTGCTGGTCCGGATGGGTTTACCTCTAAGTTTTTCAAAAAAGCTTGGAGTGTTGTTGGTGCGGATGTTTGCAAGGCGGTCAGAGAGTTCCTATCTTCCGGGAAGCTTTTAGGTGAGCTTAATACTAACCTTATTTCTCTTATTCCTAAACTTAAAGTCCCTCTTAAGCTTTCTGATTATAGACCGATTGCATGCTGTAATGTGACTTATAAGTGTATTAGTAAGGTTTTGACTAATAGGCTTAAAGATGGGTTAGATAAACTGGTGGACGTTAATCAGTGTGCTTTCATCCCGGGTAGAATGATTAGTGATAATATTTTATTGACTCAAGAGTTAATGGCGGGTTATGACTGGAAGAATGTGCCTAGTAAATGTGCTTTTAAGGTTGACATTAAGAAAGCTTATGATACCGTTAATTGGAATTTCCTTAGGACTGTTCTTGTTAAGTTTGGCATTCATGGCACAATGATAAATTGGATCATGACATGTCTTACTACAGCGTCCTTTTCTTTGAATATTAATGGTGAGATTCATGGTTTCTTTAGAAGTAAGAGAGGACTTAGACAGGGGGATCCTATATCCCCGTATCTATTTACTTTAGTGATGGAGGTTTTAAACTTGATGATCAAGAGACAGATTAGAAATGATGTGAGGTTTCGGTATCATTCTGGTTGTAGAAAACTTGGTCTGACCCACCTCTGTTTTGCCGATGACCTCCTTCTTCTGTGTCATGGTGATCCTATTTCTGCGTGTATTCTTAGGAGAGGTTTGGATGAATTTAGTATGTGTTCAGGACTTTATCCTAGTATGGAAAAAAGTACTGTATTTTTTGGTAATGTCCCGAATGAGGCTAAAGAGGAAATATTACTTGCCCTACCCTTTAAGGAAGGTTCTTTACCTGTTAGATACCTTGGAGTTCCTATGATTACCAAGAAGCTCCGTAATGTTGATTGTAGGGTTCTTATTGATAAAGTTAAGAAAAGAATTTTTGATTGGAAAAATAAGTCGCTCTCATATGCTGGTAAGTTACAATTAATCTCCTCGGTCTTATCCTCGTTAAATGTTTATTGGACTTCTATGTTTATGCTCCCTAAACATATTTGTACTAGTATTGATAAGCTGTTTATGAACTTTCTGTGGGGTTTGGACGAGGGTAGTAGGAAGATTTATAGCTTTGCTTGGAATGTCGTGTGTACTCCTAAGAGTCAGGGTGGGTTAGGCCTTAGGAACATGGTTTTAATGAATGAGGCACTTATGGTAAAACATCTTTGGAATGTCATTAGTAAGAAGGACTCTCTTTGGGTTAAATGGGTTAACACTCATAGGATTAAGGGTAGATGCATTTGGAACCTTTCTGTCTCGGATAGTACATCTTGGTGTTGGAGGAATATTATGAAACTTAGAAATAAAATCCGTAGTTTTGTTGGTATAAAGATTGGTAATGGAAAGGGTAGTTTTGTGTGGTTTGATAAATGGCACTCTAATGGCCCGCTATGTAAACTGATTTCTCATAATGTTCTGTCTGCTTATGGGTTTGATGTGAATGATAAGGTTGTGGATTTCATAGACAATAGCAGTTGGACTTGGCCTAGAGATTGGTGGAGTAGGTTTAAGGAAGTTGTTGATACCCCTGTTCCGGTGCTAAGTGAGGTTGAGGACAGAGCTGTTTGGTTGAATAAGCATCAAAAGGTTGTGGATTTTAGTGTTAAGGAAGCCTGTAGTAGTTTGAGATCTGACATGCCTACTGTTATGTGGTATGAACATGTCTGGTATACGCAATGTATACCAAGGCACTCGTTCATTCTCTGGTTAGCTTTAAAAGGTAGGTTAAAAACTCTTGATAGGATTTCCAGGTGGTTTCATGTGGATAATCTCCTTTGTCCTCTGTGTAATACCTGCCCGGATTCTCATGCTCATCTATTTTTTAGTTGCGATTTCTCTAAGTGTATTTGGAATAGATTAAAGGTTATGGCTAAGCTTGATGATGTTTCTAATACTTGGGCTGAGGTCATTTCTGGAGTTTGCATTAGAAAACCTTGTAATTCTATATGGAGCATTATTCAGAGGCTAACCTTTGGCGCTGCTGTCTATGTTGTTTGGCAAGAAAGAAACACTAGGATGTTTGCTAAGAAATACAGGACGATTGATGTGGTTTTTAACCATATTGTCAATATTATTAGGATGAAGATTGTTAGCCTTAATGTTAAGTGGTCTAGAGATATAGACAAGGCTGCTAAGATATGGCAGTTACCTAGATTGGGATTGAGAAGGGTGGATAATGGCGTGAATATTATGGACTTTGATGATAGGCCTCCATAGTTCTTTGTTCTGGTCTTGTTTGCATAGGTTCATCATGAATCTTTGGCAAGTCTGTGGGATCATGTTTCAGTATGTTTATAATGCTCATGTTTGGAATAGAAGATGCTTTGGTATTATTGGTTTACTATGCACTACAGACACAAGTAGGAAGTGGTTCAGGTTTCTATTCACTATACTTATGTCTGCGCTGGTTTACTGTCACAATTTCTTGGTTTTATGGGGCTGTTGGAGGATTGGCTATACTCTTCAAAGAACGTTGAGCTTCTATGCTAATAATCAGTTATGGTATTTTGGTCCTTGGAATCATCATATTGTTATATTCTGGTTTTATTGGATGGTATACAGTAGGCTATGCACTACAGATGAAAGCGAGAATCCTGGTATGTTTTCTTTTAATTTTCTTGGTGTAGTTGAAGGGCCAGAAGTTTTGAGGAAATGTACCATGGTTTCTTTAGCAAATAATCTGCGCTGGTCCACTGTTTTGGATGTTGGATTGGTTTTTGGTTTGCTATGCACTACAGACAAGGATTTTGATTGGGTATGGTTGTTTCCTTTTAGATGTTTGTCTGCGCTGGCTTACTACTATTGGTGTTGTAGTGGAACTGGTTTTTGGTTAAGTAACAGGTGCTTCAGTTTGGATATTGATGATCCTGGTGGAACAATTTCTGTCATCAAAACTGGTTCCAGCTTTGGTTTTCTATTGGGTATTATGGTTCATATGAAGTTTATTCATATGAGTATGTTACTGATATTGATTAATATACAATCTCTGTACTCTTTTTCCTTGTCCAATATTTTTCCCACAGGGTTTTTTGGTTGGCAAGGTTTTTTAACGAGACAGAGATTATGGATGTTCACTACTCTGGTGTTCATTCTTTGGCATGAATGCTCCACTTGGGACTTTTCCTTCTGTTTCAAGATTATTGGTGCTGGTGATAATTGGAAGGCTGCTTGGATTCATGCTGATGTTATGCCTTTTCTGTATGGTCAGTCTTGTTCTATTAGGCCTGGCAGTTTAGCTTTCTATTTGTTTTATTCATATGGTGATGTTTGGCAGTGCATTGGTTGGCACCTTTGCACTTGTTCCATGTATTCAGAGTATGATAAGACTATAGTTTTAGCTTGTCTTCCTGCCAGGTTTAATGGTTCATGGTTGATGTTGGTTATTGGTTCTAGTTTATTGGCCTTTATTGTTATGTTTTTGGACTTTATTTTCTGAGATTGGCATAGCTCCTGGTTCTAGTTTGTTTTGGTTATTGTCATTTTATTTTTAGGCAAGAGTGGGAATATTTAGGGGTTGTCCTAGTTTTCCTACTTCTTGTGCTATTGTTTGTACATAACTCATTTTATTTATATTATTTCACCCTTTATAGGTATAATGACGATGGCGACATCCTGTGCTAATTTTGCTGGAGAGAAGTGTGAATAGACTACATTTGGATGATGTTCACTTGTTTAATCAAGAATGGCATCTCCGTATGCAATTCTTGAGGGGGAGAAGAAGTGTGATAATTCAGCATGGTTGATTGATATATGAGAATATATGGTCATACGGCTCCTAACTCATGTAAGAACCGAGCTTCTTCTTATCGGGTCATCTTTACATGGTGTTGTTTCTTCTATGAGCCGCTGGTTGACATCTTCACTCGGATTGATGAAGTTATCGACAAAGTGCTTCTGGTTAATGCTTCACGTATACATCAACATGATGATTTCGAACAATCTCTCTATTCTTTTTTGATGTGATTGGTAGTTTGGTGTTACCATCTTATGTGTTCGTTGCGGCCTGATTGTTGATTTCCTTGATGAACATCTTTTTGTTCTTGTTTGATTGGGAGGGATTTTAGTTAAGGGGATTTGCAAGATGTGAGTTAATTGGGATGCTTTTTGGTGTGATGAAGATGTTAACTATCTATTCTCCAACTGGACAATCTAGAAGAAGGTCGAGTCTACAGTCGGTTCTACATTTTCTGCTGTATGTTAGAAGACTAAAAGACGAGTTGCATTTGATTATCAAAAGACTTCTTCTTAATCTGGGCATGTATATAACAGATTGTCGGTTTAGGAGAGAGCACTAATTGGGGGAGAGTGAAAAGTCGAATTCAATCCCTAATTAGATTTGCTCACATTGTACTTCAGCAAGTTGATTCTCACAATAGTTCAAGTGTTCTTCTCAACAAATTTCTAGTATACGGGCTTATAAGGTGTTGCTGATTCTGAAGTGTCAAAACCAGCAAGGGGAAAGGAGACACACATCTAAACACAAAGCGAGTAAACTTGATGAACTTAATGCTTCTAAGTAACTGAAGATATTCTGGGAAGACAAATGTTATTACCGCAGAGAAACTCAAGGTTTGACTCATGGCCAGTAAACTTGATGAGCTTAATTCATTCTTCTAAGTGATTGAAGATATCCCGGAAAAACAAATGTCATGACCGCAGAGAAACTCAAGGTTTTACTCATCAAAGCTTTTAGTGTTATTATTCCAACGACGTGGGGGAAGTGATGTTAGAGAAAGTTTCTGAAGATAAAAGAGGTACACTGGTGTGTGATGATCTCGATGTTATCGCAATCATCAGGGGAGAGAGAATTGTGTACATTAGGGCGCTCAGCTGTCTCACTTGAGGGCTTAATCAGTGATTCAGAGATATAATCACTTATTTCGGTGTTGACATCCGCATAGATTGTCATCCGCAGAGATAATCAGTGATTCGGCCTGCTTCTTCAATGTTATCGGTTGTTCTTTCTTTGGGGAATGTGTGTACTTCGGGTCATTGAGCTTCATACACGATCATCAGGGAAGAAAGCCATTGTTTACCACAAACATTGGGGAGGTGTTTTCTCTCCGGGCATGATGTGTATTCGGGAGAGTTCTTGGATATTGGTGTACTTCGGGTTCTTGAGCTTCATACACGTTCATCAGGGAAGAAAAATGTGAACATGGGAAGGTGTTCTTCATTCCCCTCATGAAGTGTATTCGGGAGAGTTCTTGAGCATTATACTAAGAGACGGACTGCACCATTTCAACTACACGGGGGAAGTGTTCTCTTGACACCTTTTGGAATGGATCGTTTCAGACTTCAGTGGAAAGGAAATTTGAGAAGATTATTTAAATGAGGTATGATACGTTGTTGTTGTTCTATTGGATGATATAGCCTCGAACGAAGAATCACGGTGTTTATTCTTAAAAGGTGCAGTTGGGTTTATGATAATGGTATGCTTCTCTGTGCACCTGGCTAAAGCAAGCTTAAAATAGAGCTTCGAATTTGCTCAACATAAGGATTTTCGGTTTGGGGGGAAGCTGCCAAAGTCTCACTTTCAGATGGTTCAATTTCTCTCATTCAGGAGCCTCGAAATCTTTGGTGGTGGAAGTTCAAGAGATGACGAACTCTATCTTCTACGATGTGCTGCTCAATATCCTTATCTCAGTACTCGTATCATCATCTTCTTAAACTATATCATCTACTCTATCTTTGTAAATATTTATTAAAAACAAAATACAAAATATAAAACCAGCAAAACAAAATAGAAAAATATAAAACCAAGAAAAAGAAAAATAGAAAAATGTAAAACCAACAAAAACCCATAAAAATCAGAAAATTTGAAAAATACCAAAAATATTGTTTTCTCATGACATGTCTTCTAGTATCGATAACATCTGCGGTCTTAAAAATGTCATTCAATAATGGCACGGGACCATAGATGAAGTTCGAGCAAGAGGTGTAAATATTCTTTTTCAAAACATGTCTCTAAATATGGCTTACAATTATTTCAGACTGTAACCCGCGCTTCAAAAATGGCTTGCTATTATTTCAGATAGCAACCCGTTCTTTTAAAGGAAGGAAAGTACTGCGCTAATCAAAATTTTCAAATATTTCGTGCACTTATCCTAAAACAATTTAAGGAAAGTATGTCGAAGGACTGCTATTCCTACACAAATGTTTGTCCGTCTAAAATTCTTCAGAAAAATATTTGTTGTTTTCAAAAATAGTGGTAAATGAGTTGCTTGAAAATTAATCAGATTCAGAGTTTTTCGTAAAAATTGAAAACTCAATCAATGACTTCAGTGCTTTTAAACTCTTTAGAAAATGAGTCATTGATTGAGGGGGAGAATGTTTTCAAATTTATATCATCTATCGGGCTTTTCTAATTATCCTAATATGCTTAATTAAAAATGATGTTAACCTATGTTGGAGGACTAGGTGCCTAGGATATCATTGCTAGGATTAGATGATTAGAGTTTGATGAACACATTATTCCCATACATTTATATGATCTGATTGATATGTTGCATTGACTTTTATTAGTCGATTGTTGTTTGGGTGATGTCGACCACCATATATTTGTATGTGTGTTCACTAACGTATGCAGGTATATTGGTATATAAGAATGTTCCCGATCCGGATCCTACAATTAAAGATGATTGGATGCCGAAAGGAAAGGGTAACTATATCTTGGGTTGACAAATGAAGAAACGGAGCTTAATTGGATTTCTGTGGAGAGTTGGCATAAATGCAACGTAAGAGGTCTCACTGCGTCAGCAGATGGTTTTCTTCTAAGTGATTAAAGAAACGAAGCTTAATTTGACCTCAGTTGGCATTCAAAATGCAGCGTAAGAAGAAGTCTCACTGCATCAGCAGATGATTTTTCTTCCAAACCCTACAGCAACAACAACAAAATCTTCTCAACCACTTAACGTATCTTGTGCAGGATAAATTGTGATGATACCATTTTTTTAAACAACTTTTAAACAATATTGTTTTGTAAAATGGAAAAATATTGGTTTTGAAAATATATTGGACTTAATATTGCAGATTTGAAGAATTGAAGTCTACGAGCTCAAGAACGAAGTCAAAGATAGAATGCTAGGATGCAAAATGTATTTCATGGGGTGACCTCCCTTAGAGGGAGATTGTTAGGAATTAGAAAATTCCATGTTAAAGTGTCGGTCACCCCAATTATGGTCTAACATATGTTAGCTCGTAGACATGTCGTTATTTACGTTATTCAGTAGTTAATTAGTTAGTTAGTAGCGTAGTTTAGCGTAGTGTTTCATCGTGGAGGAAGGACGGGTCTTTACCCACTGTATACCTGATCCACAGGCCATCAGGAGATCGTTTAGTTTGTAACCTATAAATACCCTCTACCTTCCAAGTTAGAGGGTTGGAAGTTCTAGTCTAACCTTTTACACTTTTGTTTATCTCTCTAGAATTCCCTCTCTACTCTCTTCATCTCTCTAACCATGGCATTCATATACTATCATCATCCTAGACCACCCGAATCATCAAACAACATAATATTCACGATCCTTCAGATTGGAACACCCACATCAAAAGTAGAAACAATGGAATCATCAGGGATAGATGCAAAGCTAGTGTCCGTATTTGACCTATTCAAAGTATGTTCACTTCTTAAGGGAATAGTTCTACCAGTAGGCATCCATTTCCTAATGGGCATTGATCTAGATAATTTAGGGCACATCTCATTAAGACTAAATTTGCGACCAGTAGGAATCCACTGTTAACCTATGTTACTAAATTTCCTTCCTGTGGGTTTCCAATGTTTCCTAACCTTCTTTCGCCATTGCTTTCTAGCCTTCTTAGCTTGATTTTTTTCATTAGCAATCTTAACAGGGAATTTAACATCATTAATCAAATCATTCACACCACATTCAAGATTAGTAACAGAAACCACGCAATCATCATTACATGTTTTGCCAAAAGTAGCAGAATTTACATTAATTATAGTACGCTTAGAGCTAATACCAGAATCAACACGATTCGTTTTATTTAACTCAAACTTAGTGTTCCTAGGGTGATCTTCTACTCTCTTCCAATGCACATTCCTAGCTTGCAAGGTCCTATCATTCTTTGTGTTGCTTGGAGGCTTTGACCCGCTTGCTTTAATGTCACTGATTACTCCTGTAGAGGGAATTATGGGAACATTAGTTGGTTGAGCTACTTTTTGCATTCCTAAACTAGAAATGCAGGGATCTGAACTACTTGAAGGCACTCTAGAGTTTACTTGCTTAATACTGGGCATAGAATGAGTTGCATACTTATCACTAGGCATCGAGCAAGGCATCACAGCTTTATCTTTTGCACCAAAGGATTTGGGACATGTAGCTATTAAGCATTCTAACAGCTCCTGAGATCTTTTGGCCTGAATGGAAGCAAACCTAATTTCACTATCAAGTGGCTTATTTATGAAATCCTCTTCTACAATCTCACGGAGACATTCAAGACTATCCTTAAGGCGAGCAAAATAGTTATGAAATAAAAGTTCGTTATTCCTAAGATGAGGAGGAATGTATTTAACAGTCACAGAATATTTGCAGTCTGTAGATGATTTTGATGCAACATTCTCATTACATTTTCCCTTTTACCTGATTCCTCAGATTCTCAATTTCTTTTTGTAAAGACGTTATTATTTTGTTGTTCTTGTCACGAGTGACTTTCATTGAACCATATAACTCTTTAAAGTGTTGTTTAACTTTTTCATTTTCTTCTAGAAAACTCTCATTTTCCTTTTGTAAAACATTAACCAAGTTTTGAAGATGAAAAGTTTGAGAACATTGAGAATCTAAAGGAGGAGGAATTTTGGAGCCAGTCACATTGTTCTTTTCACCCTTTAATTGTGAAATTTGGGTTCTCATTTTTCTGATCGTGTTACAATGAGCTCGAATCTGTTCATCACGTCTGCTAATTTCAAAAATTGCATCAAATTCAGGAGCATCCAAGGATGTTTTGAAATTTGAAGTTTTAACATTTTTTTTAGATGTTGATATTTTAATTGCAAAACAAGATGCTCAACTTCCAATTTAGAAAACTGTTTCACCAGGTTATCATGATCATCCTGTTCAACTTTATCATGCAATTTAGAGTTAGTTTTCTCAAGCTCAATGACACGATCATGGGAGACTTTCAGAGCAACAGATAATTCATGAAATTGAGATGCATTAATTGAACAATTCGTGGCAGTGTAAAACACGTCTTGAGTGATACATTCAGAAATCAGATTCTCATTTAAGGTATGCAAGTTCTTCCTCTCAATCTCATTATATTTTAATTCTCGCTCATAATCATTGACCTCAACTATCATTGCATCAAATTCCTTTTCCATTTCTTTAATATCTGAATCCATCCCCTTTTTAAGACTCTCAAATAGACCTTTTAATTGTTTAAAGAAAGGCATGACCTCAGTTAAATAGCATTCTTTAGTTTGCTCAAAACCCCTCTCCCCTTCAGTTATCCCAGTAGGTGTGATCTTTTTCTTACATGTCTTCTCAAAATCAACAAATAATTGATAAATAACATACTGACTGATTAAGGTCTTGCTCTTAGTGGAAATAGTTCTAGGAACTAAATGCATTGGTGTGTTAGGAGGATACACAGTAGCTGGAGGCATTTTCCTAAGGGGAGTGTTTATCACAACAAGATTATCTGCTTTTTGCTTATCTAAATCCTTTTTCCAGAACAATTGTTTGGGTGTTAACAAAGTTTGAGGCTTAACTTGTTCAGGGATATCCAATTTTTCTTTTTGTAATCATGGGGTTTGACAGTTATGTTTTGCTTTTTAGACTCAGGATCACCTAATTTCTCTTCCATTTTTTCCTAGAGGCATCTTCTAATTGAATATCTTCCTCTGTGCACCCAATACAACTAGGTTTCTGTCTAGGTTTAAGAATCTCATTGCCATCATAGATTATGTTTTGAGCAGCTTTTGCTTTCTTACCATACTCAGGATTGGGTTCCTTTATAATGGGAATACTATGCTAATCGCTTAAGACTCTATGCTTAGTGACCATGTGAGCAGTCTGAATGGTATTCCCTTGTATGTACAACTTATTTTCAAGCTTGTTTTTCAAAGTTATTATATTGGAAAAATCATTCAAAAGTTTTGATTCCTTAGCATTAAATTCTTGTTTAAGCACTTTAACATTATCTTGAAGTTCTTGCTTTTGCTTAACAGTTTTAGAAAGCTTTTCTTGTAAGGAGTTTAACTCTTGTTTTAACACTTCTTCTCTAAAATTACTTTTTCTAATAATTGTACTCATTTGGTCATCCATTTCCTGCTCACGGGTAGTCAACTCAAACTTAGCACGTTGTTCATAAATAGCAACTTGTTCTTTATAGGCATTCAGTTCAGAGATAACAGAATCATCAGGGGCATATGCAGTGTATTCATCAAAAACATAGTCATCATTGACTGCAGAAGATGCATCACTTGGTCCAATCACACTCTCACTTTGGATCACATATTGATCATATGGGACAATATTATTATTACACATATTAGCAATGTCTGAGTCACAAGTTTCCTGTGATTGGACTTTATCATGTATCTTTTGCATATCAACATCATCATATAGTTTTAATACCTTTGAGATGATTGATTCTTTGGATGGACCAGCTTGCTGTGATGATGAGACCTTTGGAGAGACCACTGGAGAAATGCTAGCCATAAAAATTGTCTGTGCAGTAGGTTCATCATCGACGTCAGAGTCGTATGCATCACAATCAGTAACTTGAAAGGCGTTCTGATGATTATTACCTATCTCCTGAATTGGCTGCTCATCCACATCTGCATCATATGTCTTGGCATTACCCTCAGCAAGAAACAGCAACTCCTCTTCATCCAAAACAGCTCCATTATCCTGAGCTTACACAAATAACATCTTGTCTCTTAAGTACTCTGCATTTTGAGGGTGTTTTGGAGATGTGCAGTTCCTTGCTATGTGTTCATCACCGCCACAGTTGTAGCACTTAATTGGCTTTTCTTGTCCTTGATTACCATTCCTTCCCCGATTCTAATTTGCCACATAACTTCCACCTACCCCACCTTTTCCCTATTCATATTGCCTTCCTTGAACTGGTTGCACCAAAACCTTTCCTTCTCTGACAGTAGCTTGATTGTGTGGATTGGATGCAGTTCTGAGGTTATTGTTGTTGTGTGGGGTGGAATTCATATTTTGACTAACAATGAGAGACAGTTGATTGATGAAGTTTTCCACGAATGTGTTCGAGTCTGGAGGCTTATATGCTGGATCAGGGATGAGTTTGTAATTACCATTACCCGTAAGTATGACTTGTGAAGCTTTGGTGGTAATTCCAACATTTGTGTAAAAGGCTGTTGAATCATTTGAGGAACTTGTTTCTCCCTGTTTAGTTTTGAACTGTTCGAGAATCCTTCGTTCAAACATAGCATGTCTCTCATTCTAAAGAAGGAAGGCATACAATTGCTCATAGTTGGTGTTATTCAATCCTTTGGTTAGCTTTACGGAGGTGACAAATTTGTGCCATTCGAGATTCATGTTGTTCACAAACTTTGAGTTCAGCTGAATATTTGGCATGGTCATTTTGATGTTCCTCATGTCATTTACAAGCTTGTGGAATCTCACGTAATATTCATAGACACTTTCTTCTAGTTTCATCTTAAAGTGCTCAAATTCATCATACAGTTGTGATTCTCTGTCTTCCTTAGTTAATTCAGAACCCGAGAGAAGCATCTTGACATTATCCCAAACCGCCTTAGCTTCAGTGTTGTGATTGATAAGTTTGTAAATATCTTTTGGAAGACCCTGAAGTGTAAGGTTTGAAGCACTGATGTTAGCATCGAATCTCTTTTTCTCCTTATCACTGAGCTCATCATACGTCTTTGGTCTATCCAATCCAAAGATCATTGTTCCATCTGCAGCAGTATCAATTATGTCTCTTGTAGTCTCAATCTGATAAGGACCTTCATCAATTGACTTGAGAATGTTGACTCCATTTTCCTTTCCTAGACAATACAGTATGATTCGTTGAGCCCATGAGTCGTAGTCAGTTCTGTCAAGCATGGGTGGACGAGTGTCAGAACCAGCTGCTTGAACGTCCTCAGCTACAGTAGAGATGATTGTAGGTACGTTGGTAGACATGTTTACAGATTTCACGGGCTTTTATAACTCTATGATTAAACTGGGAAATAGGTTCTTTCATGGGATTTTACTAAATCAAGAGAAAATCGTATTAGAGACAAAAATCTACCAAGTCACTACAACCCTTGAGACAAGTCGCTAAGTACAAGTCGCTATGACCCAACTCGCTAAACACAAGTAGCTTAATCACCAAATCGCTAGGCAGACAAGTCGCTAAAGAACAACTCGCTATGAACCAAGTCGCTACACACAAGTCGCTAAATAACAACTCGCTAATTACAAGTCACTATGAATCAAGTCGCTGAACACAAGTCGCTACTGGAACAAATCGCCAAGAAATATAAAGCCAAGTCGCTAGAAATAATAGAAACAAGTCGCTAACGTAACCAAGTCGCTAGCCGAAGTGGAACCTCCACTAACTTGTACTGTTTGTCGGCTTGTCTCAATAGACAAGTTGCTAAGATCAAGTCGCTACGACTTAAACTACAACTCACTGGAAATTACTAAAGCAAGTCGCTACGAAGAAAAGCACTCCGAGACTCAAGTCGCTAAGATGATAAACTTCAAAACCACACTTTTCAATCCACAATATGCCCAGCCACAGTGATTCAAGCTTTCCTAATCAAACCCCAAGCACTTACAATGATTCAAAACACAAGAAATGATCCAAATGATGCAAAAACCACTAAACTTTTTTAAACCCAAAAACCATATAAAACCACCAGAAATCCAAGGATATGTAAGAGAGATGATCAAACCATAGCTCTTGATACCAATTGTTACACATTGGATTTCACAAACACATTAAACCATGATCACACAAGGCGTATACTATTAGGTTTTAGAGAGAGAAAGAGTTAGACGTTTAGGAACTTAGTGAGAGAAAATGAAAATCTTATTATGAGCTCCAACTGTCTACCTTGGGAGGTAGAGAGTATTTATAGTCTTACATAAAACGCCACCTACGGGCTGTGGATCAGGCATACAGTGGGTAAAGACCCATCCGTCCTCCACGGTGTTACATAACTAAATACTACTTAACTTTTACAAACTACGACTACGAGCTTTATAATGATTACATATAGTTGAGGTGACCGACACTTTAATAACTGGATTTACTAAATCCTAACACATTTCGAGATCGCTAGTAAGACTACACTTGTGTAGTTAGGAATAACTAAATGATAAGAGGCATTAGGATAACCCTTGTTTGATACCCGTAATATAATTATTTCTTCCACATCGGTTGAGTAATTCCCCCACACCCTTGCGTTGTATTCATCTTTAGTACACGATACCCATAGTTAACCTCTCATAGCCTATCCTTTTTGCGGTTCTCGTGATGTTTCGGTTTTCCGGAATATCAATGAAGAGCATTGTCTACAATTCACCCCCAAATGTACACCCAAATCGCCTTAGCCTACCTTGTATGCACTCACTTTTAGTGCATTATTGTTATCACACTAAACCCTTAGTTCAATTATCTAGTTGCTTGCATAAGTTGCTAAGTCGAGTCATATCCTTTGTACACAGTTTTGGGACGATTGGGACTCATGGGAAAAGTTAAATTTTTTGAAATGACGGGAAGGGAACGTTAAATTCAAATTCCCTTTATTTGCATAATAATGTACTCCAAGTGTTTTGATCTTTTCAATTTGGGTCAAATTAGTGTTAGAGTAATAAAAACTCAACTGTAGGGATGTGCCTATAAATCCCTATCATTTTGATGTTATCATAAAGGATGGTAGAGTAAAAGTGTATGAAAAAAAAATCGAAAAAAAAGAGAGTGTGAAAAAAAAATGATGACAAAAAAAAAACATACGGGCTACCATCCTACATCTATCTTTAAATTTATATTTGTTTGTTTCAAGTTATCTAGAGTTTAGAGTGTCGAGTCTTGGCTTAGCAACTCCATTCTTCGCATGCTTGTAACATAAAGTTTTTTGACTTGCCACCACTAAATCGCCTATCCCACCAAACCCTTTGTTTCCCTACCGTAAGCCTAATGTTACAACCCTTTAAAAGACCTCTTGGATAGTTTTTCCTAGGTGCTTACGCCAAAGTGACGGAGGTTTGATCTAGTCTCAAGCCTATGGTAATCTATGTACTAGGACCGGTTAATGAGTGTTTATCTTCCATTTCCAACTTGTTATATTTCATATACACCCGAGAGATGTGAGTATCCAAACACCTCATGTGAGTTGCTAGTATGTAATTTCCGTGCTTGTTATGACTTTTGCGGGGCTTATATGTGTTGTGAATCGTTCAAAACTAATGCTTCATGACCCCTAACTTATAAATTAATTGGCTAAAAGCACATTTGCTTGAAGACAAGCAAATACCAAGTGTAGGGATATTTGATAAGGATTTAAAAGGTACCTTTTTGCGGGGTCATTTAAGCCCTTAATTGATCACTTTTATATCCGTTATTACTTAATTTCATTCTTTTTCACTTTTTAGGTCTCTTGAAGGCAAATTGCTGGAATGACACTTATTCGGACGTAAAGGCGCGAATATACGAAGAAAATGGCAAAATTCAAGAATCGAGACACTCAATCTGCTAAATTGAAAGGGGACGATGTCAGGTCTTATTTGTGACGCCATCGCGACACATCTTGTGACGACTCAGAGAGCAAATTGACATTTTTCAAGTGACGGCATCAGGTTTAAAAGAGCACAGCGTCGCAGCTCAGACGGCCTAGATTTGGATCCAGATGGCGTCAGAGACTGAAGGCGACGGCGTCACGGGCATAAGGTGATGTCGTCACACAGTTGATGTGGCCAAGTCGAAACCCTAATGGCGGCGACCCGACGGCGTCACAATTAAAGAGTGACGCCGTCGCAGTTTGTAACACTACATATAGAATCCGAATTTTTCAGTTTTAGAGAGGTAGTTTTGTGGAGTAAAAACCTAAACCGAACCAAGGCTGTCTTGAACAGTATTTTAGGGTTCCATACCCTATTTTACATCAAGATAAGTGTTTTACTTCATTGATTCAATTATGTCTTCAACTGATTGTGTGTATGCTTGCATGTTCTCCATGTCCATCTAATTTATTTGTGTGTTTGCTTAGTTAATATGAAACCTAGTTATTGAATATTGATTGGTTGTCTCTTTTCTTAATTGTTATTGACCTAGTATTACGATAGGTCATTCGTTGTTCTATTAATGCTTGATTAATCTTTGTTGAACTTTAGCATATAGTTACTAGTGGAATTGTAGGCTAAATATCCAAAGAATACCTTAGTGTTAAGTTTATGAACCCTAGAGATTTCGTAGTCATTAACCTTTGGTAGCTTCAAAGAGTTAGGGATAAACGCATACCCTACGACCTTAGAAACACAACGCGTTAAGAATAAAGTCGTGACAATTCAACCATCAATAGGAGATAACTAGGGAGTAATAAAACCTAAGTAAACACATTACGATCACACAACAATAGACATAGAATACCCCTAGCTTAGTTAATTAGATTAGATAATATTAGAGTAATCGGTAGAAATACCAACCCTCAAATCCAAACCCCGAGTTTCGTACCTTTCCATTTTCTAAAAAACATAAAAAAGATAAAAAAATAATCTTCCTCAACCCCAACCTTAGTGTAGTAACTTCTTACTAGCATTCCTATTCCCCTAGAGAACTATATCAATACTCGTGGCTTACCCTAATACTACACTACAACGATTATCTAGGGTGTTGAAAATCTTGCTCGATGAAAAGGAAGTTACTTTGACCCCGAACGCGCGTTGTAAGCGTATCAAGTTTTTGGCGCCGCTGCCGGGGAATAGAATAGCTAGTTAGGAGTCCACCTCGTTTAGGTTTCCTTGCTTGATTCCTATCAAGTAAGATTTTTTCCCCATTTTTAGCTTCCTCGTAGTCTATCCCCCTTCTTCATGACCTTTGTTCGTAACCCCATCACTTTTCATTATGGAAGGTGATAACCCACCAAACAACACTTTACCACCAAACATATACCCACCGCTTGATCTAGCCTTTGCCAACCAACTTCGAGCTCGTATTGTTAGTGAAATTGGAGAGCTTAGGAAACTGAATAGAATAATTGAAAATGCACTTGAGGAAGCCCTTAAGGAATCTACTAGCACTTTAGATAGTGATTCGGATGATGACTTAGAAGATGGAGATTATAAGGCGTTAGAAATTATGGAGGATAGTAAGGAGGAGGATGAACTTAGGGAGTATTTTGATTCGTACCCTAAAGGGAAGGAAACCGCCTATCACTATAACATGGTTAACTTCCCGAGACCACCTTTCGAGCCTCGCATAAGAAGGCGTAACCCTAAAAACATCAAGATACCGTGCATGGTTGGATACTTATATAGGGATCACACTTACATTGACTATAAGGCACCCATGAATATAATGTCTAGGCTCTACTACAATTAGATCATGAGCAAAAAGCTAGGACATATGAGGGACCCCTTTAGCCCTAGGAAAGAGAGTAACTATGCTGGGAGGGTTAAAGGATTGCATGTCTTCATAGGTAACTTCACATATAGGTGTGATTTCATGATCATGGAAAATGTTAAGGGCATCATTGATGGGTTTTTAGGGGATGTGGTACTTGGTAGACCATTTATAGAGGAATCTAAGTTGGTTTATAATCAAGAGGAAGGAATAGTCGAGTCCTCAAATGGAGCCGAGAGTGTTAAATACATAATGCCCTACAAAAATAAGAAGTTTGAGGGTATTGATGATTTAGATGTGGACAACATTCCGGCATTTGAAGTAGATTGGAAGAACAAGGTTTACTACACTGCTTGTCTTGAGTTAGGCCCAGAGTATATTCGTGATGAGAGAAGGGTTAAGGAGATCGAATGGGCCTCTAAGATTAGGACAACGTATAGGCACGACTTCGAGTCTAGCTACAAGACTCATAAATAAAGAAAAGCGCTTCGTGGGAGGCAACCCATGCTTAATTGTTTGCTTGTTTGTGTGTCGTGTATTTTTTATTGATTGTTTATTCTCATGTTTAAATTTGTAAAAATGCTTTATTTTGTCTTTAACCTCGTCTTAATTACATATAAAGGTATTTTATATAAGGGATAAGTGTATGGAGGATTACACACGTTTTCATAAGAAACGTGAACATGAGAATTACAATTATTTAAAAGATATACATGTGTGTTTGTTCGAGTCAAATGCTTGTATCGAGTCATAATGTATGTTTTGCAGGAAATTTTTCCAGATTTTAAAGATAAAAATTTTCCAGCATTTTTTCTAGAAAATCGTAGACCAGTTTCTGTCAGGATAACCTGACGGCGTCAGGATCGCAACCTGACGGCGTCAGGAGGAGTAGAAACAGCTTATAACTTTTTCTCGTTTTCTGAGCTACTTATAAATTTTTGTTATTTTCCAAGTCTTAAGTTTCCAAAAAATCTGTAAACATCCATTCCACAAGCATTAGATCCTAGTTTTGTAGAGTCATATATATATATATATATATATATATATATATATATATATATATATATATATATATATATATATATATATATATATATATATATATATATATATTGTTACCACCGATTTTACGTGAAGGTTTCGTTTGTTTTCTTCAAGTGTGCAGGTTTAATTTATCAAGAAGAAGATACATAAGATTGGAAGGACCTTTTCATGCAAACATTCTTCTTGAAGAAAGATTTAACCACCACTTCACACGGATCCTATCAAGCTAATCAGAGGAGTACTAGTTTCTTTCGTTTTTAATTACCTTCCATTATCATAACTTTGATAATTTCGGGGAACATTGGGGACAATGTTCTGTTTAAGTGTAGGGAGGGAAAATAAAACGGGAACTTTGAAACCATGCTTATCCTTGACTATTTGCTTTGTCCAATTTCATTTGTGTAATAAACCATGAGAAATATCGGTTAGGGTAATTTTGGCACCAAATTTAAAATTTTTCATAGCACATATGAGTGGGCCATTAGTCTTAATAAAGCGTCTCATGGATAGAAAATTATATGACTAGCTGATAACGCTACACGCGTCGTTCGGGGTCAAAGGAACTTCCTTTTCATCGAGCAATTTTTCAACACCCTACCCAGTGAACCTAATCGTTGTAGTATAGTATTAGGGTAAGCCACGGGAATTGATATCGTTCTCTAGGGGAATAGGATTGCTAGTGAGAAGTTACTACGCTAAGGTTGGGGTTGAGGAAGATTATTTTTTTATCTTTTTATGTTTTTTAGGAAATGGAAGAGTACGAATCTCGGGGTTTGGATTTGGGGGGTTGGTATTTATACCGATTACTCTACTTACCTAATTATCTAAACTAATGGTGTATGTAGTCTATGTCTAATTATTGTGTTTACTTAGGTTTTATTACTCCTTAATTATCTCCTATTGATGGTTGAATTGTCACGTCCTTATTCTTAATCGCGTTGTGTGTCTAAGGTTGTAGGGTATGCGTTTATCCCTAACTCTTTGAAACTACCAAAGGTTAATGCCTACAAAATCTCTATGATTTATAAACTTAACTCTAAGGTACTCTTCCGATGGTTTAGCCTACAATGATTCTAGGTACTATAAGCTAAGGTTCACAAAGATTAATCAAGCATTAACTACACAACGGATGACCTATCGCAATACTAGATCATTAACAATTAAGATAAGAGACAACCAATCAATATTAAATAATTAAGTTTCATATTCCCTAAGCAAACACACAAGTAAATTAGCCGGACATGGGGAACATGCAAGCATACACACAATTAATTGAAGACATAATTAAATTAATAAAGTAAAACACTTATCTTGATGTAAGATAGGGTATGGAACCCTAAAATACTGTACAAGACAGCCTTGGTTCAGTTTAGGTTTTTAGTCCAAAGACTACACACTGAAAACAAAAAAATTTGGATTCTATATATAAGATTACAAATGCAACGGTGTCACCCTTTGATTTGTGACGCCGTCGGGTCATCGTCATTAGGGTTTCGTCTTGGCCACGTTAGTCTTGCGACGGCGTCACCTTATACTTGTTACGCCGTCCCCTTCAGTCTCTGACGTCGTCTGGATCAAATCTAGGCCGTCTAAGTTACGACGCCCTACTCTTTTAAAACCTAACGCCGTCACTTGTAAATGAGCAATTTGGCTTTTGAGCCGTCATAAAAGTTGTTCGACGGCGTCACTATTTTGTGCCTGACGCCGTCCCCTTCAGTTCCAGCAGCATGAGTGTCTCGATTCTTGACTTTGGCCATTTTCTTCGTATATTCGCGCCTTTTCGTCCGAATAAGTGTCATTCCATCATTTTGCCTTCAAGATACCTAAAAAGAAAAAAGGAACAATATTAAGTAATAACAGATACAAAAGTGATCAAATAAGGGCTTAAACGACCCTTCAAAAAGGTACATTTTAAAACCATTTCAAATATCCCTACACTTGGTATTTGCTTGTCCTCAAGCAAATGTACTTTTAGCCAATCAATTTATAAGTTAGTGGTCATGAAGCATTAGTTTAGAACAATTCACAACACATATAAGCCCCGCAAAAGTCATAACAAGCAGGGAAATTACATACTAGCACCTCACATGGGGTGTTTGGATACTCACATCTCTCGGGTGTATATGAAATATAACAAGTTGGAAATGGAAGAAAACACTCACTAACCGGTCCTAGTACATAGATTACCATAGGCTTGAGACTAGATCAAACCTCCATCGCTTTGGCATAAGCACCTAGGAAAGACTTATCTAAGAGGTCTTTTAAAGGGTTGTAATGATAGACTTACGGTAGGGAAACAAAGGGTTTGGTGGGATAGGATATTTAGTGGTGGCAAGTCAAAAATCTTTATGTTACAAGCATGCGAAGAATGGCGTTGCTAAGCCAAGACTCGACACTCTAGACTCTAGATAACTGAAACAAACAAACATAAATTAAAAGATAGATGTAGGGTGGTAGCCCGCTCACTCAACCGATAAGTTGAAATTTTACCAGTGACCTTTTTAGGAAAGACTTTCCATACCATCTACGAGGAGGATTCCTCGATACAAGAAAACAATGAAAGGATTTCAGAACTACCAACAAGGACTAGAAGTATGTAGTAAGATGTTTCAAAACTCAATAGAAATTTTAAGACATCACGAGACAATCTGAACCACTATCTTTGGACTAGAAGCCAAATTCTATCATTTCAAAAGTACTAGCTAGACCGAGTTACAAGATTCAGTACAAAGCGAACACACACTAAGAAACACTGTAGAAATAAACCAAGCCCCCTAAGTGAGACTACAGAACATTCCATTAAACATGGCCTCAGCAATATGTAAACTTCCCTACAATGAGTTTCCCTCAAAGGATAATTGAGTTAAATTAAGGTTATCGATATAAACTTCCCCTAAGGCGTTTTGTTCTCTAGAAATTCCAGATAACCTCACTTCCATATCAAGAGATGCAACAGGTCTGAACATATCGGACAATCAATGACTCTTCATCTACAAGTGAAATCAGAACAAACATTCTTCAACATAGTATGAGCTGATATCTATGTTTTTGCTAGCATGGTAACAATCTCAGTAATGAACTATTTTAGAAGCACTCAATATCATAACAAATCTTGAAAATCAACCACCACACCACATCACTTGAATATTTAGGGTTTTGTGACTTGACAACATAGAGCGTGGAAATATTTCAATAAAAGAAATTAAGAGAGGCATCATCAAACAATAAACATTTTAGTAATGGAGACTAAGTACCTTAGGCAAGGAAGACTCAAGTCATGACATTCGCTAGAACTAGAAACGCGAGAAATCACAACTGTTAACCATAATCTATTCTTTTCAATAATGTCCTTCTTGACAGACTTAACATTTTGAAATTTGGCACGAGACACGTGGTATCAATTTCAATTATACCTAATATAAGGTAGCCGATTCACCTTAGAAGATCCTCATGGAACCTACTGGGACATGAGTACCACCTATTATCCTCAACTTAATGGTCAGAGCGAGAGAACAATTCAAACATTAGAAGATAGGCTTAAAGCATATGTGATTGTTTCTGGAAACGATTGGGTAAATCATTCATCATTGAACAAGTTCCCCAACAATAGTTATCACATGAATATACTGACTACACCATTTGAGGCACTCCATGGTTGAAAAGTCAATCACCTATTGACAAGCCAAAAATCAGGAAAGTCCAACTCACTAGCCCATAACTTATTCATGAAACAATCGTATAGATCAAGAATCAGTTACAAGCAACAACAAATAGATAGAAAAGCTACGTCGATATACGACGTAAAATATTGGAAATGTGTTTCATAAGTCGCAAACCATTAGAATTTCAAGTTGGCAACAACGTTATGTTGAAAGTCTCACCTTGGAAAGGCGTGTTACGATTCAGAAAACGCGGGAAGACCAGCTGCGACTCAAGTATCCTCACCTTTTCACCAATAACACCGTAGAAACCAACATGAACTGAATTCAGGGACTGAATTCCTTTTTGGGTGGGCGAATGGGACAACTCGTAATTTCAGGTCATTTCTCAAATTTACTATTCATCTCGAGAATTTACTATTCAATGGTTACTATTCATCATTTTACTACTCATCATTTTTGAAGTCAGTTTGCGACTTTGAGAGGTTATTTTAAAATTTTACTATCCATGAAACACTATTCATTCCTGGAGAAAAATCACTATTCATGATTCACTATTAATCATTTTTCATAAACTAGGTTTACGAGTATCAAATACGCGTAACCTTGAGGGTTAAGCTGCGTATTCATGGAACATCATTGAGAACATTTCATATAGACTAGATTTAGTCTATATATCATCAGTAACGTCATTTTCATATTAGTTCATGCATGGGTTGCATATTTCATTAACGTATTTTTATTTATTAAATAAACGGTATCGCACGATCATTTATTTTGAATAATTCATCTGACACTTCCAACAATTGTCCTGATATATTTTTATACTCATTTTAAGAATATACAATTATATTATTAGTTTACCCGATGTTTTGGATTTATTTTGTATATAAATTGTTATATATATATATATATATATATATATATATATATATATATATATATATATATATATTTACGACAGTTTTCGTAAATTCTATTCGATAATTATTTATTCACTCAATACTTGCGAGAAATGTATTTTTATAATTTTTATGACTTCGATATATTTTATTTTGTTCCGTTAAAATCGATTTCTAGCTAACGCTATACTTAATAACTAATTATATGTACCAAATATACGATATACTTAACTTTATACACATTTAAATCATCAAAATACAAAACCTATCTACCCAAACTACCCTTGCAGCCCCCCCCCCAGTCATCAATGTAACCAATTTGATTTTTACTACTTAAATGTACACCTACTCATTTTTATGTCTAGATATTTATATTATACAAGAGTTTTACTAAAATGAAACACATACAAACACATATTAAAAAGGTGTAAATGCAAGAAATCCTCTCATCTCTTTGATGATGATCGACCAAGCCAAGAACAAGAAAAAATAATTATTATTTTTCAAGATCCAAGTGTAAAACAAGTCTTAGAAGTAATCTAGTTAGGGTTTTGAAATAAAAACCTCAAGATTATTAAGTTTTCTAGCTCAAAAACTCTTCAATCACTCAAGTAAGCTTCAATTAACTTTTTCTACTCTATTAAACTCTTACTTGATGTATTTTTATGATCTAGTAAGAAAAACATGCAAATATACTATGATTCATACCACTTTTACATGTTTTTATTTATTAAAATGAGTTTAAATTATCCTATTAGTATACCTATGAAACCTATAAATTTCGGTAATGTTTAGGAATCCATGACACCCTAAGAAGGTGTATGGTAGGTTTAGAATAGCTTTGGTGTTGATTGGAAGGGTTTAGTACAAGCTTTGAACTAGAAAAATCATTTTCGATAACATATAATTAAGGGCTGTTCATTTTTGTAAAATCTAGAAATTTCGACAGGTCATGAATTATTTTGGTTTATATTTTCAGAAAAAAGACTTTAAAACGAAACTGTGGTCACTTGAACGGGTTAAAACGGATTTATAACGAAGAAGTTACGCTATTTTCAAGTTTTGCGACGAAAACTAATTTTCTGAAAAATACAAGCTGTCAAGGATTATTTAAGGGGCAAAAATGAGTTTTAAACATTATCTAAATGAGTTTATCTATCAAAAACATATTAGTATACATTAACACAAAACTATGGATATATAAAACGTAAAAAACGGACTTATAACGACTAAGTTACACGCATTTTAAATATGGCTATCGTAACTATTTTACACAAGTAATAACACTTATATATTTCTACTAGACCAAAATGGTTATCACAAGTGACCATGTTTGGAGCCATTTTTCATATTGATAGAGTACTTTTGAGAAAATAATGTCTATAAGTAAAAGTGAGTTCACCTAGCCTATTTTCCAAAATATTCAACAGTTCATCAAACGAAATTGTAACGAGTAATTTACGATCTCTCAAACTTTTCCGAAAACTATTCATAAACTATATTTTTAGCTCGACTACCTTACTCCATCTATATTTTTCTCTATGATCGAGACTTCTATGATCAAAAGTTAAATGCTAAGACTTTTAGATATCGTTACAAGCTTTCCAAAACCATTGAGTTTATTTTCTAACATTCGATAATCATCAAGTTATGACTAGCTTCACGAGGTTACTCAGTCATTTTCATGAGTTGTCAAAATATATTATTTTACGACGATAAACTTTATTTTCAAATGCACAAGTGGTATGGATATCATATGAGTTTGCATGCACAGCATTATTTCATGACTTATATTAGATCATATAATTCATAATAGGTTGCAGTTAGAGATTGTGTCTCATTTCAGTGTATCCACTTTTGCCATAATAATCAATGTATCAAGTGAGTTTTCATAGCCCCGTTTTACAAGTTTACAATTCATTTTAAACCTACGGGGGAGAATACATTGCACATCATTTTATTACGAGCCCAAGTATGTCAAATTCATTTACATTGCTTAAGTCACCTGGTATGTGCTAAAACACATACCTTTTCATTATCAAAACTGACCTAAAATAACCAAGAAAGAGCCGTTTATTGCTAATATTTGTGGTTTTCTTGAGTTTGTGCTTGTGCAGGTACGGATATGTAAAAACACACAAAAAGGAACCAAATCAGACATAAATCCGAGCACGAGAGATTTAGAGAGCTTAAGCCGAGCCGAAAGATCTCAATTGAGCATTTATGAAGATTTTATTCTCCGAGGATGATTTTTGGAAGAAATAACCAAGTTTGAAGAAATGTCAAAACTGGCCCCTCAAGTTTCAGCATTTGGCAAAAGTGGCCCTTGAAGATTCAAAAATTGCAAATTGGCCCTTGGTTTATTTGAAGATTGACAAAATAAATCCTTGGAAGATATTATCAGAGTTACAAGATTGGTCCCTCAAATATTCAGCATATGCAAGTTTAGTCCCTATGGTTGCTAATGGATCCAACATTAATAATCCTAGTCCAAATCCAAGTTCATAATACACGGCCCAATTTAAATCCCATATACCCGGCCCAATAACAAACAAACCAACACCCGCCCAAACTATTTCAACCCGGCCACGTTTAATACCCGTTTACCCAATACCCGGATTTTTACCCAAGTCAAACCCCCAATTACCCGGTCAACCCTTTTGAATAATAATAAACAAACCAAACGCGCTCTACAGTGCATCTTCCTCCCAAACGCAACCAAACACCCGTTTTTAACCAATTACCCATCCCAATCAAGTAACCTCGTACTAAGCATCTTTCCCAAGAGCTTCTAGAACCACTGACTTGTCAGATAAGCTGCCTACGTGGACAATTGGAGCTATCCTATTGGCCGAAACACATCATAGGATGATTTGTAGCTCTCTGATTGGATATGATGACTCAGAGGATTTGTGTGGCTCAAGATTGCTTCTAGGTTCTTCCAATCAAGCATCTAAGACTGATTTCAGGCTATATAAAGACCCCTTAGCTCTCATTATAGTCGTGCATTAATTTTCTTTTAATTTTAGTTTATGTTCTTGTATTTTCAGTTTTTCAAGTATCTTATCAATGTTTTCTTAAGTTTCCTTGTAATCTCATTTTAATTTGCAATAAAATTTCAGTTTTAATAAAATTCCAAGTTTCCTTTTTACCTTGCATTTTCAGTTTTTAATAATGAATAAAGCTGTTTTTAAGATTGAAATAAGCTCACTCACCTTCATATAAGCTGTTGTGAGCTTATTTGTTGCTTACTTGTTCCATTTCATTCATTTACATTCACAAAAATTCTTGGTCAACGAAAGTCAACTGTGTGCTATTCTTGGTTCAGAAATTGAGGTGGGATGATCTAGTTGCTGGATTAGGTTGTTGGTTGGTGTTTCACACTTGTTTGATACTGTTACTCTGCCCAAATTTGGCTAGAATAACTAAGTGAGTAATCACCTTTTTCCTTCTCAAAACTGTTTTAATGAATGATCATGTGGCCTGCTGATTGATACTTGATTTACTGTTGTTTGATGCTCTCTGATCTCAGTCACTTAGCTGTTATAATCAATGCATAAGTAGGTTTAGGTTTAGTTGCTTTGTTTGCTTATTAGATCTGTTAAAGGGGTGTTTGGATTAGTACTAAAAATGAGCTAGAGGTTAACATATTGGAGTAGATCAGTTGCTTGAGGCTTGTCATAGTTATTTGCATCAATATCTGTCCTTGTTTTGTGCTTGTCTTAATCAAAAGTCAACATTAGCTTGAATCTGTTCTTGTTCTCTTAACTGTTGAAATCAGCTGAGCTTATTAAGCATTTAGGTGTAGAATCTGTTAGGGTAGCTTATTTGGGTCTTATTACATCCACTTTTAGCTTAATCAGTCACACATTTGCATTTAAATCTCACATAAGTCAAAGTACCAAATCTGATTTCAAAAGTTAAAATAATGTGTAAACCAATTTTATGCAGATCTTGCAGACCTTGCACAATGGTCATTTCAATTAGTCAGGGTCTGATTTTTGGTTTAGTGATAGTTTTCTAGGTGGTCTTGAAGACCACATAACTGTTTTTCACTCTAGCTTTTCTGATAAGCTTGAGATTAAGCTCAAACTAGGGTCCTTAATCAGCTTTTGATAAGAAATTCAATTAGCATCAAATCTTGTTAAACTGCTTATTAGAGATTAAGAGTAGAAGTAATTAGTTGATTTTAGCTTATTTAAGTATAACTTAGTTCCTGTAGAAGTTTGGTGGCATATTTTGCTTAGTAGCTTATTGTCAAGTGCTTATTCCATATCAGTTTACACTGCAGCTCACAATTCTCACACATAAGCATCATATTTGATATTTTTCATAAAACCAGAATAACATTTTAGAATTTTCCTGAGATTTTCATAATTTTTGGTCACTGTTTGCTATTTTTCTCAATTTAAAATAGTTTCTAGTCACTTTTAAATAGCTTTTATTGCAAATAATTAAGAAAAAGTTCAAAAAAAATAATTTTTCAATTTTCACAGTTTAAGAAAAATATAAAAAGCATAAAAAATATTTTTCCTTATTTTCCCCCTTTTATTTGGTATTTTCACAATTTAAATTAGATTTAAATAGTTTTAAATTCTTAGAAAATAGAAAAATAATCAGAAAATTACAAAAATAGTTTTGAAAATTCTCTTATGGTATTTTAGATTTTATAAAAATAGTTTTATATTTTTCCCTTTAAATTTCATAATTTTTAGTATTTTAATTTAGTTTTAATAGTTAAAAAATTAGTTTTTAATTTTAATAAAATCCAGAAAAATCCAAAAAAATAGTTTTAATCATAAACTAGTTTTCAAATTACATTTCTAGAGTAAAAGTAATTTTAGACATTTTTAGGATATAATTTAGACGTAGTTGCATTTTAATTACGTTTTATTAATTACGTTTTAGTAATTCGCACTTAGGATTTCCCGTAGAATAGATTCCCTTTATTACTTTCCCTATTCCCGTAGTTTAATAAAATAAAAATCAAACAAATCAAAACATCGAGCATTAAATTCCAAACCAAAAATGACGTTGGCAATTCACGCCTCGTTGGGAAACGATTCGGGTTTACTAATCCGTTTCAACGATCACACACGGGATTTGATTTATTATTATTTTTCCTAAAGGAATTTGAATCTATCTTCGTGATTATTTTTGATATCGATATTGAGGTTTTATCCACACACATAACCCTTAAGCCTTCATTATCAGCGAATCAGTGTCCGAACCGTTTTAAGTTTCTTACGGTTAGTCATTCACAAGTGGCTAGCTTGTGTGAGATAACTTGACGGTTTGTTCATTGTGAGCTAATCAAATTTTGGCGCTGCTGCCGGGGAGGTTGTGTCACGACAATATCGTTTGAGGTTTGACGATTAGTGACTCGAGATCCTTCATTCGTGAAGTTACCATTTTTCTAAAAAAAAAAAAAAAAGTAAAAAATATTTTCCTTTTTCTTTTGTATATATATATATATCAGATTAAAAATGCAAAAAGATTTTCTCTTGTGTTTTTGCTAATAAATAGAAGACACCAATTATATAACATTCTCAACGGAGGTGTTATCATTATAAGTTCCCGAACTAAAGAGCAAAACCTTGCCTTTGTGTCGCTTGTGAATTTATTTATCTCTATCAGATAAACAAACTGTGTGGTGGGTATAAGGACGGCCTGACATTAAATTGCGGCTGAAAAGAAGCGGGTTTTTAATAAGCTTCGCGCTGACCTACAAAGCTTCTCCGCTCGCTTGTGCGTTTGTCTTGTAGAGGTGATTTATTCACTTGGGATTATTGGTTAAGTTCACTGTGTTTTCAAATACCGTTCTCTTTTAATTGCCTTGGTTTTTGAAAGTGCATGCGCACTCGTTCTAATAACTACAGACCGATACTTGAAACCGCTACAATTCCGAGAAGGCGAAATAGACGTGCTCCATTAGTCGAACCCGAGATTCGAACTAATCAGATCCCGCCCATCATCGAAATGGCGGAGGACAACCGATCCATGCTAGAGCAACTCCAAGCACCCACCGAGGGTTATGGAGAAGCCATCGTCGTCCCGGCAATCGTTGCCGATAACTTTGAGCTTAAACATGGCTTGATCAACTTGGTATCATCGAGCCAATTTTACAGATTTGAGAGGGACGATCCTCACTCTCATATCCGACGGTTTAACAAGCTCACGTCTACGATCAAGTACCGTAACGTTCCGGAAGAGGCTATCAAGCTACTACTCTTCCCATTTTCACTCGAGGGGGCCGCCCGGATTTGGCTCGAAAAACTACCCCCTCGATCCATAACCACGTGGGAGGATTTAGTTTCAAAATTCGTGAACGAATTCTTCCCACCGTCTAAAACAACAAGCCTTAAAAATGAAATAACAAAATTCACACAAAGATTTGATGAATCATTTAGTGAGGCATGGGACCGATTCAAAGATTTGCTTAGGCAATGTCCCCATCATGGTTTTTCTGAGTTGCACCAACTTGATACGTTTTATAACGGTTTGAATGAGACTGATCAAGACTCTCTCAATGCCGCCGCGGGTGGTAATTTGTTGACCCGATCAACGAGAGATGCCTTGTCGATTATTGAGAACAAATCTAAAGTTCGTACCTCACGTAGCAAATCGGTTGCTGCCCGAGTGAATGGTACACCATCGTCCTCGTCTCACGGAAATACGTCTAGCACCGATGCTAAGATTGATAAGCTTACGGATATGATACAGGCTTTGGTTAAGATTAAGACGGCTAAGATTAATTCGTCTCCACCCGCTCAAGTCAAAGCGGTGGAAACGACTTGTACTACTTGTGGGGGCCCGCATGCCTACTACAATTGTACCGCCATCGATGGCAATCCTTTCGAAGCTAATGCCGTAACCGGAGGTAACCAATACCGTCCTCAAGTTGAAACGAACCCTCGTGTTAGTAATCAAATGGGACCTCCGGGATTTTCTCAATCGAACAATCAGAATCGTTTTAATCAGAATCATGTTCGTGGACCAAATGTTCAAAACCAATTCAAAGCCCCAACAAATCAATACCCAAACCAAGGAGTTAACTACAATCAAGGATATCAAAATCCAAGCTATCAAGCTTCACCTTTGCCTTCTAATGAATTCTCAAACTACATTCAGAACAATAATGCTACCATCCAAACCATGAGAACCCAGATTTCAGGCTTGAGAAACGAGTTTCAATCTTCGTTAACTAGACAAAGCAATGAGTTTAAGAACGAAATTCGACTTCAGAACAACAAATTGGATGCTTCGCAGAATTAACTTGAGAGTTTGTTGAATGCTGTTTTGTGCCAAATGAGTCAACCCTCAGGTTCCGGTTCTCTCCCAAGTAACACGATTCCAAACCCGAAGGGAGAAATGAAATCCGTAACCATTCGAGATGATGGGCCCTCGATGACTACTTCCTCTCCAGTGATGAATGTAGCACGAGAGACCGAGGTAACAAAGGACCTGGTAATTCCTCTTGATAATGGAAAAGCCAAATACGTCCAACCTCTGGTTGCCCAAGTTCCTTCTATCTCCGTCATAACACCAAGTTCTAATCTCACACCGTGCAAATCGATTCAATCATGATTAGACAAAATGAAAGTTGTTTCTGGAACAAAGTTTAAACTTACGACTGATATGATCAAAGCTGCTGACATGATTTATGAAAAGAAATTGGAACAAATTTCAAAGATTTCACTTGAGCCTACACCGTTTAATTCTTCCTCAAACCAAGCTCCCGAGAAGCTTGGTGATCCCAGGAAATTTCTCATTCCTTGCTCTTTGAATGATATTGAGGAATATAATGCCTTGACCGATTCAGGTGCAAGCATAAGTCTTATGCCTCTTGCGATATATCATAAGCTTGGATTAAAAACTCTTATACCGACTCGTATGACTATCGAATTAGCTAATCGAACAATTGCTCACACGGTTGGTGTAGTCAACGATGTTATGGTACGAGTGGATGAGTTCCATTTTCCCGTGGATTTCGCCGTTATTGATATAGAGGTTGATGCCCAAGTCCCTCTCACTCTTGGAAGACCATTTTTGAGAACCGCAAAAGTCCTTGTGGATCATTACCAAGGAACGTTGACGATCAGAAAAGGAAATGAAAAGATTGTGTTTTATGCCGAACAAACGTCAAAACCTCTACCCGATGATCATTCTATTCATAGCATCGGTGTGATTGATTTTTCTCAAGAAAGTGGTGATCCCATTTTACCGTCTAATCCGAGTATGATCACTACGAAAAGTTCCCCGGATGATCCGGATGATGTTGAAAAAGTTAAACCTAAACCATCTCGAATTGATCTTTCAAGGTTTACGATTAAGAGTATGTTGACAATACAAGCTGAATGGACAAAGCAACAAGAAAAGGAGACTTCAACGGTAGTAGTGGAAACTGCTAGCTCTAAGAGCACACCACTTGTCCTACCTCCGATTTCTAAGAAAATCAACCATCCTTTGAGTGGCAATCCCACTCCTTCTTCTGAAATTATGGAAACTTCTTCTGAGACATCTTTCAATCCAGAATCTTTCAAAACGACATTCACAAATCCCTTGTTTGAATTCGATTCTGAATATAATCAAAATTTTGAGAATCAACTCTTTGACGAAGAAAGTGAGGAGTTCACCGATGAACTTGCTCCCACCGACTCGATCCTTTCTTAGAATAAAGAAAATGAATACGATGATCTGTTTTTCCCGAAGAAAGTAAAGGAAGTGAAGTTTTCGACAGATGAACTCATTGATCCTGAGGTCCAACATTATTTTTTATCCGAGAGTGATTCCTCTCCTCGTAAGGATTTTCACGTAGATGATACTATGATTTCCTTCCTCTCCGAGGACAAGATTTTTAACCCTGGGATACTCTTCGGAGAGGACATTCTTATCACAAAAGTTAACCGGAAAAAGGATCCTCTCTTGGATGCCTTCGTTGATGAACCTTCAAGTAACACTTTTCTGTACCATGGACTCCCTTCTTCTATGGAGTATTCTTATTGTAATCCGTCATCCCTTCGTCCACCCGCTAAACCACCGGATGATGGATCATTCTTTCATGTTATCCCTTATGTGCTGATGCCCGACACTTTCTTCCCCACCCAACCCACCCAGTCTCATTCCTTTGGAAATGAGGACACCGTTTTTGACCCTGGTATCTCTACCACTTTCTTCCCCAAGGACAAATGAATTCGGGGACGAGTCAGGCTAGCGACTCGGTGATCAAAAACAGTAGCGCTTCGTAGGAGGCACCCCATGCTTATCTCTATCTTCTTTCTATTTTCTAATAAGTGACGCGAAGGGGTCTGCCTCTTCGATTTCTCGTGTTTGGTTGTTTGTGATGTTGTGTGTAGGATGTTCCCGATATGAAGACTCTCGTGCTCAAAGTTGTCATTTCTCCACTCGAGTTTCATGATCGATGCTGATGGAAATCCGATATCCTAATCTTATCGACTAACGTTTATCTTTGAGCATACTTAATAAACGGCTTTTAGATTTTCGTGATACCCTTGCTTTAAACATTGAGGACAATGTTTCGTTCTAGTCTGGGGTAGGGTAATCTTCGATTTGATTTAACCGCACTTGCTTATTTTTGTCGTGTACTCTCGCAACCCCGTTTTTCCTTAGAAAATGAAAAATTGTGCAAAAATGAGCAAAATTTAAAAGTTTTTGTAAGCTTTTGTTAAGTCTTTTTGATTGAAAAGTTGGCTAGTCTCTTAGACAAGAAGCTATAAAATGCGAATTCTAGCTCACAAGGCCAAGATTTTGCAAGTTTCCCTGAGTGATTTTAAATATGCATAACTTTATTTCATTAGACGAAGCATTTGCTAAGTTTATATATGTTTTGACACCTTGTTGACTTTCCGCTGGTGAGAGTAGGAATAGAATTCTGACTTGACCGGGCGTGTTGAGCCCTAGCTTGTTCCCTTAACCATAGATAATCTAAAAATTATCGGCTAAGCATCTGCGGATCTCATTATTTGGGATTTTAAATTTGCAGAGATCGAGAAATGATAGAGTTACTTATGAGTTTAGATGCTAAACATGGAGTAGTTGGTTCTCTTTAGAGCCCATCGAAGGTACTTATGGCTTTTTGTTCCCACAAAATTGTTTCACCCCATATTTGTCGAAACAATAATTAGAGATGTTGAGTTTTTGGCGATAGTTAGTTCTTTACCTTCTTAAAAGAATCTTTGTTTTAAAAATTGGGTACACATCAAGGATCCGTAATAAATAAGAAATCAGTGATAAGTGATAAAATAATAAGTAAAGTTGTGAGCTGCGGTGTCGAGATCGGACCCTTGGATCTTTAGCCGGGATTGAGTGAGGTCTTAGCCTAGCCAGCCGGGATCCTCATTTCATGAAGCCTATAGTCTTGGAATTACCCCGTGAAGCTCCGTAGTTCATAGCTCATACAAGTAAAAGTTCATGTGAAAAAAAAAAAAAAAAATAAATGATGTTGAAAAGTGATCAAAAGTATAAGTGAATAAAAATTCCTTGATGTGGACCTCATTTTTGGGACAATGGTTCTTTAGAGAAGGCGGATAACTAATTATCGACTTAGCTTTGTATCTTTATCGGAATAATTCTTATCGAAACGAGAACTTGAAGAAATTCATTTCTTACAAAAAATAAAAAAATCTAGAGGAAAATAGGAAAATGGGAACAAAAGGTATTCACACAAGTAACTTCCATGGGTAGTGTTAGCATCTAGAGTCATACGTAACAATGATTTGGGTTTTACGCTTAGTTTGGGACTTGTGAAAAATTAGGGACGATGTATTCTATCCGTATGGTCACTTCACGTTGTGTTGTGTTTTCTACTCCGTGATCCTAACGTGTCATTTGAAAAATGTTGGAGTTATTGATCGACATGAAAGTTTAACAAACCGTCATTCATAATCGGAATATGCTTAATCGTAATATCTATACATGTGATTTAAAAAGGTAAACGGGGCGTTTTTAGAATTAAGGTTTCTTAATCTCTTTTGAGGAATCTTTGCTACTTCTTCATAGGTTTAGTAGAAAGAGATTGAGATCCTTGGTTTTAGAAGCGTGAGTTGATTGCATTGCGTGAGGACACGACAATGGTCTCGTCTGGGGTATTTTGGTATGTGCTAAAACACATACCTTTTCATTATCAAAACTGACCCAAAATAACCAAGAAAGAGCCGTTTATTGCTAATGTTTGTGGTTTTCTTGAGTTTGTGCTTGTGCAGGTACGGATATGTAAAAACACACAAAAAGGAACCAAATCAGACATAAATCCGAGCACGAGAGATTTAGAGAGCTTAAGCCGAGCCGAAAGATCTCAATTGAGCATTTATGAAGATTTTATTCTCCGAGGATGATTTTTGGAAGAAATAACCAAGTTTGAAGAAATGTCAAAACTGGCCCCTCAAGTTTCAGCATTTGGCAAAAGTGGTCCTTGAAGATTCAAAAATTGCAAATTGGCCCTTGGTTTATTTGAATATTGACAAAATAAATCCTTGGAAGATATTATCAGAGTTACAAGATTGGTCCCTCAAATATTCAGCATATGCAAGTTTAGTCCCTATGGTTGCTAATGGATCCAACATTAATAATCCTAGTCTAAATCCAAGTTCATAATACACGGACCAATTTAAATCCCATATACCCGGCCCAATAACAAACAAACCAACACCCGCCCAAACTATTTCAACCCGACCACGTTTAATACCCGTTTACCCAATACCCGGATTTTTACCCAAGTCAAACCCCCAATTACCCGGTCAACCCTTTTGAATAATAATAAACAAACCAAACACGCTCTACAGTGCATCTTCCTCCCAAACGCAACCAAACACCCATTTTTAACCAATTACCCATCCCAATCAAGTAACCTCGTACTAAGCATCTTTCCCAAGAGCTTCTAGAACCACTGACTTGTCAGATAAGCTGCCTACGTGGACAATTGGAGCTATCCTATTGGCCGAAACACATCATAGGATGATTTGTAGCTCTCTGATTGGATATGATGACTCAGAGGATTTGTGTGGCTCAAGATTGCTTCTAGGTTCTTCCAATCAAGCATCTAAGACTGATTTCAGGCTATATAAAGACCCCTTAGCTCTCATTATAGTCGTGCATTAATTTTCTTTTAATTTTAGTTTATGTTCTTGTATTTTCAGTTTTTCAAGTATCTTATCAATTTTTCTTAAGTTTCCTTTTAATCTCATTTTAATTTGCAATAAAATTTCAGTTTTAATAAAATTCCAAGTTTCCTTTTTACCTTGCATTTTCAGTTTTTAATAATGAATAAAGCTGTTTTTAAGATTGAAATAAGCTCACTCAGCTTCATATAAGCTGTTGTGAGCTTATTTATTGCTTACTTGTTCCATTTCATTCATTTACATTCACAAAAATTCTTGGTCAACGAAAGTCAAGGTGAATCTCTCTATGAAGCATGGACTCGATTCAAGGACTTACTTCATAAAGTCCCTCATCACGGCATTGATCTTTGGCTCAAAGTCCAAGTTTTTTATGATCATGTCAACTTCCCCACCTAGCGATCCATTGAACAAGCGGCCGGTGGCAAACTTAGTCATCTCACCGCGGAAGAATCATTGGGTATAATATAGGACCTTGCTCTCTATGACAACGAAAGTTGGAATGACCCCAGATGAGTGTCCAAATACTCATCATTTTTGTACCGTTTAAACTGCAAAAACATCTGAAAACACTCAGAAATGCATCAAAATAATGAAAATATCACAAATAAGTGTTTTATGTGTTTCATATGCAAAAATATCAAAATCAGATGAAAACGTTATCAAGTTTGCATAATTGGCAGTTTTAGTCCCCCAAGTTTCAAAAGTTGTCAAAAACAGTCCCTGGTAAATCAAAATAAAGCAAAATATCATTTAAGGTCCTAGGGATTCATGAGTTGTCAAAACAAACCCTTCAAAGTTCAAAAATTACAAAATTACAACTTTGGTCCCTCAACTTTGAAAAATGTCAAAAATAGTCCTTGGATATTTAAAAATTGAAAATATTCAAATGTGGTCCTTGTACTATTAAAGATTGGCAAATTTGGTCCTTTTGATAAGTTTGGAAAAAGTACAGTTTTGGTCCCTCAAAAATCCAGAAATTACAACTTTGGTCCTTGTGATAATTCAAAACCAAATGGACCCTCTTTTGTAATTTTACCCCAGCCAAAACCCAAAAGAACCCCTGTCAAACCTGTGACCCCCCCCCCCCCCATTTTGAACCCCTCTTCTATTAATACCACCGGTCAAAAATAGTCAAACCCGCCAAAAACCATATACACTGTTCATCTCCCTCTCCCAAACCTGTAAAACCAAAACCAGTGGTTTCACCACCACCTCACCACCTTTACACCTCACTCCCTATCTCTCCAGCTCATCCCCCTCCTCCTATACCAGCCACCAAGCATTTAATGCTTCCCCACCATCAAACACTTCACCTCACCTCACATCCCCTGTTTTTGCTGCAAAATCACTCCTAGCTCCATATCTACTTCTCATTTTGTCCCCTCCACCTCTACAATCTTCCAAGAATTCTTAATTGAAGAAAACCTGCTCTAATCCACTAGTACTACTTTTTGGCGCCAAAAGTGAATTTGAAAGCTGAGATTGCTTTGACTCATCCAATGGTCAAGATTGTTGATGGGAAATGTTCAGAGGCATATGGGGAGTCTCAAAATGCTATAAAGAAAGAGGAGAAGCAGAAGAGTGAGATATCTAGTTTTAATTTAATAAATGTATGTCGTTTTCATTAATTTTACATTTCCAGTATAATTTTAAGCTTTCAAGTACTCTTGTTATCAACATCAGTGTAATATAAATCTTTTGCAATCATCAATTCCAAGTTTTTAGTTGCAATTTCAGTTTATGTAAAATTTCAAGTTCAAAAATCTCATGTTAAGCTTAATGTTGTTATCAGTTGTTATTTTGGACTCATAAGCCCATATAAGCTCCTCATAAAGCTTTTAGAAACCATAAAATTCAGTTTAGAAGTAAAATTCAAAAATTACCAAAAATACAAATAAATTAGTGAAAAATAAAAAATCCATGGAAATGAAGGTCAAAGCTGGAGCAGGGTGAATACAGGATTGCCCTTGGGTTTAGAGCTTCTTGGGAAGCTATAGGTTGTGTTTGTGTGCCTCAGTTCTCAGTTGTAAGCTTGGACTCATCTTGTAAGCAATTTCTTTAAAAATTGCATTTCTTAGTATAAGTTGTTAAAACTTGTTATTTTTGGCTTATTCCTGTCTAATTATAGTTAATATAAGTTAATTACTGGATTTCTTGGTTTAAAAAGTTGTTTTAGTACTAAAAACTTAATAACAGTCCTATAAAAGTTTGTTTGGATTTGCTGATAAATAAGAATTCAAGTGTATGCTTGTTGTTGTTTGTGCTTGTTTCATGTCACATTAGTTCATAATATATCTCTGCAAATATAAAAACCTGTCCTTATTTGGTAAAAAGTCAAAATCCTTTTTAATCTCACCTTGTTTGTCCACTGTTAGGATTTAGGAAGAAAAATTCATCACAGTGGTTTAAAACATGGTCACCTAGCTTAGTTTCATCTTAACATAGCTTATTACAACATAATCAGTTAGTATAATCAATCCTAAGTTCATATAAGTCAACTTAGTTCATTTTATTAAATAGTCAAAATTTTTAGTTTTGCAGTTTTTGAATAAACTAGATTATTTTCTATAAGACTTAATAGTAAGTTTCAAGATTTGAGCTTTTGGGATATTAATATTCAACTGCTCATCTTAATCATAGTATTTTTTATATTTTCTAGTTAGCTTATTAAATGGCTTATTTCTTAGCTTATTTTGACAACCTGTTTTAAAAAGTGCCCTGTGCCAAGGAAGTTTGTGTTATCTGCTCATTTTAATAAGCTCACACAGAGCTTATTAGTGAGACTCAGCTTGTGAATTTTAGCTTTTTGGAAAGCTAACCTAGCTATCTTAAGGTTTCGGTGCTTATTTTCAATTTACTAGCTTATTTGATAGGGCTGCAATCAGCTTTTACTTTGTCCCATTCCACTCAGTGTATACTGAGTTTATCAGCATACACTGAGTAATCAGTGTCTACAAGCTTTTTCTTAAGCTCTTCACAAGCTCATTAGTGGCCCCACAGTGAGAGCTTTAGTTTTTTAGAAAGTTCACCAGCCCATCTTGACACCTCAGTCTTTGTTTTGAGCTTTTTAGCTTATTACATAAGCTTAATTTGCTTGGCAAAATGGCTGCAGGCCTGTTTGGTTAGTAGTTTTAGCATAAGTGCTTATTTGCTTATTATAAGCTTATCAGTGTGTTTCTCTTTGCTTTTTAGCCTAATTTGAGTAGCTTTAGCTTATTTGTGTCTTATTTTGCCTTTGTTTCAATTTTGAAGCTTGTTTGAGCTTAATAACATCAAAATAAGCTCATAAGCTCACTGTTTAGCTTTTAAGCTTATAAACAGCTTATTTTTAAGTTGTAAAATTTTTGTTTTCATTAAAGTTACTTATTTTAAGTAGTATAATAGTTTTAAAAAAGAAAAACCACAAAAACATCATTTTAAATATAGTGATAGCGTTTATTTAATAGAAATTAGCTTTTTAATCTTTCTTTTCAGCTTATTATTAAGCACTTCTTATTTTTATAATTTTCTTAGCTTTCTGTCACCATAAGATATTTATAGAAAAAGTTTCATAATTTTCCTAGCTTGTTTAGTATTTATTAGAATTTAAAATAGTTAAAAGTATTAAATAATTAATAATAAATAAATAAAAAACATAAAAAATATCTTTTTAGTTTTAAAATAAGTTTTATAATATTTTAGATTTTTCCAAGTTAAAATTTTATTTTTCCAGATTAATTTTATACTTTCTTGTATTTAAGTGTATTTTAAATAGTTAATAAATAGTAATTAATTAATAATAAATAGATAAAAAGTGTAAAAAATATATTTTCAGTTTTAAAATAAGTTTTATAATATTCTAGATTTTTCTAAATCATAATTTCATTTTTCTAGCTTTATTTCATATTTTATTATATTTTAGGGTATTATTAAATAGTTTAAAATAGTTTTTAATTAAAAATAATTAAATAAATAGTTTTAAAAATAATTTTCTTTTTCTAATAATTTTCTTTTATTATTAGGATTTTAAAAATATCATTTTCATATTTGTAGGTCTTTTATTTCTTAAAACTCACGTTTTATTTTATACGTTTACGTAAATTTAATAAACGTATTCGTTTAAGTTTATTTAATCTGATTGTTGTGCTTTATAGTTCTGTATTCAAATACAATTCCAATCAATCAGTAGTGTAGTTATCAATCAAAATCCTTACTGATCACTATCCTTAGTGATTATTCGACATCTGAAAGTGTTGAGCACCATTAATCCTCCGTGGGACTTAACGACCTGAGGTAACAATATACTCCTCTAGATCTTCATTGAATTGGTTTTAGACTGTTTTAATTTCATTACGGTTGACCATTCACAAGTGGTTAATTTGTGTAATAAACTTTACGGTTTGCCACCAATCAAATTTTGGCGCCGCTGCTGGGGAGGCTGTAAGCGTGTTCTAAGCATTTTCAGATCCATACTTGCACATATACCACCTTTTGTAAACAGTTTTTTTTGTAAAGTTATCAAAAATCAAAAAGTTCATTAACACTTTTCCTAAAGTGTTAACAACACCAAAAAAATATAAAACAACAAAACAATCGTAACGTTTTCTATCTTGTATTTTCTTTAAAGTAATTCTTAAAGAGATACGATTTGGTTAAACGAGACGATACCAAAAATATTGTCCAAAAGTTTTTAAACCCTTAGCACAAATCCATACCTACGTCTTTTCAGTGGTACTTAATAAATACATAAAAATCAACCACCGCAAATCAAGGCAGTACACCTACCAACTGGGGGTGTGAACATTAATAAGTTCCCAATCTTAAAGATCAAAACTTGCCTTTGTGTCCTTGTGATTTGGTGTACTTTTTTTAAAGAAGCCATTTCATTTGTGATTATTGGTTTAAGTTCACTTGTCGTTTTGCCTCGCATTTGTTTTTGAAAATTGATTTTTATACTTAGTGCATGCGCACTCGTTCTTCCAGCTCTACAAGTCCACTTTCAGAACTTGTAAGTATTCCTCGTCGACATAGAGGACGTTCTGCTCCTTCAGCCGTGACTGAGGAACGTCTAGCACAATCACGCCCTGTCGTAATGGCAGAAGACAAACCGATGAATGAGCTTCTACAAGCACCCATCGAGGGTTACGGAGATGCCATTATTGTCCCAGCCATCGTGGCTGATACCTTTGAGCTCAAAACCGGGTTGCTTAATCTGGTAACCCAAAGCCAATTTTTTGGTTTTGAGCGGGATGATCCTCATGCTCATATTCGATGGTTTAACAAGATTGCATCTACCATCAAATACAATAATGTCCCACATGAAGCAATTAAGCTTCTTCTGTTCCCATTCTCTCTAGAGGGACAACCCGGAATTGGCTTGAGAAACAACCCCCTCGTTCCATTGAGACATGGGAGGATCTAGTCACTAAGTTTGTTAACGAATTCTATCCTCCATCCCGAACTACAAGTCTTAAGAATGAGATAATGAAATTCTCTCAAAGATTTGATGAATCATTCGGTGAGGCATGGGATCGTTAGAAAGAGTTACTCCGCAAGTGTCCGCATCATGGTTTTACCGAGTTAATGCAAATGGATACTTTCTACAATGGTCTGAACCAGACTAACCAAGACTCTTTAAATGCCTCCGCGGGAGGTAATTTCTTGAGCAAGACCACAAAAGAAGCCTTGCAAATCATAGAAAACAAGTCCCAGGTCCGTCCTTTCCGAACAAAGACATATCAGTCTCAGTCTAATGCAGGACCTTCTACTTCATTTCCCGTGAGTACATCTAGCACAGATGCTAAGATTGACAAACTCACAGATATTGTTCAGGCTTTGGTTCTTGCTAACCAAAAGAAAGTTACTTTAACATAGACACCATCACATGGTGAAGTGAAGAAAGTCGAGGTCTGTGTTACTTGTGGTGGCCCTCATGCATACTACAACTGTACTGCCACTGATGGTAGTCCGGTTGAAGCCAATGCTATAGCCGGTACTTCACATCAAGGAGGTAATCAATACCGACCACAAGCTGATCCTCACTACCGTGTACCTAGCAGTATGACACCACCCGGTTTTAACCAGAATCCTAACATACAAAACCGGAATCAGAACCAACCTAGAATCAACCAAGGTTATCAAAACCAAGGTAATTTCTATCCCGGACCAAATCAAGGTTTCCAACATCAAGGAAACTTTAATCAAAACAATTTTAATCGAGGGAATCAATTTCATGGGAATGTGAATCCTAATCAAGGAAATTTTCAAAATCAAGGCCCTAATCCGAACATTAGAGGCCAGAATTTTCCTAATCAAACTCAAGCCATTGTTCCAACTGGACCATCATCTGATGAGCTATTGAAACAATTCATGAAATCCCAAGATGAAATGAACAGGTTGTTGGTTAGCCAGATTTCTGACATTAAGAAGTCTTTAAATGATCAACCCTCGGGCTCAGGAAAACTTCCGAGCAACACGATCGCTAACCCGAGGGGCGACGCAAAGGCAATCACAACCAGAAGTGGTGTATCATACGATGGACCCGCTATTCCTACTACCTCTTCTTCTTCTCTCCCAAAGGTAGTAGAAAGTGAACCTAAGACGCACAATGGACCTTCGACTCCAATGCCTCCTCCACCAGGAGCAATGAGTCAAGTTACCAAGGATACAACGGACAAGGTGCATTTCTCAAGCCTACGAAGTACCGCACACGTCCCACCTTCGGTAGTCCAAGCTTTAAGTCCGGAACCCGAAGTTCCGAAGACAAATTCTGAGCCAGAAATGACTTCCATCCTGGCTCAAAAGTCTAGTCAACTTCCTTACCCATCAAGATTGCATGATGAGAAGCTCAAAGACAAAACCAAAGAGCAAATGGAAAATTTTTTCCAAATTTTCAATGAACTGCACTTTGATATAAGCTTCGTTGATGCTCTCGTTCTAATGCCCAAATTTGCATCCACGCTTAAAGGCTTACTGAGCAACAAAGATAAGTTATCTGAGATGGCTAAAACCCCTCTCAATGAGAAATGCTCAGCGGTCCTTCTCAAAAAGCTTCCCAAAAAGCTTGAAGACCCTGGCATGTTTTTAATCCCGTGTGATTTCTTGGGTATGGTTCAATGCTCCGCCTTGGCCGATCTTGGCGCTAGCATTAACCTCATGCCACTCTCAGTATGGAAGAAACTGTCTCTTCCTGAACTTACTCCTACTTGTATGACACTTGAGCTAGCGGACTGTACCATAACTCGTCCACTTGGGATAGCCGAGGATGTCGTGGTAAAAGTAGGAAAGTTTCATTTTCCTACTGATTTTGTTGTAGTAGACTTTGATGCAGATCCTAGAGTTCCCCTCATCTTAGGGAGAGCTTTCTTGAGAACAAGCCGTGCTCTAATTGATGTATTTGCTGAAGAGTTGACCATACGGGTTGACAACGAAGAACTCACGTTTAATATCAACCAGAACTCCAAACCTCTATCCAAACATAGTGTTGCCACAATTGATCAAAAATCTGATAGAATCAATGCAACACTCTCAAATTTCACGGTTAAGAGGAGTCACCAAAAACGTGCTGAGCTAAAAGCTATGAAAATCAACCCTGGTTCAAACAAATGGTTTGAAAGTTGTACCAAGGAAGTCAAGAGTGTTCTTTATGATGATGATCTAGAATCGGAGACTTTATCGGAAGTAGTGGAAATTGCTAGCTCTAAGAGCACACCACTTGTCCCACCTCCGGAACCAGTTTATCGTATTGAGTTTGTTAACTCTATGGATGAAACCAAACTCTCTTCAGTTTCATCTGGATTGGATGATGATGTTTGTGATCCAATGGGAGACATTCTTCCCATTGAAGAATTGCTCAAAAATGATCCATCATCTCCGAGTCTTATCATTTCCAACTTTTCCATTCCTTCTCTCACTCCGGATGAGGAAGATGACAACTTTTGGAATGAAGTCGATGCCTTTCTTAGTGATGAGTCGATTCCAACAGGAATTGATAATACTTACTTTGATTCAGAGGGGGACATCCTTTTTCTGGAAAATCTATTGATTGAAGAACCGTTTCCAAACCTCCCTACCGGAAATTCCTTTGACAATCACCATACAAGCTTCAAGTTTAAGCTTAAAAATGTCAAAAATGGTGATTTGCTTCTTACTGATGAGGAAGGGACATGCATTGTGATGCACATCTTTATTCCATTCTTCACGGATGGCGTGGTTGCTCTTTCCCTTTTCTCTTTCGGGAATGAGGACACCATCTTTGACCCCGGTATTATCCTTTATAGTTTCTACTATTAAAAATACAGGTTGTATCTCGTCGGAGTGGAACTTTCTGATGTTCATATGTTTATTAACACTGTGAATGAAAGTCCGATCGAGATTGGTTTTCCACGTTACTTTCCCCATGAACCAATGAATGCGGGGATCGAGTCAAGCTAGTGACTCGGTAATCAAAAACAGTAGTACACCATATGGGTTTTCACCCATATTTCTGACTTCTTTCTACTTTCTACCACCCTAGTGTGGGGGAGTTGCCCCCCGCTGTTGTATATAAGTACTCTCTAAAAAAAAAAGTGTGCATATATCAAAAATAAAATAATGGCCGTAGTATTTCCCTTTCACGTTCTATGTTTCAGCATAACCGCCGGTACTTTGAATATTGAGGGCAATATTCATTTCTAAGTGTGGGGGGGAATTCTCACGAATTTTATCATGTAATTATACCACCCAATTCCCCCATTTTTGGCCAAATTTTTTTTTTGGAGTAAGTGTTTTTCACTTACTCAGCAAATGGTAATCAGTCCGCCATGTCTAACCCACATAAGGATTGGCTAATCCAGGAGCAAACGGCTCTTGGTAAAGATATCTCAAATCCGTTTATGGCTTGCAATTTGCCCAAAATTGTATGGTGTTCAACTCACCATATCTTTAATTAGTGAAAAGTTGGCTAGCCCGCAAGTTTATGGCTTGTGGTAAAGGCAGTTGGAAAGCCATAATTGGTAATCGACTCACCAAAGATAATATTGATAATTTATCTAAGAGTTGGCTAGTCCAGAAGCAAACGGCTTTTGGTAAAGACAAATCAAATCCGTTTACAGCTTATGATTTGCTCAAAATCATTTGGTTATCATTGTACCAAGGTTCTTACTTGAACTAAAACAATTGGCTACTCCAGAAGTAATGGCTTTTGGTAAAGAGATGAAATCCATTAAGTTTTCTAAAAAGATTGCTAGGGACTAGCAATATCTTAGTGTGGGGGATTGATGAGTGTCCAAATACTCATAATTTTTGTACCGTTTAAACTGCAAAAACATCTGAAAACACTCAGAAATGCATCAAAATAATGAAAATATCACAAATAAGTGTTTTATGTGTTTCAACTGCAAAAATATCAAAATCAGATGAAAAACGTATCAAGTTTGCATAATTGGCAGATTTAGTCCCCCAAGTTTCAAAAGTTGTCAAAAACAGTCCCTGGTAAATCAAAATAAAGCAAAATATCATTTAAGGTCCTAGGGATTCATGAGTTGTGAGAAAAACCCTTCAAAGTTCAAAAATTACAACTTTGGTCCCTCAACTTTGAAAAATGTCAAAAATAGTCCTTGGATATTTAAAAACTGAAAATATTCAAATGTGGTCCTTGTACGATTAAAGATTGGCAAATTTGGTCCTTTTGATAGGTTTGGAAAAAGTACAGTTTTGGTCCCTCAAAAATCCAGAAATTACAACTTTGGTCCTTGTGATAATTCAAAACCAAATGGACCCTCTTTTGTATTTTTACCCCATCCAAAACCCAAAAGACCCCTGTCAAACCTGTGACCCCCCCCCCATTTTGAACCCCTCTTCTATTAATACCACCGGTCAAAAATAGTCAAACCCGCCAAAAACCATATACAGTGTTCATCTCCCTCTCCCAAACCTGTAAAACCAAAACCAGTGGTTTCACCACCACCTCACCACCTTTACACCTCACTCCCTATCTCTCCAGCTCATCCCCACTCCTCCTATACCAGCCACCAAGCATTTAATGCTTCCCCACCATCAAACACTTCACCTCACCTCACATCCCTTGTTTTTGCTGCAAAATCACTCCTAGCTCCATATCTACTTCTCATTTTGTCCCCTCCACCTCTACAATCTTCTAAGAATTCTTAATTGAAGAAAACCTGCTCTAATCCACTAGTACTACTTTGTGGCGCCAAAAGTGAATTTGAAGGCTGAGATTGCTTTGACTCATCCAATGGTCAAGATTGTTGATGAGAAATGTTCAGAGGCATATGGGGAGTCTCAAAATGCTATAAAGAAAGAGGAGAAGCAGAAGAGTGAGATATCTAGTTTTAATTTAGTTAATGTATGTCGTTTTCATTAATTTTACATTTCCAGTATAATTTTAAGCTTTCAAGTACTCTTGTTATCAACATCAGTGTAATATAAATCTTTTGCAATCATCAATTCCAAGTTTTCAGTTGCAATTTCAGTTTATGTAAAATTTTAAGTTCAAAAATCTCATGTTAAGCTTAATGTTGTTATCAGTTGTTATTTTGGACTCATAAGCCCATATAAGCTCCTCATAAAGCTTTTAGAAACCATAAAATTCAGTTTAGAAGTAAAATTAAAAAATTACCAAAAATACAAATAAATTAGTGAAAAATAAAAAATCCATGGAAATGAAGGTCAAAGCTGGAGCAGGGTGAATACAGGATTGCCTTTGGGTTTAGAGCTTCTTGGGAAGCTATAGGTTGTGTTTGTGTGCCTCAGTTCTCTGTTGTAAGCTTGGACTCATCTTGTAAGCAATTTCTTTAAAAATTGCATTTCTTAGTATAAGTTGTTAAAACTTGTTAATTTTGGTTTATTCCTGTCTAATTATAGTTAATATAAGTTAATTACTGGATTTCTTGGTTTAAAAAGTTGTTTTAGTACTAAAAACTTAATAACAGTCCTATAAAAGTTTGTTTGGATTTGTTGATAAATAAGAATTCAAGTGTATGCTTGTTGTTGTTTGTGCTTGTTTCATGTCACATTAGTTCATAATATATCTCTGCAAATATAAAAACCAGTCCTTATTTGGTAAAAAGTCAAAATCCTTTTTAATCTCACCTTGTTTGTCCACTGTTAGGATTTAGGAAGAAAAATTCATCACAGTGGTTTAAAACTTGGTCACCTAGCTTATTTTCATCTTAACATAGCTTATTACAACATAATCAGTTAGTATAATCAATCCTAAGTTCATATAAGTCAACTTAATTCATTTTATTAAATAGTCAAAATTTTCAGTTTTGCAGTTTTTGAATAAACTAGATTATTTTCTATAAGACTTAATAGTAAGTTTCAAGATTTGAGCTTTTGGGATATTAATATTCAACTGCTCATCTTAATCATAGTATTTTTTATATTTTCTAGTTAGCTTATTAAATGGCTTATTTCTTAGCTTATTTTGACCAACTGTTTTAAAAAGTGCCCTGTGCCAAGGAAGTTTGTGTTATCTGCTCATTTTAATAAGCTCACACAGAGCTTATTAGTGAGACTCAGCTTGTGAATTTTAGCTTTTTGGAAAGCTAACCTAGCTATCTTAAGGTTTTGGTGCTTATTTTCAATTTACTAGCTTATTTGATAGGGCTGCAATCAACTTTTACTTTGTCCCATTCCACTCAGTGTATACTGAGTGTATCAGCATACACTGAGTAATCAGTGTCTACAAGCTTTTTCTTAAGCTCTTCACAAGATCATTAGTGGGCCCCACAGTGAGAGCTTTAGTTTTTTAGAAAGTTCACCAGCCCATCTTGACACCTCAGTCTTTGTTTTGAGCTTTTTAGCTTATTACATAAGCTTAATTTGCTTGGCAAAATGGCTGTAGGCCTGTTTGGTTAGTAGTTTTAGCATAAGTGCTTATTTGCTTATTATAAGCTTATCATTGTGTTTCTCTTTTCTTTTTAGCCTAATTTGAGTAGCTTTAGCTTATTTGTGTCTTATTTTGCCTTTGTTTCAATTTTGAAGCTTGTTTGAGCTTAATAACATCAAAATAAGCTCATAAGCTCACTGTTTAGCTTTTAAGTTGATAAACAGCTTATTTTTAAGTTGTAAAATTTTTGTTTTCATTAAAGTTACTTATTTTAAGTAGTATAATAGTTTTAAAAAAGAAAAACCACAAAAACATCATTTTAAATATAGTGATAGCGTTTATTTAATAGAAATTAGATTTTTAATCTTTCTTTTCAGCTTATTATTAAGCACTTCTTGTTTTTATAATTTTCTTAGCTTTCTGTCACCATAAGATATTTATAGAAAAAGTTTCATAATTTTCCTAGCTTGTTTAGTATTTATCAGAGTTTAAAATAGTTAAAAGTATTAAATAATTAATAATAAATAAATAAAAAACATAAAAAATATCTTTTCAGTTTTAAAATAAGTTTTATAATATTTTAGATTTTTCCAAGTTAAAATTTTATTTTTTCAGATTAATTTTATATTTTCTTGTATTTAAGTGTATTTTAAATAATTAATAAATAGTAATTAATTAATAATAAATATATAAAAAGTGTAAAAAATATATTTTCAGTTTTAAAATAAGTTTTATAATATTTTAGATTTTTCTAAATCATAATTTCATTTTTCTAGCTTTATTTCATATTTTATTAATTAGTTTTAAAAATAATTTTCTTTTTGTTAATAATTTTCTTTTATTATTAGGATTGTAAAAATATCATTTTCATATTTGTAGGTCTTTTATTTCTTAAAACTCACGTTTTATTTTATACGTTTACGTAAATTTAATAAACGTATTCGTTTTAGTTTATTTAATCTGATTGTTGTGCTTTATAGTTCTGTATTCAAATACAATTCCAATCAATCAGTAGTGTAGTTATCAATCAAAATCCTTACTGATCACTATCCTTAGTGATTATTCGACATCTGAAAGTGTTGAGCACCATTAATCCTCCGTGGGACTTAACGACCTGAGGTAACACTATACTCCTCTAGATCTTCATTGCATTGGTTTTAGACTGTTTTAATTTTATTAAGGTTGACCATTCACAAGTGGTTAATTTGTGTAATAAACTTGACGGTTTGCCACCAATCAACCCCCGTGAGCTGCCCAAAACCGTTAAGGCAATCTCCTTGCCTCCCATTGACTCACAACCTTCCGACCGTAGGATGCTCGAACTTGAAGATCAAATTAAATTCCTAATGAGTTCCTACGAAAATCCTAAGTCTTCACACCATGTGAACAAAGTTTCTTCCGCGTGTGAGTCGTGTAGTGATCCTCATAACACGCGCACTTGCACCCGATTCCCCGAACATGCTTCCGTTGACTACGCATCTTTGCGTATTAATGGAACGGGAGGAAGATTCCCTACAACACCCAAACCTAGGACTTTCAATGATACCCGAGAAGCATGGAAGGGCAAGCCCGACTTCTATTGGGGACAAACCAAAGAATTCACTTCCAATGATTTCTCATGGCCCCCATCTCATGGCCCTAACCAACAAAACATTAAGGGGATGTTGCAACACCTAGTCGCATCCCAAGAAGCTCAAATAGCTAAGCTCTCGGATCGTTTTAATCAACAACAAGCCGAGATGGATAGGAAGATAGAAAACCTCTTGAAAGCTATGACAAATAGTGATAGGAAGGTTAATGCTATCTCAACTCCCGAGCCTTCTGGTGCAGAGATTAAGGACCCAAGTAAGTTAGCTAAACACGTCCAATTCGTCAATACCATCACCTTAGTGAAACCTAATAGAACAAATGACGAAGCAGACTATGAAACTATAATTGTGGTTAATGAAACAACCTAGGAAGTAGATGAAGTAGACAATGACTATTTCAATAAATTTCCTACGGAAGAAGAGCTATCTTGCCACCCTCACTTAGTGCGTGACCTCCGTCACATGTATGTTAGGAAAAGCCCTAGGATCAAGTTTGGGAACCCTTGGAATCTTAACATACCATGTTGCATAGGACACCTTTTCGTAGCAAAGGCCTACATTGACCGCAAGTCACCAATAATCATAATGACTAGCACCTACTATAATTGGGTAATGAAGAAGCCTATCCCAACTAGGCAAGACCCCGATAATCCTAGGGTTAGGTGCAATTTTCTGGGTAGAATTATGGGATTGCCCGTTTATGTAGGTAGTTTCACGTTTCCTACGGACTTCATAATTGTGGATGATATTAGCACGGCCATAGATCCTAGCTTGTCCCACGTTATTCTAGGAAAACCTTTCATAGAAAACACCGGGATGACTTATGATTCCTCATTAGGAATAGTACGATTCAAGGATGAGACCGATGATGTAGCTTACCAAATGTCGTTTAAGATTGAGAAGTTTTCATCACTCTCCAATGATGAAAAGGAACTTAAACTATCGGTCTATTATAGGAATGATGAGGATAAGGAAAAAGGAGTAGAATATGTTATGGCCAAGATTTTCGGATTCTAGAAGGATTGCTTGAACTTAGGACCGAAATATAGAACCGATTGGGGAGAGGACGACCTCTTAGAAAGGTGCATCATAGGGCACTTTTACAACATGGAATCCCCCAATAGAGACCGTCATAAGGAAGAATGTGACGGTAGTGAAGTCACGTAAGGGCACGACTACGAGTCTAGCTACAAGACTCATAAATAAAGAAAATCGCTTCGTGGGAGGCAACCCATGCTTAATTGTTTGCCTGTTTGTGTTATATATCTTTTATTGATTGCTTATTCTCATATTTAAATTTGTAAAAATGCTTTAATTTGTTTTTAACCTCGTCTTAATTTCATATAAAGGTATTTTACATAAAGGATAAGTGTAGGGAGGATTACACACGTTTTCAAAAGAAACGTAAACATGAGAATTTCAATTAATTAAAAGATAAACATGTGTGTTTGTTCAAGTCAAATGCTTGTATCGAGTCATAATGGATGTTTTGCAGAAAATTTTTCCAGATTCTAAAGATGTAAATTTTCCAGAATTTTTTTCAGAATATCGCAGACCAGTTTTTGTCATGATAACCTGACGGCGTCAGGATCGTAACCTGATGGCGTCAGGAAGGAGCAAAAATAACTGATTACTTTTTCTCGTTTTCTGAGCTACTTATAATTTTTTGGAATTTTCCAGGTCTTAATTTTCCAGAAATTCTGTAAACATCCATTCCACAAGAATTATATCCTAGTTTAGTAGAGTCATATATATTATTACCGTCGATTTTACGCGAAGGTTTTGTTTGTTTTCTTCAAGTGTGCAGGTTTAATTTATCAAGAAGGAGATACACAAAAGGAGAAGGAGCTTTTCACGCAAATGTTCTTCTTGAAGAAAAATATAACCACCACTTTACGCGGATCCTACCGAGCTAATCAGGGGAGTACTAGTTTCTTTCATCTTTTATTATCTTCCATTATCATAACTTTGATACTTTCGGGGAACATTGGGGACAATGTTCAGTTTAAGTGTAGGGGGGGAAAATAAAATGGGAACTTTAAAACTATGCTTATCCTTGATTATTTGCTTTGTCCAATTGCATTTGTGTAATAAACCATGAGAAAATGTCGGTTAGGGTAATTTTGGCACCAAATTTAAAATTTTTCATGACATATAGGAGTGGGCCATTAGTCTTAACAAAAGCGTCTCATGGATAGGAAGTTACATGACTAGCACAAAAACCCTTTACCACTTAAATTCCACCCAAAATGTGAGGATCGCCTTTAGATTGGTAGGAATTAAAGCATTCATCTTTAATGCTTAGTGTGTGAACCGGTAGTATATTAGATTCTAGAACTTGTTTTGTGATGCATCCCGAGATCGCTAGTAAGACTACACTTGTGTAGTTAGGAATAACTAAATGATAAGAGGCATTAGGATAACCCTTGTTTTATACCCGTAATATAATTACTTCTTCCACATCGGTTGAATAATTCTCCCACACCTTTGCGTTGTACTCATCTTTAGTACATGATACCCCTAGTTAACCCCTCAGAGCCTATCCTTTTCGCGGTTCTCGTGATGTTTCGGTTTTCCGGAATATCAATGAAGAGCATTGTTTACACCTCACCCCTAAATGTACACCCAAATCGCCTTAGCCTACCTTGTATGCACTCACTTTTAGTGCATTATTGTTATCACCCTAAACCCTTAGTTCAATTATCTAGTTGCTTGCATAAGTTGCTAAGTCGAGTCATATCCTTTGTACACAGTTTTGGGACGATTGGGACTCATGGGAAAAGTTAAAGTTTATGAAATGACGGGAAGGGAATGTTAAATTCAAATTCCTTTTATTTGCGTAATAATGTACTCCAAGTGTTTTGATCTTTTCAATTCGGGTCAAATTAGCGTTAGAGTAATAAAAACTCAAGTGTAGGGATGTGCCTATAAATCCCTATCATTTTGATGTTACTGTAGAGGATGGTAGAGTAAAAGTGTATGAAAAAAAAAGTGAAAAAAAAAACATACGGGCTACTATCCTGCATCTATCTTTAAATTTATGTTTGTTTGTTTCAGTTATCTAGAGGCTAGAGTGTCGAGTCTTGGCTTAGCAACGACATTCTTGGCATGCTTGTAACAAAAAGATTCTTGACTTACCACCACTAAATAGCCTATCCCACCAAACCATTTGTTTCCCTACCGTAAGCCTAACATTACAACCCTTTAAAAAACCTCTTTGATAGTCTTTCCTAGGTGCTTACGCCAAAGCGATAGAGGTTTGATGTAGTCTCAAGCCTATGGTAATCTATGTACTATGACCGGTTAATGAGTGTTTATCTTCCATTTCTAACTTGTTATATTTCATATACACCCGAGAGATGTGAGTATCCAAACACCCCATGTGAGGTGCTAGTATGTAATTTCTGTGCTTGTTATGACTTTTGTGGGGCTTATATGTGTTGTGAATTGTTCTAAACTAATGCTTCATGACCACTAACTTATAAATTGATTGGCTAAAAGTACATTTGCTTGAGGACAAGCAAATACCAAGTGTAGGGATATTTGATATGGTTTTAAAATGTACCTTTTTGAAGGGTCGTTTAAGCCCTTATTTGATCACTTTTGTATCTGTTATTACTTAATATCGTTCCCTTTTTCTTTTTAGGTATCTTGAAGGCAAAATGATGGAATGACACTTATTCGGACGAAAAGGCGCGAATATACGAAGAAAATGGCCAAAGTCAAGAATCGAGCCACTAAGACTGCTGGAACTGAAGAGGACGGCGTCAGGTGTTATCTGTGACACCGTCACATCACTTTTGTGACGGCTCAGTAGCCAAATTATTTACAAGTGACGGTGTCAGGCTTTAAAAAGGTAGGTCGTCGCAACTCAGACGACCTAGATTTGATCCAGACGGCGTCAGAGACTGAAGGGGACGGCGTCACAAGCATAAGGTGACGCCGTCGCAAGACTAACGTGGCCAAGACGAAACCCTAATGACGGAGACCCAACGACATCACAAATTAAAGGGTGATGCCATCGCGAATGTAATCTTATATATAGAACCCGAATTTTTTAGTTTTCAGAGTGTAGTCTTTTGGAGTAAAAACCTAAACCGAACCAAGGCTGTCTTGTGTAGTATTTTAGGGTTCCAAACCCTATCTTACATCAAGATAAGTGTTTTACTTCATTAATTTAATTATGTCTTCAATTACTTGTGTGTATGCTTGCATGTTCTCCATGTCTGGCTAATTTACTTGCGTGTTTGCTTAGGGAAGATGAAACTTAATTATTGAATATTGATTGGTTGCCTCTTATCTTAATTGTTAATGATCTAGTAATGCGATAGGTCATCCGTTGTGTAGTTAATGCTTGATTAATCTTCGTGAACCTTAGTTTATAGCACCTAGAGTCGTTGTAGGCTAAACCATCTGAAGAGTACCTTAGAGTTAAAGTTTATAAATCCTAGAGACTTTGTAGGCGATAACCTTTGGTAGTTTCAAAGACTTAGGGACAAACGCATACCCTACGACCTTAGACACACAACGCGATTAAGAATAAGGACGTGACAATTTAACCATCAATAGGAGATCATTAAGGAGTAATAAAACCTAAGTAAACACATCTTTAAACCATCATACGAGCACACAATAATTAGACATAGACTACCCTCACCTTAGTTAATTAAATAAATAGATAGTAGAAGTAATTGGTAGAAATACCAACCACCCAAATCCAAACCCCGAGATTCGTACCTTTCCATTTCCAAAAAATATAAAAAAAGATAAAAAATTAATCTTCCTCAACCCTAACCTTAGCGTAGTAACCTCTCACTAGCATTCTGATGGATCTGGGACACTCTCCTTGTGTCAATGATATTTTGTATGATATTATCAAGCAAGCGGAATTCACTTAAGTAATACTTAGAAGACGGATTGTATGATGTATGAGAGTAAACACAAATAAACACAAAACTTAAGCTCCAATATTATTAATGAAATAATACGAGTGATCTTGGTATCACTAGGGTTACACCTTGAAGCTTTTGTAGGTAAACTAATGTGTAAACAAACGTGTCTAAGACAATGACCTAGGATCTCCTTTTATACAACAAGGAGTCCTTTACAAGATAAGTATAAAGCTATCATTATAGAATATACACACAATCTATTCTATACTTATCTATACGCATTTAACTAAACATAAACTGATAGCAGTGGTAATAAACAACTGGCAGTGGGAATACGTTTCCACTGCTAGTGTTAATCCAAGCAGTGTAAACCACAACTATCCGTGGTAATGAATTATTCCCAACAATCCTCCCCTAAACTTATGATTTCTCTGCAAATCAATAAGTTTCTTCAATATGCATTAACTTCAGGATTTGGGGAATTCAATCAAACACATCACTTCTTTTCTCTTAACTTCTGAATAGCTCTTGAACATTAACTCTTATGTGTAAACTTAACATTACTGTAAGAGCTCCAGCTCTAAGTGGATATTCTTTCTCAGCAAGCATGAAAAAGTCTTCTCCATTAGCTGTAGAGACATGATGAACATCACATGAATCATAATAAAACCATTTAGTACCAAAACATGTGAATAAGGTTATCCAGTAGTCATCATCAGCATTTGGTTCAAAAAGCCTTCTAACAGTTACCCATAACTGCATTTCTTTTGTATCTTTGAGACCTTGATCATTAAACCTTTCTTGAACTAATCTCCATAATGTATTAAGATCATCTCTGTCTAAAGCTTTAATAAGATCTTCAAAGGTTATGAATGATGAAGTTTCACCTCCCAGCCTTGTAATCTTCCATTGTGGAGCAAAATTGCCAACAGAGTAAACTTCCCAATCAATAATAGGATGTCGAATTTGCAGTGGTACAGGATAAAAATCTCTGTCTTCAATCACAATCATTCCAATCATCTGATCTTCAGTGAAATTCTCAGTAGAAATCTCCTTCTCAGTAGACTTTGTATGATCTTCATCAATCCTAGTCTTCTTAGCAGATTGATAATCACTTACTTTGGGTTTTCTCTTCAAATCAGGAAACCTTCTTTCTGCTGCTTCAGAGCCCATTGGAATAAAAGCTTTATCTTGTTTTACAGCTCTGTAGTAAGCCTTTTCAACTTGATCATCAGGCATTCCTGCAAATTGATGCCTTTTCCAGTTACCAACATGACAACAATAAGTTTTCATATATGCAAGTATTTGTGCCTTGGTTGGTTGTCTTGGTTTCTTCTGATTCTTCTTGACTGAACTGATTACATTATCAAGTGCTTGATTGTTCTTCATTATGATAAAATCCTTCAACTGAGCTGTTCTTTGTTCCTCAGTTAAGGATGCATCAGCAACAAGGTCAATTGCCTTTTTCTTAATTTCTGGATTATTAGCCACCAGAAACTGAATATCTTCTTCAGTAGGAACATAACTAAACTCTGAAGCTTTCTCTTTCATAACTGTAGGTTGAACAGTGGAAATTGTATCAGCATCTTCCATTCTATCCAATCTAGTGGCTTCCAAAAAGCTTGCAACTTCCATCTCTTTCAATCTTTTCTTTTCAGCAACTCTTTCAACAATTTGATCTTCTGATATCTTCTTAGCAAGTTCTCTATCATGATCAATCTGAATTTGTCTTTTCTTTGAAATCTTACCTTCAGGTTGCTGAACATCTTCCATAACTGCTTTACCCTTATCTTTCTTCAATTTATCAAATTCTTCACTTGCAGTGGCAATATCTGGCTCTGCAGTGGAAATAGAATCAGTGGTAAAATCAGCTGCAGTTTGAAAAATGTCTTGTTCTTCAAGTTGCACTTCATGAGTTTCAGCTTCCTTTGTTCCTTTAGTTGTATCTCCTTCATCTTCAAAATTAACTTTCCTCCCTTCAGTGTCAGAACCTGTTTTCCTCCCCTGTTTGGAAGAATTTCCCAAATCATGACTAACTGAATCACCATTAGAAGGTGAGGATGAAGATGAAATCACCATCTTTGCAGTCTTCTTGTGCTGTGTCAACCTCTGCATCTCTTCCTTTAAGGTCTGAATCTCTGTCTTTAACAGTTGAACATCCTTGGCATGCTGCTTCTTAACAGAAACCAAGTCTTGTTGTAGAGACTCAACCTGCTTTGCTAACTTGGTACACATAGCCATCAAATCCAATTGGTTTCCACTGCCCTCAGCACTTCCAACTGTGTTACCTGTTGGGAGAGGTGAATCATGGGGCATTGGTCCAGACTCCTCCATAGTAGGACTAGGTGGAAGTCTAGAACCACCACTGCTTGTTCCTAGACCATAAGGTTCAGAAACTTGCTGTGTTGTCATGAGAGGAGTTGACTGTTTAGGTCTTCTCTCATAGGTTTTTGAAACTGGTGGGGTATGATCAATGTTTGGAACATTAATTATGGGAGTGTTTTGTTCAGTAGAAATTTTAGCAAGCATTTTGGGTAGAAGAGGTGTAAAAATCATATTGCCATCTTTATTTAAATTTTGAAAAACTTTAGGCTTGAGGCAACTGATTTGATAAACATTTGTATGAGGTTGCAGTTGAAATTGTTTTAGCACTCCTTGCACAAACCTTTGATACATTAAAAATTTGGTTTTACTCTGTACATTGCCTTTCATACTTGTAAACATATAATTTGACCAATTGAAAATCCTATCAGTAACAAGACAAACCAAAGGATAAGCCATGGTTGAAATAAATTGCTCATAAGATGTTTTCTTAGGACTAAGGAAATGTAACAAAGTATGAATCAAAAATCTCCATTGAGGACAAAAACCATTCTTTTGAAAGTAGCCTTTTTGTCAGTGGTATCATACCCCATGGATGATAAAGTATCATGAATTTCAGACATAGGTAATGTGATGAGACCATTGAGATCATCCAAATGAAGTATTCTCCTCAAGGATGCCTCAGTAACATCAATATTACCCCATCTACCGTGGCTCTTAGAGCATCCACTGTTTCATGTGTATCTCTATTCTCAAGTGTGATGGACTGTGCAGTAGTCCAAAACTATTTGATTTGAGAGATATAGATTGTGGGTTTTAAAAGCAAAGCATACCTTATATGTGAGGTATTGAGAAAGTCCACAATCTGATGAAAAACAGGGCCACTCTTCTCGTTAGACTTTTGTAGATAGGCCACAAGGTTGTGCTCATCTGAAAACTTCAAAGATGCCATAGAAACTTTTGATGTAAAACAATATTATGTCAGTAAGAATTGAACAAATAGCTAGCCAATTGAGAGAAAAAGATATATAGGGTTAGGGTTTAGAATGGTTGCGCAAGAAAAATTATCTTTTAGAAAGTATTATAAGATGGAAAGAAGATAATTTCCTTAAATATTTTATAACCTTATATTTAATCAGTGGAAATTTCAATGGCTAGTAAAAAATTTGTTACTGACACAATCAGTTATAACGGCTAGAATTACAGTGGTAAAATAACATTGTCAGTGGAAACTATGAACTAGCAGTGGGAATTTTTCACAAAAGTTTCAAAGAGCAGTGAAAAAGAAAATCATTAGTAAAACAAGACTGCACTTATCATAGTTTTTAGCAAACTACCAGCTATCAACGGATTTGATATGTCTTTACCATGAGCCATTTGCTATGGACTAGTCAACTCTTAATCATAAAGAATATGGTAAGTTGATAACCATATAGTTTTTGGTAAACTATCAACCATAAACGGATTTGTTAAGTCTTTACCAGTAGCCGTTTGCTCTGGACTAGTTGATTCTTATGTGGATTAGACATGCTGAATCAGGAACCATTTGTTGTGTATCTCAGACATACACCTTTTAACTCCAATCTCCTCATCAAAACATGATATATAAACTTATACAAGATGAGAATAATCAACTTGATATTAACCAAAGTTACCTTTAACCAAACTATTACCCAAGCAAAATATCTTTCAAAGTCAACTCAATAATATTTATATTTACTCCTTTACCTACCAAAATAAGAAAAAGGTAAATATCGTCATTAAGTAACCCTCCAACCGACTTTGTCTATATAAGGAGGCTTGGATTAAGGTAAAATTCATCAATTTTTATTCAAACATTCCCAGATAGTCCAAGGTATTAAGAATAGATACATGACACCCAAATGGTCTCATGAAGTCAAGGGTAGGTGGTCTTCCCCTAAATAATTCTTAAGGTGTCTTGTTCTTTGTCATTATAACTAAAACCCTGTTTTGCACATAACATGCAGTGTTAACTGCTTCAGCCCAAAAAGTGATTGGCAATTTTGAATCGGCCAACATGGTTCTAGCAGCCTCTATTAGTGTCCTATTTCTCCTCTCAACAACACCATTTTTTTGAGGAGTTCTAGCCACACTAAATTCTCTTTTAATACCTTTATCTCTGCAAAACTCATCCATAACTCTATTCTTGAATTCGGTTCCGTTGTCACATCTAATGATTTTAACTTTCATATCATATTGGTTTTCTACTTCTGTGATAAATATCTTGAGGATGCCAGTTGTTTCATCAGTCACCACTAGACAATATTTCTTTAGATTCAAGCTGCTCACTGATGTAGGACCAAACAAGTCCATATGTAACATTTAAAGTGGGTGAGCAATAGAGTTAACCAACTTTGACCTGCAAGAAGCTCTGTGTTGTTTCCCTTTAAGACAAGCCACACAGGTTTGATCATTTTCAAATCTTTTTTGAGGTAAACCTCTCACTAAACCATCTTTGACAATCTTGTTAATGGTTTTGAAGTTGACATAACCAAGTCTTCTATGCCATAACATGGATTCATCCACTGTGGCTTTTGCAAGCAAGCAAGCAAGCAAGCAAGCAAGCATAATCATCTTTAGCTACAATGTTGTTCATATCAAAGCTATAGAGATTGCCTTTTCTAGGAACTTTAAGAAGAATCTGACTCTCATCAGGCATCTTAAAGTCCTTAAAAAGAACAAAACACATATCTTTGGTAAAAAGAACATTGTTCATCTTGTCGCACATTTGTGACACACTAAAAAGATTGTACTTAAGCTCTTTTACATAGTACACAGGTTCAAAGTCCAAGTTACCAGTTTTAATGACACCTTTACCAGCAACTTTTCCATTTACTCCACCTCCAAAGCTGACATACTGTCCATCATATTGCTCAAAATCAGAAAGATAGGACTTGTTGCCAGTCATGTGCCTTGAACACCCACTATCTGTATATCCTTGATCTGATTTTTGTGTCCTTGGATGTTCCTGCACATTAGAGTAAAGAGTTAGCTTCTTTTGGGGACCCAAGCCATAATTGACTTGGATCTGCCTCGTGTATCAATATAGTTAAATCTATCAAAGGTCATTGATACACCATTGGGATTGGTTGAAGAGGTGTTTCCTTTAGGTTTCCATTCCCAACGTGCTAAGGCCTTCACAGCATTGCCCTTGTCCCCCCTTTTCTTATTATGAACCCTTGCAGTGGTAACTTTTGCATGACCAGTGGTAACTGCTGGTTTCATTTTGGGTACCCACTGTTGATTATTATTAACCTTTTTAGCTTGAAAGGTCCTTTTTCCTATTTGTACAGATTTTGAAAACCTTGTTTTGAAGTTTGCACTTTTAACAAGTGACTTAGGATGAGCAGTTTTAGTGGAAAATGTTTTGAGGCCACTTCTAAGTTGAACTGCTCTTGGGACCATGTTGCAATTTGAACTAGGGTGTACATTATGTTGATTTCTGTTAGACTCCACCCTTTGCTTCCCATAGACTTCCCTTCTCCCAACATGATAGTCACAATAAGCATGTAAATGATCAAAACTACCACATATATAGCATGCCTTATTGTTCATAACAAAATCACTTCCTAGTTGTTGAGATTTAACATGATTCCAACTCCTCTGGTTTCCCCTAGGAGTTGTAGGCTTGTTCCTATACATCTCAGCATACCTTACAGTTGGTCTAGGTTTATTAACTGGTTTCCTAGGTTCATCTATAACAATATTAGCAACTTTTGGAAGAGGAGTCTCTACTTTCTTTTTATCATTCTCATCAACAACTGATGAGTCACTAGCACTCTCAAAGACATCATTATCTGGCTTACACTCTTCCTCACTCTTCGCAACTGTGTCCTTTAAAGGACCATATTCTCTTTCAAGATTCTTAAAGTCTTCTATGCCAGTATGAGCTAAATCTATACCAGGAGGTGCTAGAACACCTCTTAGTGGTGGTGGAATAGTATTATAACCCATACCAGACTTAACTTTATTGTGTCTTTGAGCATTACAAATTTTTTCAATTGACTTAGACTGATAATAACATGTGTCTAAAGTTAAATTGACATTTTCAGTTTTCTGCTTAAGTTTATCAAGCTCCTTTTGGTATGCTTCATTCACAGCTGTAGTAAACTCTATCTCTCTCCTAATGAGAATCATATCATCATTATATTTTAACTCGTTAGCCTGATAATGCTCTATTTGCTTTTCTAAAACTGTCATAGCTCTCCTAAGATTAGCCACAGTATAATTAGCATTATATAACTCTTGTCTTTCATTTGAGTATAAATCCTTAAGCCTTTCAACTTCTCTAGCAGCCCTACATGTTTTAGAGCAACATTCAGAGTTTTGTACCTCAGAGTCAGAGAAAGCCATAAGAGCAACTTCAGCAGAAACAAGAGCAGCATCTGTGTGTTCTTCTTCAATATCATCAGCCATAAAACTCCAATCATAGCTCACACCATCAATAGCCAACATAGCCTTTGGTTCTTCCACAGTTGGTCCCTTCTTTTGCTTGTACCATGTAGACCTGTTGTCCTTGGCCTTTGTTCTTCTACATTCTCTAGCAAAATGTCCAAACTTGTGGCAGTTAAAGCATTCCACTTTCTTCTTATCAAATCCTGCAGTATCATCACCATTAATGTGGATAGGCTTGCCAGTCTTCTTGTAGAATTTCTTAGCCCTCATGCTAAGAAGAGCTATCTGCCATTTTATATCCATCTCCTCCAAGTCATCTTCATCAATTTGCTCTATGTCTTCATGAGCTAAGAGAGAGCCATCAACTTGTGTGGAGATAAAGGCATAAAAAACAGGATCTCCAATACTAGCAACCTTCTTCTTTGAACCTGCAGTGGCAACATTCATATTACCAGTGGAAACTTTAGAACCAATAGTGGCAACATCATCATCACTTTCATCATCAGAAACATCACTGTCAACAAAGGTCGACAACAATGCCAAGCCACTAGAGCTTGTACCAAGTTTCCCTGCCTTCTTTAACCTTTGCTCAATTAATTTGAAGCTGTTGTACAGATCATTGAGCTTCATAGTTTCAATGTCTGATTTGTTTTCCCAAACGGTGACATTAGTTTGAAACTCTGAAGGTAAACTTCTTAAAAACTTCAAATTGAGGTCTTCCTTTTCTACCTCAATACCAAACACAGTTAGCTGTGTAACAATCTTCTGAATCTTGGTGAAAATGCTATCAAGTGAGTCATTACTTGAAGCAGTAAAGTTTTCATAGCTTTGCTTCAACAATGTCTTTTGAGTCTTCTTAGTAGCATCATTACCACCAAACACTGAGCAAATTTCTTCAAATAATTCTTTAGCAGTCTTAAACTTGCTGAATGCAATGATCTTATCTCTGGGAAGAGTCATCAGCAATAGACTTCTAGCCTTTAGATCATTCTTCCTCATTGCCTTTTCAACATTGGATTCAGGCACTGAAACTTTTACAACATTTGTTTCCCCAACCTTCACAGTACTAGTCACGGGCTTGAAAGAATCACCAAGTTGAATGATCTCCCATAGAGCATAGTCCTGTATGAGGAAGTATTGCTCAATCAATATCCTCCACATCTCAAACTCATTAAGCTTAAGCTTAGGAAGTCTGGGTGTAGAAGAAGAGTTTGATTGATTGTTTTCCATCTCCATTGAAATGAGTGAGTGAGTTAAGCAAATTCTTTAGATCTTCTAAAACAAAATACTAGAACCTTCGCTCTGATACCACTTGATAGATCTGGGACACTCTCCTTGTGTCAATGATATTTTGTATGATATTATCAAGAAAGCGGAATTTACTTAAGTAATACTTAGAAGACGGATTGTATGATGTATGAGAGTAAACACAAATAAACACAAAACTTAAGCTCCAATATTATTAATGAAATAATACGAGTGATCTTGGTATCACTAGGGTTACACCTTGAAGCTTTTGTAGGTAAACTAATGTGTAAACAAACGTGTCTAAGACAATGACCTAGGATCTCCTTTTATACAACAAGGAGTCCTTTACAAGATAAGTATAAAGCTATCATTATAGAATATACACACAATCTATTCTATACTTATCTATACGCGTTTAACTAAACATAAACTGATAGCAGTGGTAATAAACAACTGGCAGTGGGAATACGTTTCCACTGCTAGTGTTAATCCAAGCAGTGTAAACCACAACTATCTGTGGTAATGAATTATTCCCAACACATTCCTATTCCCCTAGAGAATGATATCAATTCCCGTGGCTTATCCTAATACTACACTACAACGATTAGGTTCACTGCCTAGGGTGTTGAAAAACTTGCTCGACAAAAAGGAAGTTCCTTTTACCCCGAAAGCGCTGCGTAAGCGTATCACAACACAACCACAATGTGGTGTTAATTCTGAATAGTAGCCTAAGGGGTTTGATCACAATTTTGCTCAAATTTTTTTTATTGAATTCAAGAAATGGGTTTAATTTGTATTAACAATGTTAATTCTTTGATTTGGATTATCTTAGAAAATAATGTGGTAACAAATTATGATAAACCCATTTGAACCCAACTTCTAAAAATGAAGAAATTGTAATCATAGAAATCAAGGAATTAAATTAATAATGTAGTGAAGATTATACTTACACAAGAGATTGTTATGCTTGAAGGAAATGATCAAATTGCTCCTGTGAACAGTAATTGGGTTTTTGTCCGTGAGTCTTTGAAGGGAAAATGATTGTGGAACATCCACAGTGATCATTACTAACTTATGTTGTCTTCTGTTGCACGGATCCCACGGATCCCTCTAATTAGGGATTTGGCTAGTTCAAGCTCAGGGATCCGGCTTGACAGCAAAAAATCAGTTTAAGCATTCCTTGATAACTTTGGTTTGGGAGTTCTAAAATTCCTAGAGTTTGATGTTTAAGCTCCATAACTTTGTGAATTAAGGTTTTGACGATTTAATACTAATGCTATTTGACGTGGTTTCCTTTTTAAGAATTAGTCACAATTCTTGGGAGGTTTATCAAGAATTATGATAAAATCCCATTTTATCATAATATAAGAAATTTCACATGGATATTCATTGACATAGATGAAGTGTCAATAATCCCTTTGTGATGAATAATGATTGAGGCTATCGAATAACCAAGATATCATTATTACAGATTAGTAGTGTAGTCTATACAAATCAATCGAAGAATACTATTCTTGATGATGGCTTTAATATAGATAACTACTCAAGTAATTGCTAATAGAGATTAATTATACAACTAAGATTTTAACAACATTAAAACAAATGTAAATTATTAACGATTATACCTTTGCTAAATATTCATCTTAAGAGAAGAAGTATCTGGAGAAAATGCTTTGTGATCTTCTTGGAATCTCCAGATCCATGTGTGAGAAAAACAATGCTAAATATTCTTTTGACGAAAAGAAATATTTAGATAGTTTCTTCATGATCTTCTTGGTATGCCCAAATCCAAGTATGGAGAATTCTTAACAAGGAAAGTATTAGAGCATTCTATCATTGTCCAACAGTAAACACTATAATGATTTTTAAAATATAACTTGAAAAATCCTTCTTTGTATTTTTCAAACATACACGGATCGTATCAAGTTTTTAAAGTACAACATACTCTAAGAAACTTGGTAACAAAGCTCTGATGCCAATTGTGGAAAAGTAGAAGGGGGGGGGGGAGGTTGAATAGTTTTACCAATTTGAAACTTTCTTTTAAAATATTTAGATCGACTTATGTCAATCTACTTAGATGTGTATGTTGGACGTTGATAGATAGATATATAAAAGTGTAATGAAAGATAAAGAGTAAGAAGCACATAACCACGACACGAGTATTTATAGTGGTTCGGCTATAAGGACACTTTCCTTGCCCTACTCCACTCCTTGAGTCACCTACTCGAGAGTTCGTAATCACTACACGACACCAACTCCTTATGGCGGAGAAGCCTTCACAACGTTGCCTACTCTTTTTCTGGTACTAGGCTAACCACCGAGTTCTTTACACCAAGGTGAACCACACCTACCACAATGTCGCCTACCCTTTATCCAGTACTAGGATAAGTACCGAGTTCCATTACAGTGGAGGAACTACTACCCAACACTACACAACACCTAATCCCAAAGGAGACCCACTCCTTATTACAACACCATCAAGGATATCAACATCCTTGGAAACAAACTATCACTATGTGTATAACGATGCACCTCATCGATTATACGACCTAGGCATTCTTCACAAATGCCACTTGATTTGATTCCTAGGTATTAATACAAATAAACCAAAAAAACGTTTATTAATATTTTGCGATCTCTTTGTGTTTTGTTGATAACAAATATAATGTTATCTTAAGTACAATTATAAGGATACATGTTATTTTTGTAAAGAATTTACATATAGCCATTTAAATACAAAAATTTTGTAATTAATCATTTGTTGTAATAGTTTATTAGGGTGGGTAAAAACCACAACCCATGGATCATATCCATAACCCATTGACCCATACCCATTTGACTAGATACAATGTATTCTTTATATACATTAAATCTATAGGAAAACCCATGGACCAACTCATAACCCATGACCCACAACCAAAAAACCCATGGGCAAAGAGGAGCGTCCCACGGATCCCTAGGATTACACTAGACGGATCCCAAGTGGGAGGGATCCGTGGGATCCGGGGAACAGTGGCAGAAATTGCCTATAAATAGAGAGCCATTTCTTCATTCTAAACCACCCCTCTTCTTACTAATTCTCTCATATACTCTCATTCTCTTCTAACAAAAGATCACTTGATCTAGAGAGTACTTCCTTCTTTCTTTCTTTAGTGATTCTCATATAGGTCCTTCTCTAAGGCGATATCACGAGCATTCTACAAGTCATCCAACCAAGGGGTCCATGATTGATTTGTCACTCCACAAGATTTCTGTAGGGAAGATCTTGTATTGGATATTTTACATATTTGTTGTGTAATAGTCGTGTTGGTTTGGTCCACCGTGCTACGGACTCGGTATTTAGCTTTGTACCGGAAAAAGGTGTAAGCAACGTTGTGAAGGCTTCTCCGCCAAGTGAAGGAGTTTGTTGACATAGTGCTTGAACTCTCGAGTAGGTGACTCAGGGAGTGGAGTAGGGCAAGGAAGGTGTCCTTGTAGCCGAACCACTATAAATCGGTTGTGTCATTTCTATCCCTTTTCTTTACTTTAATTACTTGCTTTATCATTAGATCTATACTTTCTCTACATCCATAAGATCTCACATATTAACGAATCTAAAGTTTTTGAAACTAACTTAAAATCGGCAAAACTATTCAACCCCCCTTCTAGTTTTCCACAATTGGCATCAAGAGCTAAGTTTATAAAAGTTTTAAAGTAAACCGTATTTTAAAAACTTTTCTATCACTATGGGTTCTGAAAATTACAAGGAAGGGCAATCTATGCAACATCCACCACTACTTGAAACTAATGGTTTTATATATTGGAAAAATAGATTCGAAACATATGTGAAGTCTAAAGATATTGATCTTTTGTACATTATTGTTGAAGGCGATTTTGAGGCTACCTCAAATGATGATAAAGGAAATTAAGTTAACATACCTCATGATAAACTAAATGATGAAATGAAGAAAAAGCTTTCTGAAAATAGTGAAGCTAAAATGGTTTTGTATAATGGTTTACCTAAAAAGGAATTCGAAAGAATTTCTATGCTTAAAACATCTAAAGAAATTTGGAATTCTTTAGTTGTAACTCATCAAGGTAATCAATAAGTTAAAAATAATAAAATTGATTTATTTGTTCAACAATATGAACAATTTTCAATATCGGATGAGGAAACTATAGATAATTCATTTGCTAATTTTAATACTATTATTACATCTTTACAAGCACTTGATGAATCTTTTTCTAGCCGTAACCATGTTAGGAGATATCTAAGGGCACTTCCATCTAAGTGGATATCCAAGGTGACGGCGATCGAAGAGTCAAAAGATTTGACAATCCTCACCCTTGATGAACTCATAGGCAACTTAAAAGTCTACGAGCTTGTCCTTGCTAAAGATTCTGAAGCCTCAAAGGTGAAAGAGAAACACAAATCTCTTACCCTTAAAGCCAAAAAGGCTTCAAGCGATGAAGAAAACTCCTCTTCGAATAGTGATGACGAGGACTATGCTATGGCGGTAAGGGACTTTAAAAAGTTCTTTAGAAGGAAGGGAAGATACGTCAAACAACCGTATGACGATAAGAAAGGCTTTCGGAAAAGTAAAGAGGACGAGAAGCCAAAAGATGATTATAATTGCTTTAAATGTAGGGACCCAAACCACTTTATTAGTAAGTGTCCCAAATGGGATGATCAAAAGGCGTTCGTGAGCGGCACGTGGGGAATAAGCGACGAGGAGGACGAAGAAATTTGTCTCATGGCAAATGACGAGGTATGTCACGAATACTATAGTAGCTCATCACTAGATGACGACTCATTACATAATGAATATGACAAACTATGGAACATTAGCTTAAAACTAATTAACAAAAACAAGCTTTTGAAAAGTCAAAACCAACGTTTAGATAAAGAAGTCATAGAATTAAAAGCAAAACTGAAACGTCAAGAAAAGGGTAAAATAGCAAGTGGTGAATGTGAACTTTGCGTTCAACTTCAAAAACTAGTTGATCAACTAGATTCTAAAATTGCTAGAATGAGTACGAATACTTTAGATATGATATTATAGTGTTAAAACCGGTAACAACCAAAAAGGTTTAGGTATTCAACAACTTGATCAATCAACTAATGAAAACAAAGGAACACACTTTGTTAAGGCACTAGAAAAACCAGCCACTGTTGTGGCGGATCCCACGGATCCCATCAAAAGGGAACCAACTAGTGTTAAGCCAGGGATATGTGGGTCTGCTGTAGCAAACAGTGGTAATAACGTAGCTTCTTCATCTAGAACAGATTTTGTTATCATTAATAAGAAGAAACCAACTCATTTCACCACTAGACAACCACCTCCAAAATATAATCCTACTTTTGCAAGAAACAAGGCTCCATCTTTTTCAAAACCAAATCCTTCTAGGAGACCTAATAATGTTTACCCTAGAAGTAACCATCAAATGGGATGGAACCCAAATATGCAAAATGGTTTTCCTTTTCAAAACTTTGCTCCATGAAATGCATACTCACCTTATCCATACATGTCTAACATGAATGGAATGTTTAACACTAATGGACCCATGAACAAATGGGGACCAAACTTTTGAGTTAATTGTTATCTTAGGTGTGCTTAAAGTTCGACCTAGACCCCGATGAATGGGTCAAGGATAGCGGGTGCACGAGGCACATGACCGGCAATAAGGATCTATTCTCCACATACGAATCCTTCAATGGAGGTAATGTGGTGTTTGGAAATAGCAAAAGTAAAATCATCGGTAAAGGTACGATTTCTAACAAATCTCTAACCATTAACGATGTGTGTCACGTGGAAAACCTAAACTTTAACCTCTTAAGTATAGGATAAATATGTGATAAAAAGTGCAATGTACTTCTTACCAAAACCGGTAGTAAGATATTAAAAAATGGTATAACCATAGGAAGAGGTATTAGGAAACATGGAGTCTATGTCATTAAAATCGGTAATGAACTTAAAAACAAACCATGTCTTACCTCTATGGATGATACTTAGACCTTATGGCATCGAAGATTGGGTCACGCCAACATGCGACTTCTTCAATCGCTATCATCCAAAGATCTAGTAAGATATCTACCTAAGTTAAAATATGAACATTACTTTTGTGATGCTTGTAATGTAGGAAAACAAGTTCATTCTAGTCATAAAGCTAAAAACATGGTGTCTACAACTAAGTGTCAAGAATTACTACATATGGATTTATTTGGTCCATCCGCTATCCAAAGTTATGGAGGCAACTACTACACTTTGGTCATAGTGGATGATTACTCTATGTATACATGGACAAAATTTTTAAAGAACAAAACGGAAACGTTTAATCATTTTGAAATATTAAGCAAGAAAATCCAAAGACAACTAGGAAGTCCTATAGTGTCTATTAGGATAGATCATGGTAGGGATATCGATAATGAAGTGCAATTTGGAACCTTTTGTGACGCTAATGGTATTACTCACAACTTCTCGGCTCCGCGCACTCCACAATCGAATGGGGTAGTTGAAAGAAACAATAGAACCCTACAAGAAATGAGTCAAACCATGCTTAATGAGCAATCCATACCTCAAAAGTTTTGGTGCAATGCCGTTGATACTTCAACATACATACTCAATCGAGTCTTAATTAGACCAATCTTAGGTAAAACTCCAAACGAGTTACTCCGAGGCAAAAAGCCTACCTTAGATCACTTTAGAGTCTTTGGTAGCAAATGTTTTATTCTAAACACTAAAGATTACCTTACAAAATTTGATCCTAAATCAACCGAAGGTATCTTTCTAGGTAACTCTCCAAATAGCAAAGCTTACGTCATATTAAACAAAGAAACAATGAAGGTAGAAGAGTCATTAAATATAAAATTTGATGAAAGTCCACCCAAACCCTCTCCACCTCTTGTCGATGACGAGATTGTAGAAAGTGAAGCTATAGTAATAAAGAAAAAGATAAATGAAGAAAAAGAACCGTTAAATGATGAATTCATAAACATTAAAGAGTCCAAAGATCACCCCGTGGATAAGGTCATAGGAAAGCTAAATGAAAGAACATTAAGGTCTCAAGTTCAAAACTAAAGTAGCTTATTTTGTTTTGTTTCAACCATAGAACCTAAGAATACACAAGAAGCCATAAAAGATGAAAGTTGGGTAATGGCTATGCAAGAGGAATTAAATCAATTTGTTTCTAATGATGTTTGGACACTTGTCCCTCCACCTAGTAATCAAACCATAATTGGAACCAAATGGGTTTATAAAAACGAATTAGATACAAACGGTATAGTGTCTAGAAACAAGGCTAGACTCGTTGCCCAAGGGTATAACCAACAAGAAGGAATAGACTTTGATGAGACCTATGCCCCCGTGGCTAGATTAGAGTCTATAATAATACTTCTTGCGCATGCTTGTGCTAATGATCTAAATCTTTATCAAATGGATGTCAAAAGTGCCTTTCTAAATGGTTTTATTAATGAAGAAGTATATGTAGCTCAACCTCTGGGCTTCATCGATTTTGAAAAACCTAAACATGTGTATAAATTAAAGAAATCCCTTAATGGTCTTAAATAAGCTCCAAAAGCTTGGTATGATAAACTCAAGTCATTTTTAATTAAACACAACTATACCATGGGGTTAGTTGACAACACACTTTTTACTAAGAAAAGAGAGTCACATATAATCATAGTTTAAATATATGTAGATGATATTATATTCGGATCCACTTATCAGGACATGTGTAATGATTTCTCTAAAATCATGCATGACGAGTTCGAGATGAGTATGATGGGAGAACTTAGTTTCTTTCTTGGTCTACAAATCAAATAAGTAGAAGATGGTATCTTATTTAATCAATCTAAATACATAAAAGAGATGTTGAAGAGTCGAAACCAATTAGGACACCAATGTCATCCGACACCAAACTCACAAAAGATGAAGACGACGAATCCGTTGATAATACTAAATATCGTGGCATGATAGGTAGTCTTCTCTACCTCACGGCAAGTAGGCCGGATATCATGTTTAGTGTTTGCTTATGTGCTAGGTTTCAAGAAGACCCTAAAACATCACACCTAGAAGCCGTAAAAAGAATATTTAGATATATTAAGGGTACAACACAATTAGGATTATGGTATCCTAAGGGCACGGGAGTAGCAACAATTGTATATGCAGATTCTGACCATGCAGGTGATTATGTTGACCGAAAAAGTATAAGTAGGGTATGTACTTTTATGGGATGTTGTTTAACATCTTGGTTTTCAAAGAAACAAACGGCATTAGCAATATCAACAACCGAAGCCGAATACATCTCCGCCGGCAAAGCATGCCAACAAGCACTATCGATGAAACAAGCATTAGTTGACTACGACATTCATCTAAGCGACATAGCAATTCTATGTGACAACAAGGGTGCCATAGATTTAAGCAAGAATCTGGTATTACATTCTCGCACAAAGCATATAGAGATTCGTCATCACTTCTTAAGAGACAATGTTTAAAAGGGGAACATCTCTATTGAGAAGGTAGCATCCGAAGACAACATAGCCGACGTCCTCACCAAACCATTGAAGCGGGAACAATTCAACCTACTTAGTCTTGGTCTTGGTTTCATGGAACAAACGTCGTAATTTACTTTTTGAATCTACAAGGTATGTGAACACTAGCCTTCTTCTTTCTGAGTCTAGGATCTCGATTTCATACACAACTCACAAACAATACGGGAATTTTCAAAACCCAAGATAAGTTTTTTACTTATAATTTTCTTATTTTCTTTCAAAATAAGTACGAGTTACAAACACATAATCATATACACATCCTCCTTTCAAAAGGATAAAACGTTTGTATTCCACAAACATAGAAATCTCTTTTCAAAATGCTTTCTAAAATGATACTTCTTCCCGTATCAATTTCACAAAAGCAATAATCTCTCACGTCTAGGAAAAATCGCTTTTTCATTATTAATACAACATAAAAACCCGTTTTCATTGCATCTCATGTCTTTTGAATGCTAAAGGGGACACATAACTAATATGTGTTTTCGGGTACATTCATTTAAGGCACAATGAATTAGGAGCATTGGTAACACTAAATTACGTACTCAAGTACTAAATATGTGTTTTCGGGTTATCTCACATAATACTATGCTTTTTCACTTTTAGTTTATTTTTCCTTTCTTCTTAGGAGTCGAGATAACCGCAACTCCAAATAGTTTGCATATAGGCACACACTAGGCAAAAATGTTTCCAAAAGGAAAATTTTATGCTGCCTGGATCACCAGACCCACAGATCCCAGCCTTAATGCTGGACGGATCCCTCAAGGGAAGGATCCGTAGGATCCGTGAGACAGAAGCCTGATGAACTTCTATTTTTTTCATTTTTTTGGAGTATGGGATTTAATGCTTGTTTTCTCATGATCACATGGCTTAAATTCATATCTAATCATTAGATTATAATCCGTATTTTGGGTCAAGCATTCATTGCAATGCAACATTTTTTCATAAGAAGGATTCCCAACATTGTTTGCTACTCATATCATCCTCACACACACATAACTATGTCTTCCAAGAGATCAATCACCTTTGATGAATCATCTAGTGCAAACAACTCATCTCAAGATATCCAAACCTTTGTCTTACCACCCTCTAAAATACCACACTCAAAATCCAAGATATCCGCATGGATTAGCATCCGATCTTGTTGTTTAACAAAACCACCTTCACATGGTTCATCCTCAACCATCAACTCACCACCTAGGATCTCTTTTTTGGAACTCCGTAAGACTCCAACAAGATCTAAACAACCTAAACAAAAAGAAATAGTCTTTTTGACACACCCCGCATCTCCAAATACTATTTTTCAAGATCTTGAAACATCACCACCATTAGCTCCCATTACATTACAAGAACACCTAGGTTCTTTTCCACCACCAATTACAAACATTCCGAACGTTGATCCATATTTTTCTATTTTTCCACCACATCTTCCGCATAACTCAAATCAACACAACCCGGAAATCTTCCGTACTCATTACCCACATCACTTACATTGTGAACATTGCCAATCCACTAGGGATATTGCAATTGAAGTTAAGGAGGAAATTCGATTCATCCTAAACCAAATCCTTGATCGCCTCAAAACCATTACTCATCAAAACTTCCATCCATAACCCTTATGCAAACATGAAAGGAATCCTCACTATTTTTCTACTATTAGTATTTTCTTTTAGTCATTTTCAAGAACAAGTCTTGTTCTTATTTTTACATGCTTGTAGGTGGCATAAATACCACTACACTTTGTTGTTTTATTACAAGGCCTTGTTTACATACCCTGGCTCCCAATCTTGATTCTCGTCAATAACAAGATTATATAAGCATGTTACTAACCTTTCTCTTTGTAGGATTTTTTATTTTTTCTTCACTTGACGCCCCAAACTAGGGGGAGCTACCGTCAAGGGGGAGTAAGCGATACGTGGACTAATTTTTCCACACTTTTATTTCTTCAAAGGGTTAACTTTTTGTTTTGACAAAAAAGGGGGAGAAGAAGTAAAACTTAGGGGCTTTCAAAACATACATCTATTCTTAAGTTTTACTCATCATAACATTATGTTATGTCATCAACAAAAAGAGGGAGATTGTTAATACAAATTAACCGTAAAAATGTTTATTAATATTTTGCGATCTCTTTGTGTTTTGTTGATAACAAATATAATGTTATCTTAAGTACAATTATAAGAATACATGTTATTTTTGTAAAGCATTTACATATAGCCATTTAAATACAAAAATGTTGTAATTAATCATTTATTGTAATAGTTTATTAGAATGGGTAAAAACCACAACCCGTGGATCATATCCATTACCCATTGACCCATAACCATTTGAATAGATACAATGTATTCTTTATATACATTTAATCTATAGGAAAACCCATGGACCAACCCATAACCCATGACCCATAACCAAAAAACCCATGGGCAAATAGGAGCGTCCCACAGATCCCTAGGATTACACTAGACGGATCCCAAGTGAGAGGGATCCGTGGGATCCGGGGAACAATGGCAGAAATTGCCTATAAATAGAGTGCCATTTCTTCATTCTAAACCACCCCTCTTCTTACTAACTCTCTCATATACTCTCATTCTCTTCTAACAAAAGATCACTTGATCTAGAGAGTACTTCTTTCTTTCTTTCTTTAGTGATTCTCATATAGGTCCTTCTCTAAGGCGAGATCACGAGCATTCTACAAGTCATCCAAGCAAGGGGTCCTTGATTGATTTGTCACTTCGCAAGATTTCTGTAGCGAAGATCTTGTATTTGATTTTTCAAATATTTGTTGTGTAATAGTCGTGTTGGTTTGGTCCACCGTGTTATGGACTCGGTATTTAGCTTTGTACCTGAAAAAGGTGTAAGCAACGTTGTGAAGGCTTCTCCGACAAGTGAAGGAGTTTGTTGGCATAGTGCTTGAACTCTCGAGTAGGTGACTCGGGAAGTGGAGTAGGGCAAGGAAGGTGTCCTTGTAGCCGAACCACTATAAATCGGTTGTGTCATTTCTATCCATTTGCTTTAATTTATTTACTTCCTTTATCATTAGATCTATACTTTCTCTACATCCATAAGATCTTACATATTAACGAATCTAAAGTTTTTGAAACTAACTTAAAATTGCCAAAACTATTCAACCCCTCCTTCTAGTTTTCCACACTAGGCATCCTTCATTGATGCCTTTGACACAACGCTTGACACCTTTCACTAATGCCTTCGGCTTGACACCTTTAGCATTCTTCACTAATGCTCTTGAAACGGACGTTAAGCATCTTTCACTAATGCTTTTGACTTGACTCTTTCGGCATCCTTCACTAATGCCTTCGACATAACACTTCTATAGAGGAAGAAAGAACAATCAATAAGAGAACCTCAGTAGTCTTGTTGATGACGAAGCATGGCAACTCATGTACTCGAGCTTGCTTGACTTCAAGAAGTGGTGATCTCGCCTTTAAGAGGAACCTAGAGAATCACACAAAAACAAAAGACAAACTACATAGAAAGATCCCTTAGGATCAGTGGTTACAGAGTTACAATACTTGAGGAAAGTATGTGTGAGGGTGGCAAACCAAAAGGAAGAAATGACTCACTATTTATAGTGGAGAAATGCTTACTGTTCCCCGGATCCCACGGATCCCTCCCTCAAGGGATCCGTCTAGTGTTAAACTAGGGATCCGTAGGATGCTCCTCTTTGCCCATGGGTATTTTGGTTATGGGTCATGGGTTATGGGTTGATCCATGGGTATTTCTTTAGATACAATGTATCTAATGAGTGCAATGTATCTAGTCAAGTGGGTGTGGGTCAATACCATGGGTTATGGATATGCTCCATGGGTTGTAGTTATTTACCCATTTATAATACATACTAGTTATGTATATATTTTCCCAATATGTAAACACTAGTTGTTGTACATATGTATTATTAAATCATAAGATCACTTATACATGTTTTAGTGTTTTATGTGAAAACGTAAGTGTGTTAGAAAATTATTGGCTCAAACTATTTACGTATTTTATGTGTTTCGTTAAAATGATTTTACGTTTGTTATCGACAAAACATTAGAAAATCGTAAAATATAAATAAACGTTATTACGGCTTATTTGTATTAACATCATTTACTCATCAACCTACCAAAATCAACGAACCGCAATCAAACAACAAATTCGTGTGTGTTTTTCAAATTTTGTTGATTATTCGTAAAAGATTGAACAAGATCACAAAATGGCTGCACAACAATCTGATATCAATGCTCCCGTGGAACTCACAATGGCTAATACTTTCCCACAAGGTTATGACAAAGTAATTGGCAAGAACAAACTTCGTGTGGACTTCAACAACTTTACATGTTCTTAATCATCTTGTCAAATTGCTATGGACATCCTTCTTCACCACCTCCACACACTCATGCTCACAAAGTCATCATCAATTCCCGACTTCTACATCCATTAGATCTGGCATACTATGGAAAAGATTGATGGAGAAGATGTTGTCAAGTGCACTTTACATACTCGTGAAGTCACTGTCACTGTTAAGGATCTTCGTGCAATACTACTACTTCCTGCTATCAACTCTCCAGATGACTACGTCAAGATTCCTATGGAAATGTAACATTAGATATGATGAGTCTGCTGGCATAATATCCACCCATTCTAGAGTTGACGTGAAATTGATAAGGTTTTAAAAGGTACCATTTTGAGGGGTCGTTTAAGTCCTTATTTGATCACTTTTGTATCTGTTATTGCTTAATATCGTTCCTTTTCACTTTTTAGGTCTCGTGAAGGCAAAATGCTGGAATGGCACTTATTTGGACGAAAAGGCGCGAATATATGAAGAAAATGGCCAAAGTCAAAATCGAGACACTCACAGCTGCTGAAAATAGAAGGCGACGGCGTCAGGTGCTTATTACGACGCCGTTCGAGGAGTTTTGTGACGGTTCAGAACCCAAAACTCCTATTTTCAAGTGACGACGTCAGAGACTGAAGGCGACGGCGTCACAACCTTAAGGTGACGCCGTCAAAAGCTGATCAAGTCACAACATGCGCGCGAAGTAGTTGATATTGTTTTGGCCATAACTTTTGCATACGAACTCGGATTTAGGTAATTCAAAAGCCCACGCGACCGGAACGAGAAAATTTACAATTTGCTGAAAAAATGGTCGTGATTCCGTCACTCTATAAGTGTGACGCCGTCGCTCTTTGCCGATAGAAAATCTGCCTATAAATATAACATTATAACTTCACTTTTTACAAGCCCTAAACCCTAAGTCCGATTCTAGGGTTTAGGTAGGTGTTTTTCCAGCAACTTAAAGGGTTCCAAACACTCTATAAACATTGTGTGTTGGTTTGTTTGTTAATCCAATCCTATGGTATGTCTTCAATTATCATAATTGTTGCTTGCTCTTCATTAATTATGCTTGGCTAATTCATCTAGTGTCTGCTTATGATTGTGTGAAACTTGTATACAATTAATTAGATCTTATTGATTTCTTAGTGATGCTTGTGTCTATCTTCATCATTAGGGTGTGACAACTTCAATGAGTCTAATTGGTTTAGTTTATAATTCTTGCATCCTACTGTCTCTTGTTTGATTGGTTGTCTCTTATCTTAATTGTAATTAGCTTAGGAGTGCGGCTAGGCTATCGTTGTGTACTTAATGCTTGATTCATCTTTGTGAACTTTAGAATATAATTATCTGAGTAGTTGTAGGCTAAACCATCCAAAGATCGCCTTAGAGTATGAGTTTATAAATCACGTGTGGGTTTGTAGACAAGACCCTTTGGTAAATTCAAAGAGTTAGGCAGAAATGCATACCCTACAACCTTAGACACACAACGCAACTAGGAATAAGGACGTGACAATTCAACCATCGATAGGACGTGACAATTCAGTAGGTAGAATTGGATAGCTAGCAAGGAGTAATACATCATAAGTAGATACGCTTCACGTTACTGGTAGATCCCTTAGTTAGTTAGTATATTTTGGAATAGTTGGCTAGCAACTAATTCCACCCCCCAAATCCAAACCCCGAGATTCGTACCTTTCCATTCCATAAAATATAAAAATACAAAAATAATCATCCCTCACCTTTAGACTTAAATCGACATACAATTCAGCCTAACGACACTATTCCCCTAGAGAACGATATCAATACCCGTGGCTTACCCTAATTACTACACTACAACGATTAGGTTCACTGCCTAGGGTGTTATAAAACTTGCTCGAAGAAAAGGAAGTTCCTTTGACCCCGAACGACGCGTGTAGCGTTATCAAGTTTTTGGCGCCGCTGCCGGGGAATAGTTATTGTTTAGGCTTGATTTCTATCTCGTTTAGGTCTACTCACAAGATTCCTATCAAGTGAGATTTTTTTCTTTTTATTAGCTTCCTTGTAGTCTATCCCCCTTCTTTGTGCCTTTGTTCGTAAAACTTGTCCATTGATTCTTCCGTTCACCATTATGGAGAACGCGAATCCACTATATTCGCGATTAGGTTTTTTCATAAGAAACTATGATATTACTAATGCGGATTATTCAAGATGGTGGGAAGAAAGTAACCAACTCCATAAACCTTTTGAGGGTTTCACTATTCCATCAAGCCCACAAAGTACCTCATCTAGTGCAACTGATGCTTCGTTTGAGCCTTCACCTAGGATAGACTTTCGTGAACAACCTCCATGTTTAGAAACTATTGTTAGTAAGGCCCTTAGGAGAACTGACCAAATTTGTGAAAATATTATGGAAAGCAACCAAGCTTTAAACCATAAGTTGGATCAATTACTAAGTTTGGTTTCATCACGACCTAAGAAAAAAAATAGAGTGTAAAAAAAAAAAAAAAACATACGGGCTACCATCCTACATCTATCTTTAAATTTATGTTTGTTTATTTCAGTTATCTAAAGTTTAGAGTGTCGAGTCTTGGCTTAGCAACGCCATTCTTCATATGCATTTAACATAGAGATTTTTGACTTGCCACCACTAAATAGCCTATCCCACCAAACCCTTGTTTCCCTACCGTAAGCCTAACATTACAACCCTTTAAAAGACCTCTTTGATAGTCTTTCCTAGGTGCTTACGCCAAAGCGATGGAGGTTTGATCTATTCTCAAGCCTATGGTAATCTATGTACTAGGACCGGTTAATGAGTGTTTATCTTCCATTTCCTATTTTGTTATGTTTCATATATACACCCGAGAGAGATGTGAGTATCCAAACACCCCATGTGAGGTGCTAGTATGTAATTTTCGTGCTTGTTATGACTTTTGCGGGGCTTATATGTGTTGTGGACCGTTTTGAATTAATACTTCATGACCCCTAACTTATAAATTAATTGGCTAAAAGCACATTTGCTTGAGGACAAGCAAATAACAAGTGTAGGGATATTTGATAAGGTTTTAAAAGGTACCATTTTGAGGGGTCGTTTAAGTCCTTATTTGATCACTTTTGTATCCGTTATTGCTTAATATCGTTCCTTTTCACTTTTTAGGTCTCGTGAAGGCAAAATGCTGGAATGGCACTTATTTGGACGGAAAGGCGTGAATATATGAAGAAAATGGCCAAAGTCGAAATCAAGGCACTCACAGTTGCTGAAGTTAGAAGGCGACGGCGTCAGGTGCTATTGGTGACGCCGTCCCAAAATTATTGTGACGGGACAGAACTCAAAACTCGTATTTTCAAGAGACGGCGTCTAGTGGTGAAAGAGTAGGCCGTCGCTACTCAGACGGCCTAGATGCAATCCAGACGACGTCAGAAGCTGAAGAGGACGGCGTCACGGACATAAGGTGACGCCGTCACAAGTTGATCAAGTCACAACATGCGCGCGAAGTAGCTGATACTGTTTTGGCCATAACTTTTGCATACGAACTCGGATTTAGGTGATTCAAAAGCCCACACGACCAGAACGAGAAAATCTACAGTCTGGTGAAAAAAATGTCATTGCGACGCCATCACTCTTTATGTGTGACGCCGTCACTCTTTGCCGACAGAAAATCTGCCTATAAATATAACATTATTACTTCACTTTTTGTAAGCCCTAAACCCTAAGTCCGATTCCAGGGTTTAGGTGGGTGTTTTTCCAGCAACTTAAAGGGTTTCAACCACTCCATAAACATCTTGTAATGGTTTGTTTGTTTATCCAATCCTATGGTATGTCTTCAATTATCACAATTGTTGCTTGCTCTTCATTAATTATGCTTGGCTAATTCATCTAGTGTCTGCTTATGATTGTGTGAAACTTGTATACAATTAATTAGATCTTATTGATTTCTTAGTGATGCTTGTGTCTATCTTCATCATTAGGGTGTGACAACTTCAATGAGTCTAATTGGTTTAGTTTATAATTCTTGCATCCTACTGTCTCTTGTTTGATTGGTTGTCTCTTATCTTAATTGTAATTGGCTTAGGAAGTGCGACTAGGCTATCGTTGTGTTTAACACTTGATAAATCCTTGATAGTTTATGAATGACTTGGTGGATTTCGTTTACTAAATCAAAGATAACCTTAAAGTTAGTTTATGAATGAATAAGTGGATTTTGTTTACTACACTTAAAGGTGACTTCAAAGAGTTAGGGAGAAACGCATACCCTACAACCTTAGACACACAACGCAACTAGGAATAAGGACGTGACAATTCAACCATCAATAGGACGTGACAATTCAGTAGGTAGAATTGGATAGCTAGCAAGGAGTAATACATCATAAGTAGATACGCTTCACGTTACTGGTAGATCCCTTAGTTAGTTAGTATCTTTTGGAATAGTTGACTAGCAACTAATTCCACCCTCCCCTCCAAACCCCGAGATTCGTACCTTTCCATTCCATAAAATATAAAAATACAAAAATAATCATCCCTCACCTTTAGACTTAAATCGACATACAATTCAGCCTAACGACACTATTCCCCTAGAGAACGATATCAATACCCGTGGCTTACCCTAATTACTACACTACAACGATTAGGTTCACTGCCTAGGGTGTTATAAAACTTGCTCGAAGAAAAGGAAGTTTCCTTGACCCCGAACGACGCGTGTAGCGTTATCAGCAACCCATGTGTATTTGTTTTTATTTTTATTTGTGTGTCGTATGGGCAAATGACAAAAAAATGCATTGAACTTGACACTTTTTATGATTGTGTGTAGCCAACTATTTTTTTTCTTATTGTGTGTACTGAACTTTCAAAATTCAATTATTGTATGTATTTTGTGACCATTTTACCCTTAATTTTTTCAAATTTCGAAGGGTAAAATGGTCATTTTACATGGCAGAATAGTCACAAAGTACACATAATGATCGAAATTTGAAAGTTCAGTACATACAATAAGAAAAAAAATAGTTGGCTACACACAATCACATAAAGTGTCAAGTTCGATGCATTTTTTTGTCATTTGCCCATTGTTTATTCTCATGTTTAAATTTGTAAAAAAGCTTTATTTTGTCTTTAACCTCGTCTTAATTACATATAAAGGTATTTTACATAAGGGATAAGTGTAGGGAGGATTACACACGTTTTTAAAAGAAACGTAAACATGAGAATTACAATTATTTAAAAGATATACATGTGTGTTTGTTCGAGTCAAATGCTTGTATCGAGTCATAATGGATGTTTTTGCAGAAATTTTTCCAGATTCTAAAGATGTAAATTTTCCAGAATTTTTTTCAGAAAATCGCAGAACAGTTTTTGTCAGGATAACCTGACGGCGTCAGGATTGCAACCTGACGGCGTCAGGAAGGAGCAGAAACAATTGATTACTTTTTCTCGTTTTCTATGCTACTTATAAAATTTTTTGGAATTTTCCAGGTCTTAATTTTCTAGAAAATCTGTAAACATCCATTCCACAAGTACAACAACAACAACAACAACATACCCAATCCCGCCGGAGCGAGTCATTCCACAAGTATTATATCTTATTTAAGTCTGGAATTACATCTTGTTGTGATTTTTCTTTGTTCGGTTTGATGATGCGTTGGGTTGTTTGTTTTCTTCAAGTGTGCAGGTTTAATTTACCAAGAAGAAGATACATAAGATTGGAAGGAGCTTTTCACGCATACATTCTTCTTGGAAAGGATTTAACCAATACTTCACACACGGATCCTACCGAGCTAATCAGGGGAGTATTAGTTTCTTTCGTTTCTTATTACCTTCCATTATCATAACTTTGATACTTTCGGGGAACATTGGGGACAATGTTCAGTTTAAGTGTAGGGAGGGAAAATAAAACGGGAACTTTGAAACTATGCTTATCCTTGATTATTTGCTTTGCCCAATTGTATTTGTGTAATAAACCATGAGAAAATGTCGGTTAGGGTAATTTTGGCACCAAATTTAAAATTTTTCATGACATATAAGAGTGGGCCATTAGTCTTAACAAAAGCGTCTCACGGATAGGAAGTTATATGACTAGCACAAAAAACCCTTTACCACCCAAATTCCACCCAAAATGTGAGGATCGCCCTTAGATTAGTAGGAATTAAAAGCATTCATCTTTAATGCTTAGAGTGTGAACCGGTAGTATATTAGATTCTAGAACTTGTTTTGTGATGCATTCCGAGATCGCAAGTGAGACTACACTTGTGTAGTTAGGAATAACCAAATGATAAGAGGCATTAGGATAAACCCTTGTTTGATACCCGTAATATAATTACTTCTTCCACATCGGTTGAGTAATTCCCCCACACCCTTTGCGTTGTACTCATCTTTAGTACACGATACCCCTAGTTAACCCCTCAGAGCCTATCCTTTTCGCGGTTCTCGTGATATTTCGGTTTTTCCGAAATATCAATGAAGAGCATTGTTTACACCCCACCCCCAAATATACACCCAAATCGCCTTAGCCTACCCCTTATGCACTCACTTTTAGTGCAAATATTTGTTATCACCCTAAACCCTTAGTTCAATTATCTGGTTGCTTGCATAAGTTGCTAAGTCGAGTCATATCCTTTGTATACAGTTTTGGGATGATTGGGATTCATGGGAAAAGTTAAAGTTTATGAAATAACGGGAAGGGAACGTTAAATTCAAATTCCCTTTGTTTACGTAATAATGTACCCCAAGTGTTTTGATCTTTTCAATTTGGGTCAAATTAGTGTTAGAATAATAAAAACTCAAGTGTAGGGATGTGCCTGTAAATCCCTAGTATTTTGATGTTATCGTAGAGGATGGTAGAGTAAAAGTGTAAAAAAAAAAAAAAAAAAAAAAAAAAAAAAAAAAAAAATCGAAAAAAAATAGAAAAAGAGAAAAAAAAAATAGAGTGTGAAAAAAAAAAAAAAAAAAAAAAAAAAAAAAACATACGGGCTACCATCCTACATCTATCCTTTAAATTTATGTTTGTTTATTTCCGTTACATAGAGTTTTAGAGTGTCGAGTCTTGGCTTAGCAACGCCATTCTTCATATGCATTTAACATAGAGATTTTTGACTTTCCACCACTAAATAGCCTATCCCACCAAACCCTTATTTCCCTACCGTAAGCCTAACATTACAACCCTTTAAAAGACCTCTTTGATAGTCTTTCCTAGGTGCTTACGCCAAAGCGATGGAGGTTTGATCTATTCTCAAGCCTATGGTAATCTATGTACTAGGACCGGTTAATGAGTGTTTATCTTCCATTTCCAATTTGTTATATTCCATATACACCCGAGAGAGATGTGAGTATCCAAACACCCCATGTGAGGTGCTAGTATGTAATTTTCGTGCTTGTTATGACTTTTGCGGGGCTTATATGTGTTGTGGACCGTTTTGAATTAATGCTTCATGACCCCTAACTTATAAATTAATTGGCTAAAAGCACATTTGCTTGAGGACAAGCAAATAACAAGTGTAGGGATATTTGATAAGGTTTTAAAAGGTACCATTTTGAGGGGTCGTTTAAGTCCTTATTTGATCACTTTTGTATCCGTTATTGCTTAATATCGTTCCTTTTCACTTTTTAGGTCTCGTGAAGGCAAAATGCTGGAATGGCACTTATTTGGACGAAAAGGCGCGAATATATGAAGAAAATGGCCAAAGTCAAAATCGAGACACTCACAGCTGCTGAAAATAGAAGGCGACGGCGTCAGGTGCTTATTACGACGCCATCCGAGGAGTTTTGTGACGGTTCAGAACCCAAAACTCCTATTTTCAAGTGACGACGTCAGAGACTGAAGGCGACGGCGTCACAACCTTAAGGTGACGCCGTCAAAAGCTGATCAAGTCACAACATGCGCGCGAAGTAGTTGATATTGTTTTGGCCATAACTTTTGCATACGAACTCGGATTTAGGTGATTCAAAAGCCCACGCGACCGGAACGAGAAAATCTACAATTTGCTGAAAAAATGGTCGTGACGCCGTCACTCTATAAGTGTGACGCCGTCGCTCTTTGCCGACAGAAAATCTGCCTATAAATATAACATTATAACTTCACTTTTTGCAAGCCCTAAACCCTAAGTCCGATTCTAGGGTTTAGGTAGGTGTTTTTCCAGCAACTTAAAGGGTTCCAAACACTCTATAAACATTGTGTGTTGGTTTGTTTGTTAATCCAATCCTATGGTATGTCTTCAATTATCACAATTGTTGCTTGCTCTTCATTAATTATGCTTGGCTAATTCATCTAGTGTCTGCTTATGATTGTGTGAAACTTGTATACAATTAATTAGATCTTATTGATTTCTTAGTGATGCTTGTGTCTATCTTCATCATTAGGGTGTGACAACTTCAATGAGTCTAATTGGTTTAGTTTATAATTCTTGCATCCTACTGTCTCTTGTTTGATTGGTTGTCTCTTATCTTAATTGTAATTAGCTTAGGAGTGCGGCTAGGCTATCGTTGTGTACTTAATGCTTGATTCATCTTTGTGAACTTTAGAATATATTTATCTGAGTAGTTGTAGGCTAAACCATCCAAAGATCGCCTTAGAGTATGAGTTTATAAATCACGTGTGGGTTTGTAGACAAGACCCTTTGGTAAATTCAAAGAGTTAGGGAGAAACGCATACCCTACAACCTTAGACACACAACGCAACTAGGAATAAGGACGTGACAATTCAACCATCGATAGGACGTGACAATTCAGTAGGTAGAATTGGATAGCTAGCAAGGAGTAATACATCATAAGTAGATACGCTTCACGTTACTGGTAGATCCCTTAGTTAGTTAGTATATTTTGGAATAGTTGGCTAGCAACTAATTCCACCCCCCAAATCCAAACCCCGAGATTCGTACCTTTCCATTCCATAAAATATAAAAATACAAAAATAATCATCCCTCACCTTTAGACTTAAATCGACATACAATTCAGCCTAACGACACTATTCCCCTAGAGAACGATATCAATACCCGTGGCTTACCCTAATTACTACACTACAACGATTAGGTTCACTGCCTAGGGTGTTATAAAACTTGCTCGAAGAAAAGGAAGTTCCTTTGACCCCGAACGACGCGTGTAGCGTTATCAGAAATACATTCCACAACCATGGAGGACTCTCTACCTCATGATTGCTAAGTCTGTATCAGGAAGAGACAGTGGTCATGAGCACCCCAAGCTGCCTCACTTGCAAATATTCTGGGGTATGGTCAATGTTCAGCACATTAACTATGCAAGCATAATATGGGAAGACCTGATGCAGCATCTCAAGAAGGGTGGTTTAAAGATCTCTTTTTGTTTGATCACAAAGCTGATCATCCATAACATTCTAAAGAAGCATGAGGACATCCCGAAAAGACTTGATGACCCTGCAAAGCACACTGTGAAGAATTAGCTAACTCTGAAGACCATTAGGTTTTAGGTGTCCAGCACTCGCAAACAAGGTGTTGAACTCCCTGCATGCCTTATGACTGAAAAGGTCAAAGAAGCTCATTCGCACAGATATTATCAGGAAGCTCTAAAAGCACAGCGTGTTGGGTTCATGGAAGAATGATAGCAGGGTTCGGGGTCGAGAAAACCTCCTTTTCTACGAGCAAGCTTTTCAACCCTCTAGGCAGTGAACCTAATCATTGTAGTGTAGTATGGGGTAACCCTCGTGGATTGATTTCATTCTCTAGAGGAATAGGAATGCTAGAAAGAGATATATGACGAGAAGGTGGGGTTGAGGATGATTCTTTTTAGTCTTTTTATGGTTTTTTATAAAGCAAAGGTAAAATCTCGAGGTATATGATTGGGGGTGGTACTTCTACCAATTATCTAATTAACTATTGGATAGGTTATGCTAATTGACGTGTGCTCGTATGATGATTAAAGATGTGTTAACTTAGATGCTATTACTCCCTAGTTATCTTTTATTGTTCGGTTGAATTGTCACTTCCTTTATCTTAATTGGTGCGTTGTATTCCGATCAGTCGTAGGGGTGCCTAATTCCCTGGTTCTATGAATTGTAACTCTCCTTTAGAATACCCGGGATTGGCAAGTGCAATAGCATCTCCCCCGAATACACTAGTATCCAAAAGCTACAACTCACGCAATAAACACAATGATGGTCTAGGTGCACTCCTATGGATTTTTACTATTTAGGACGTTCAAGCTTGCAAAATTGAAAGAAAAAGCCAGTTTTCCTTAATCTAGTATCTACCAATTAAGACAAGAGACGACCTAACAATAATCAATAATTAGGTTTCAAAGATCTAAGCAAACACAAGAGTAATTTAGCTAGACATGTTAAACAAGCAAGCATACACACAAACAATTGAATATGGGGTAGACATAATGATAAATTAGATAAACAAGCTTATGTTGCAATGTAAAATAGGGTATGTGACCCTAAAATACTGTCCAAGTTGGACTACAACTGAGTTAGGGTGTGCTCTCCAAAATTATTTATTCTTAGAAGAGAGATAGATCATAAGACAGCAGTGAATGAGGCATTAAAAGAAGAGTTTGAAAAACTTAAAAAGATAAATGAGAATGTCAATTTGACTATTGACACATGCTATTATCAGTCTAAGTCAATTGATAAAATTTGAGATGCTCAAATTAGGAGTAAAGTTAAGTCTGGTATGGGATACAACACTGCTCATCCACCACTAAGGGGTGTTCCATCACCTCCTGGCATAGATTTAGCTCATACAGGCCTAGATGATTTTCAGGAACCTAATCTTGAATATGGTCCTCTAAAGGACAAATTTGTGAAAAGTGGGGACGAGGTTAAGCTTGAAACTGATGTTTTTGAAAGTGCTAGTGACTCATCAGTTGTAGATGAGAATGTTAAAAAGAATGTAGAGGCTTCTATCCCAAAAGTTGTTAATACTATTATAGAGGAACCTAGGAAACAAGTTAACAAACCTAGATCAACCGTAAGGTATGCTGAGATGTATAGAAACAAGTCATCAGCTCCTAGGGGTAACCAGAGGAGTTGGAATCATGTCAAATCTCAACAACTAGGTAGTGATTTTGTGATGTATAACAAAGCATGTTATATTTGTGGTACCTTTTATCATTTACATGCTAATTGTGACTATCATTTTGGGAGAAGGGAAGTCCATGGGAATAAAAGGGTGTAGTCAAACAAGTTTCAAAATAAAGTACACCCTAATTCACTTAGCAAAATGATCCCAAGAGCAGTTCAACTAAGAAATGGTCTTAAAACTTTTGCCACTGCTAAAACTGTTAACACTGCTCACCTTAAATCACCTGTTACAAGTGCAAAGTCCAAAACAACTTTTGCAAAATCTGCACAAACAGGGAAAAGGTCTTTTCAAAATAAAAGGGTTCAATTAAACCAACAGTGGGTACCAAAAACTAAACCAGCAGTTACCACTGCTCAATCAAAAGTTCCCATAGCAAGGGTTGTAAACAAGACCAAGGGAAATATGGGAAATGTTGTGAAGGCCTCAGCACATTGGGAATGGAAACCTAAAGGAATTACCTCTACAACCAATCCCAATGGTGTATTAATGACCTTTGATAGATTTAACTATATTGATACACGAGGCAGATCCAAGTCAATCATGGCTTGGGTCCCCAAAGGAAACTAACTCCTTTATTTTATGTGCAGGAACATCCAAGGACAAAAAGATCAGATCAAGGCTACACATATAGTGGATGTTCAAGGCACATGACTGGCAACAAGTCCTATCTCTCAAATTTTGAACATTATGATGGACACTTTGTCAACTTTGGAGTAAAATGTTAAACATAACCAGTATGATGCAAGGAATTTAAAACAAAAGACGTGGATTGTTATTAATATTAAACAAATCTGCACACTGAGTGTAGAGGTTACATCCATTGGGTTCATACAACCAGCATCATACATGAAAGGAAAACATAACACATCATAAAACTACCAACTGATCACAAAAGCTTCACATCCTACCCATTCCTACCCCAACCTAACCACCATATATCACCTAAGGCTTCTTAGGGAAGGCCCACGCTGGCATCACTTTAGGCGCCATTCGCCTATCAATCACCCTTTACACCTTTGGGCTTGCCAGTCCAATCACCTTTCCTCTGACAGGTGGTGATGATGATGAAGGACCCTCTGGTGGTGGTGCTTGCATCTCTTTAGAAGGAAGTATCATAGCAAGGGGAGGAACACTCAGAACTCTTTCAGATGTTTCATCTTCTGTGCATTCATATGGAGAAATATAGCTCGACATGGAATCTGAGCTATCCTCTTTGATGATGGCATCCTGTGGCATTGGTTGAAGTGATGATGAACCAGCAACTGAGGGATCAATACTCATGGCCAAATAAGCTCTTTTTCTTGAAGCAACCTCTTTAAACACCTCTTTCTTCTTTCTACCTGGGTTGTTCAGAACATAATGCCAAACACTTTCATCCGAAACACTATCAGCAGATGAACTGTCAGATGAGATATTGATAGGGTTTGTATGACTCATGGTGAATTTTTGGTGAGAAGTAAGTTTTTTAGAGAGAAACGTTTTTGAAGTATGTGTGATATGAGTGGTTTGTGTGTTAAATGTGCTTAAATAAAGGTTAAGTTGGATTCAGTTAGTTAATGAGGGGAAGGTATAACTTGTTGAGAAGTAAATGAAGTCTTTGATTTTGGTGGCCGGATTAATAACTTGGAGTTGACCTGTTGACTGGGTGGTTTAGTATTAGTCTAACCACTGCTAGCAGAAATCCTTTTTAGTCCGCTTCTAGTTATTTTCTAACCACTGCTAATCTTAACAATGCTTTCAGTGGTTTATGTTTGTGTTATACAGGTTTGAAGGATTACATGTATGCATTGAAGATTGTTGCTGTTTAGTGCCTGTATTTTTAGTTGTCCACTAATTTTTATACAGAGATTAAGCCTAACAGTGGAAACTTTAATGCAAGCCATGGTAAAAGTTCTTTCATAGTGGAAAAAGTAAAACAGAGAAATTCCATTGAGAAAAGGTTCATTACATCAATCAGAGAGTGCTAACAACCAAAATCAAAACACAAAAGATAGCAATCTAACACATCCTAAATCCCTACACCCTACACCAGCTACTCCCTTGGCTTCTTGCCCTTTCCCACATAGTCGTGCTTGTTCTTCTGTGCTCTCTTACTTTTGTTCTCAAAGGTTGACTGCATTCTTGGACAAGGAAGACCAAGAACTTTTGGAGGAGGCCTTGGTAGCATTGCAGGCTTCTTTGGTATGGAGATTTTCCTCATGTTGGAGAGAGCTGCTCCCAATGCCTTTGTCAAAGCCCTTGGCAACTCTTTGGCCAAGGAATAGGTCTCATCCTCGTTCTCATCATCATCTGATGAGCTGGAGTAGAACTCAAGAGAAGGTTCAAGTTTGGCAACAGGTGCAAGCTTGGCAGTCTCCTTAGTTTGCTTCTTGGATGAAGTGCTTGCAACCCATGGTGGAAAGTATCCAGCCCACCCTGAGGCCTCTGAATATGACTCTGAAGCAATCACAATCTCTTCCTCAGAATCAGAGGAGATGTCAATGATCTTGGAAGGATTGCTCATGATGATGTTTAGGGTTTTTGTGAGTTTGAATGTGTTTTTGCTAAAGATTATGGTGTGCCGAGCCTCTTTATATAGGCAAATTCAATCCCAAGGGTTCATTAATGAATATATTTATCTTTTCCTATTTTGGTAGGTTGAAGAGTAAATATAGATATTATTGGGTTGATTTTGGGAAGATTTTTTTAAATAGTGGCTTGGTTCCAAGTAATTTTGGCTACAACAAGTTAGTTATGCATATTCTTTGAGTTATACTAACACATGCAGGTACATAATCAATCAAAGATGGGAGTTGATCATAAAAGGTGTATAACTAAGATACACAACAAATGGTTATTGATTCACCATGTCTAATCCACATAAGAATCAACTAGTCCAGAGCAAACGGCTACTGGTAAAGACTTAACAAATCCATTTATGGTTGATAGTTTACCAAAAACTATATGGTTATCAACTCACCATATTCTTTATGATTAAGAGTTGGCTAGTCCATAGCAAACGGCTCATGGTAAAGACATATCAAATCCGTTGATAGCTGGTAGTTTGCTAAAAACGATGATAAGAGCAGTCCAATTTTGATATGTTTTTCTTTACCACTGCTCTTTGAAAATCTTTATGAAAAATTCCCACTGCTAGCTCACAGTTTCCACTGACAGTGTTAATTTTACCACTGTTGATCTAGCCGTTACAACTGTTGTGTCAGTAACTAATTTTTACTAGCCGTTGAAGAGAAATTGCTTTCCATATATATAGGGTAAATTTTTAGACGATTATCTACTTACCTAATTGCTATTTATCTTCTAAAGATAAATCTTTTCCTTAGATAATCTTTCTTGTGCAAAACTATAAAACCCTACCACTATATATCTTTCTCTTAATTGGCGAGTTCTTTCTACAATTCATGCTGACACATTATATTTTTCATCAAAAGATTATATGGCACCTATCACTTTTGCAGATGAGCACAACCAAGTGGCGTACTTGGAAAAGTCAAACGAGAAGAGTGGCCTTGTTTTTCATCAGATTGTGGACTTTCTAAACACTACCCATATAAGGTATGCTTTACTTCTTAATCCTACAATCTATATCTCTCAAATCAAACAGTTTTGGACTTCTGTTCAGTCCATACCAATTGAAAATAGAGATACACATGAAATAGTAGATGCACTTAGAGCCACTGTGGATGGGGTAACTATTGATGTTACTGAGGCATCCTTGAGAAGAATTCTCCAATAAGATGATCTAAATGGTATCATCACATTACCTATGCCAGAAATTCATACACATCTTTCATCCATGGGGTATGATACCACTGACAAAAAGGCTACTTTCAAAAAGAGTGGTTTCTGTCCTCGTTAGAGATTTTTGATACATACTCTTTTGCATTGCCTAAGTCCTAAGAAAACATCTTATGAACAATTCAGTTCAACTATGGCTTACCCTTTGGTTGTCTAGCAACTGATAGGACTTTTAATTGATCAAAATATATTTTTACATGTATGCAGGGCAATGTAAAGAGTTTAACAAAAAATTTGATGTATCCAAGGTTTGTGCAAGCAGTGTTAAATAAATTTCAACTGCAACCCCATACAAGAGTTTATAAAATCCATTGCCTTAAGCCTAAAGTTTTTCAAAACATGAACAAAGATGACAATATGATTATTACACCTCTTTTTCCTCAAATGCTTGCAAAGATTTCACAGGTACAAAACTCACCCATGATCACTGTTCGAAACATTGATTATACTCCACCAGCTTCTCACACCTATGAGAGGAGGAAAAAACAGCCAACTCCTCACATTACAACACAGCATGTCCCTGATCCTTTTGGTTTAGGAACAAGCAGTGGTGGTTCCAGGTTTCAACCTAGTCCAACTAGGAAGGAATCTGAACCAATGCCCTATGATTCACTTCTCCCAACAGGTCACACAGTTGGAAGTGTAGAGGGCAATGGGCAACAAATGGAATTGATGGACCTTTGTACCAAATTAGCTAAGCAGGTTGAATCTTTGGAAAAAGACTTGGCACAACTTAAGGAGCAACATGCCAAGGATGTTACACATTTGCAAGAAGAGATTCAGACCTTGAAGAAAGAGTTGCAGGGGTGCAAGCAAAGGAAAACTGCAAAGATTGTGATATCATCTCCATCCTCACCTCATGATGGTGATTCAGCAACATTTAGTGAAGATTTGGGAAATTCTCCCAAACAGGGGAGGAAAACAGATGCTGAAACCAAGGGGAGGATAATTGACATTGGAGATGAAGGTGTTTCAAGTAAAGGTACTGAGGAAGCGGATACTCAAGAAATACTCAGTACTGCAACCACTGATTTCATTCCCACTGCTGGACAAGATTTTACCACTGCAGAGGAAGAAATCAAGAAGAAGAAGGGTAAAGAAGTTATGCAGAGCAAAGAACAAATAAGAAGGAAAATTTCAAAGAAAGAACAAGCTCAAATAGCTTTTGATGCAGAGGTTGCAAGAAAGATTACTGAAGATGAAGTTGCAGCAAAGAAAAAGCTTGAGGAGATCGAGATTGCAGACTTTATGTAGGCTAAAAGGCTGGGCAGAATGGACACCACTGATCCAATGGATGTAAATCCAGTTTCCACTGTTCCACCTACAGTAATTAGAGAAAAGACTCCAGAGTTCAGCTATGTACCTACAGAAGAAGATATTCAATTCTTGATTACTAATGATCCAGTGATTAAGAAAAAGGCAATTGACCTAATTGCGGACAAGACTTTGACTGAAGAACAAAGAACTGCTCAGTTAAAGGACTTCACTCAAATGAAGAATAATCAAGCACTTCAAGATGCTATTGTTTCAGTCAAGAAGGGCCAAAAGAAACCAAGAAAACCAACCAAGGCACAGGTGATTTCAATGATGAAAGATTATTGTTGCAAGGTTGGTGGCTGGAAAAGACATCAATTCAAAGGAATGCCTGATGATAAAGTTGAAGGTATCTACTACAGAGTTAAAAAGCATTACCAAGATTTTATTCCAATGGACTCTGAAGAAGAAGCTAGAAGGTATCCTAATCTGAAAAGAAAGGCCAAAGATAGTGAATCTCAGACATTTAAGAAGACAAAGCTTGTTGAAGAACAAGAAGTTCCAACTGAGAAATTCACTGAAGAACAATTGACTGAAATGATTGTGATAGAAGAAGAAGACTTTTATCCTGAACCACTGCAAGTCAGACATCCTATCATTGATTGGGAAGTATACACTTCTAGTAATTTTGCTCCAACATGGAAGATTACAAGGCTAGGTGGTGAAACTTCATCATTCATTCAGTTTGAAGAACTCATCAAAGCATGTGACATAGATGATCTTAATACATTGTGGAGATTAGTTCAAGAAAGATTTGATGCTAGAGATCTCAAATATAGGAAAGAAATGCAGTTATGGATTAATTTAAGAATGCTCTATGAACCAGATATTAATGATGATTTCTGGAAATTCTCATGTTCATGTCCTGGTACTAAATGGTTTTACTATGATTCATGTGAAGTTCATCATGTTTCTACCAATAATGGAGTGGATGCATTCATGTTTGCTGAAAAAGAATACCCATTCAGAGCTGGAACTCTCACTGTGATGTTGTATACAACAATAAGAGTTCATGAAGATAATGAGAAGGTCAGAGCTTTGCTACATAGACTTCAAGATCAACGTTCAAGAGCTATTCAGGAATTAAGGAGAAATAGAAGTGTTTGAAAGATTCCCCAAGTCCTTACAAAAGATGCAGATTGAAGAAACTTATTGATTTGCAGAGAAATCATAAGTTTAAGGGAGGATTGTTGGGAATAAAGATAACAGTAACCACTGATACGCTTGTGGTTAGCACTCCTAAAGATTACACTAGCAGTGGAAACTCATTACCACTGCCAGTACAAATATTACGACTGATGTTAAGATAATTGTTTAGTATTCGTGTATTGATAAGTTTAGAAAAGATCTCGTGTATTGATAACGCTACACGCGTCGTTCGGGGTCAAAGGAACTTCCTTTTCGTCGAGCAAGTTTTTCAACACCCTAGGCAGTGAACCTAATCATTGTAGTGTAGTATTAGGGTAAGCCACGGGAATTGATATCGTTATCTAGGGGAATAGGAATGCTAGTGAGAAGTTACTATGCTAAGGTTGGGGTTGAGGAAGATTATTTTTTTATCTTTTTATGTTTTTTAAGAAATGGAAAGGTACGAATCTCGGGGTTTGGATTTGGGGGGTTGGTATTTCTACTGATTTCTCTACTTATCTAATTATCTAATCTAGTGATGTATGTAGTCTATGTCTAATTATTGTCTACTCGTATGATGATTTAAAGATGTGTTTACTTAGGTTTTATTACTCCTTAATTATCTTCTATTGATGGTTGAATTATCACGTCCTTTTTTTTAATCGCGTTGTGTGTCTAAGGTCATAGGATATGCGTTTATCCCTAACTCTTTGAAACTACCAAAGGTTAATGCCTACAAAATCTCTAGGATTTATAAACTTAATGCTAAGGTACTCTTTGGATGGTTTAGCCTACAATGACTCTAGGTACTATAAGCTAAGGTTCACAAAGATTAATCAAGCATTAACTACACAACGGATGACCTATCGCAATACTATATCATTAACAATTAAGATAAGAGACAACCAATCAATATTCAATAATTAAGTTTCATATTCCCTAAGCAAACACACAAGTAAATTAGCCGGACATGGGGAACATGCAAGCATACACACAATTAATTGAAGACATACTTGAATTAATGAAGTAAAACACTTATCTTGATGTAAGATAGGGTATGGAACCCTAAAATACTGTACAAGATAGGCTTGGTTCGGTTTAGGTTTTTACTCCAAAAGACTACATACTGAAAACTAAAACATTCGGATTCTATATATAAGATTACAAATGCGACGGCGTCACCCTTTGATTTGTGACGTCGTCGGGTCGCCGTCATTAGGGTTTCGTCTTGGCCACGTTAGTCTTGCGACAGCGGCACCTTGCTTGTGACGCCGTCCCCTTCAGTCTCAGACGTCGTCTGGATCAAATCTAGGTTGTCTGAGTTGCGACGCCCTACTTTTTTAAAACCTGAAGCCGTCACTTGTAAATGAGCAATTTGGCTTCTGAGCCGTCACAAAAGTTGTCTGACGGCGTCACTATTGTCCCTAACGCCGTCCCCTTCAGTTCCAGCAGCTTGAGTGTCTCGATTCTTTACTTTGGCCATTTTCTTCGTATATTCGTGGCTTTTCATCCGAATAAGTGTCATTCCAGCATTTTGCCTTCAAGATACCTGAAAAGTGAAAAGGAACGATATTAAGTAATAACGGATACAAAAGTGATCAAATAAGGGCTTAAAAGACCCCTCAAAAAGGTACATTTTAAAACCTTATCATGTATATTCTATATTGTTAGGTTTATACTTATCTTGTAAAGGACTCCTAGTGCTATAATAAGAGATTCTAGGTCATTGCTTAGAGTACGAAATACTCACGTAAGCTTCAAGGTGTAACCCTAGTGATAAGCAAGATCACTCGTATTATTTCTTAATAATATTGAAGCTTTGAGTTAAACTGTTCACTTACATTTACATCACATAAACCATCTTCTAAGTACTACTAAGTAAATTACGCGTGCTTATTAATATAACTCAAAATATCATTAACACAAGGTGTGTGTTTAGATCCATCACACACAAAAAATGAAAAACAAATATGCATGGGTTGCCTCCCAAGAAGCGCTTGTTTTTTTTCGAGTCACGAGCTTGACTCTACCCCTATTTAACGGATAAAGTGGAAGTTTTCCCTACACGTAAGCTTTTGTGCGGGTGATAGTAGCGATACACACCCTTAGGGTGGAAATTTGCCACGTGAGGAGAGGGTGATGGGTGATACTTATGCTCAAAGGGGTGTACTTCTTTCATTGTAATCTTACCTAATTCTATTGGTGTAGCGGGTGAATCAAGTCTTTCTCCTAGAAATGGATCATCTTCTATCAACTTCAAGAGATTCTTAGTTAAGGATCCATCTTGACCTAATAAACCCGGTTTAAACCCATAATGTTTCTTGTTATCAATGTTGAATGTGTGATGTAAGTATAAAACCTGTCGGAAAATCTGTCGCTGAAAGTCCTTTTTCTAGTAGTGAACCATGAATGCGTGATGTAAGTGTAAAACCCTCAAATCCAGACTACGAATTTTACATCCATTTTGAATTTTGACATAAGTCATTAAGAATTTAAAAACATTACCTAATGACGAATACTATACGTTATGAATTAAATTTTAGAAAACATGAAACTTTAACTTAACCTAACAAGAAAATGATAATGTATTAATGACTTGTGATCGACACTATATCACACGAGAATAATGTACAAGGACCCATTTTTTTTTCTTGTGTAACACATCTAGACTAAATTAAAGTAAGTTGTTTAGCAATTATCAACAATCAATCCCCACGAAATTTGTGTCTGATTACCCATAAATTTCATACCATATTGGTCTCTCAATCACGCCTAGACACAATTTCCATGTTGACAAAGCACGATTCTCCCTATCTCATTATTTATAACAAATGATCACCTCTTATTTCTCCCATTCGAAAGTTTAGAAAGCATTCACACAACAACAACAACTGATCCTTTTCTTCTTGGAAGGGTTTTGATCGTGAGACTTTTTGGTTTAAAGGGTACTTGTGCCTTGATCCGATCGCGACTATCACCTTGGTTCTTATTTCATTTGTACATCCGACATAAGGTATCTCGATATTTTCTTCGTTTAATTCCTGAACATGCAACCAAAATATATAACTACATACGTATATCACCTGAGGTCTAAATATGAATATATGACCATGCGACTTAAGATGAAGATGTACTCTTGAATCTGTTAAAATGACTAATCATGACGACTTCCTGTTCATGTTTCCTATTCAAAACAGTTTTGGTTCCAGCCCTATATCGACATTATCAAGCACTAATATGTCCATTAATAAGCATTAATATGGCTAACTAAAAAAAAGAGAAACCTTGGTCGTATGCTTTAAGAAAAAAAGGCTGCTGGTTGAAGGCTTGGTTTATGATTGTATGTGTCTCGTTTACATGATAGGAGGGTAATCAATCGATCAATTCTCGCGGAGTCTGTGTTTGTGTCGAGTCACATTTAAAACAGGTATAAGCATGCTCATAAAAACTAGTTAAAAGAATAAGGTGTATGGGTTATGATTTTATGCATGGTCTAGCGTGGTGTTATGTGTGATGGTCTTAAAATCAGCCAAGTGCTTTGAATATTAATTGGTATATGCATGCATGGTCTTGTATAATAGCATTCGTAGCTATGGGTGAGTGAGGGTGTTGTGATTTTGCGAACGTGTAATGAGACCTAAAAACTAAGAAACCATAGGCGTGTGTAATGGAGGTCATAGGGGTCTGTTAACTGACGGTTTCATGTGTAAAAGATTGTTTGGTCGATCTTGGCTCATTAACCTAGTATTATATGGGCTGTTTGTGTGACATTCATATGTGAGTACAACCTGAACAAGCATGTACTATATCATATTGAAGTAGAGTTCGTCTTAGGTCAGGGGCCGCCTCATTAACCCCTCGCACCATCTTTAATCTGCCTCGCTATGTTAGTCTTGCCTAGCTTCGTTCGTTGTCTACACCGAGAGTAGTATTTGTTTTGATCGCTGAATCAAATGATACCAAGGGTTTGTTGGTGTCGACCTATCAAGGGTGCGTAGCACAAAATTTTTATGGTTACAAAACAGATTGGGAACAAGTAACTTAAAGTGCGAAACAATTTGAGTCATATTCAATGATAAGGTTATATACGAAGGAAATGGATAGCATGCATGGGGTCTCGATGTGATTAGTTTAAATTGTGATTTTTTTAAAGATGAAAGTATATAAATAATACAAGCTAGTAAAAGATTGTTTGGTCGATCTTGGCTCATTAACCTAGTATTAAACCTTTAAATCTATTTAATTGTTATTTATAACCTTAATGTATCAAATTATTTAATTTAGGAAACTTACTCATTTCGGAAAGTTACTAAAATGGGAAACTTTCCAAAAGAGGAAACTTACTAAAAATTGAGAGCCGTCTAAAATGGGTAATCTGATTATAATAAACGTTATTTAATTTGTATAGGTTCCCTGAAGCGGGAGTGATCATCTTGTGACCTTTCTTTTCCTGTTTACTTGCTTTGAATAAGGTACAGATATTCTGACATTTCTCTCAAGGTTTCTCATGATCTCTTACTCATCTTTGATCTTTAGCTATTTTGATTATGAACCTTGAAGCATTTTATGTGAACCTTTGAATTGAGCCTTCGTCATGAACCTTTGCTATGAACCTTTGATTATGAACCTTTGATTATGCTATCCTGATGACTTAGACATTTGCCAAACTTTGACTTTGCCTTTGATCCTTCAGTTTGATACCCGAGCCATTTTCCTAGCCATGAAGGTAACATGGCCATGTCATTGATGCACCAATGGCATAACTCTAGGGTGGTCGAGTGATGAACCATCCTGTCCCTTTTTCGTTATATATATATTATGATCTCAAGATTATTATATATGTTTGGCCACTAATATCTTCGCAGGGGCATATGGATGCATCCTATATTTGATTTGTATTTGATTTGGATATGATATGATTAATTTGGTGACTGATGCTTGTGTGCAATACACGTCTTTCACATTTTGGGAGCTAGCTACTCCATGATTACTTATGATATGATATGATTTGATTTGTTTGGGCTCGTGGTAGATTATTGATATTTTCCTTTCATGACCTTTCTCGTTTTTGTTTTCCGTTGATTACTCATTCATTCATTATCCTTGTGTGATTCATTCGACTACCATACTATACTCCGTTTCACTGATTTGTCATACTCTCATTCCCTTTTGGTTGACTACCAAGCTTATACTTCAGATTACCACTTCATCCGTTTACCCTGATGTTATATGATTAATATGTGGCTAATCGTTTACCATGCTATTATGTGACTAATTGATTCACCCGTTTACCATGTTATGGCTCGTTCAGTTATTTTGTGGGCTATGATTATCATTTAGTATTCATATTTGCTATTTGTGACTACCATTCTTGTAATTTTGGTTGGTATTTTTCTGTTGCTTACGATATTGTTTTGGCTTAATAATTGATGTTTACCGGACTTGTTGATCTACCATGTTTACACTTCTGTTCATGCTATTGATTGATGAAGGAATATGGTTCAACTTACGTTATCTGTCTAGTTGACTTGTTTAGTTTGCCATGCTATATTCTTATTTAGTTAATTCATTCGATTATGATGTTCTTTTGGTATTCCTACCGGATACATGTGACTATCATGCTTATACTGCTGTTAGTATTTTCGCTGGTTATGATACTTGTTCTGTTTATTAACTGTGGGTTATTTGATTTGTGTGATTGCTATGCTTACATTCAATTTAGTTGCTTCCGCATGCTTATAGAATTCAGCTTGGCTTATATGTATTCTGATTATCTGATTTATTTGTGTTGCCATATTTATGTTTAGTTGATACACTGACTGCTATGCTTGTGTATTGTTTGGTTACTTGTTTTGCTTATGATGCTGTTTATCAATTCCTATTCATTTATGTACAGTATTTATATGTCTGGTTATTTTATGTGTACTTATGTATGTTCGTTGATGCGCTGCTTTGCGTTGGTCTCTTTTGATTTATGTTCTTTTGGTTATCTGTTAATATTGTGTTCTGTAGGTTCCTCATTGACTCATTTTGTTCATTGCTATGACCTTGATATCAGTTTCCTTTGATTCCCTTCATATCTCCAGATAATGCTCGCATTTTATATTATTTATATGGATTTACGCTTGTTTTCCTCTATATTTCACTTTTAGGTAAATTATGAGCAATCGATCTAATGAGATGCGGATTTGGAGAGTTTATTGAAGATATATGATAGTATGCCCATTTTGAAGTAATTACGGAGTAACTCTTCTCTCACATTATGCCGTAACAAAAGCGTAGCTCAAAAGACCAACTAAACTGAAGAATACGGCGTAACTCCATCTTAGGATTACGCCGTAACTAATTAGGTCAAATGATGTTCCACGCCGCTATGAGCTACGCCATAACTCTTTCCACGATTACGGCGTAATCATTATTTATTGAAGATACGGCGTAACTCACTCCATGTGTTATGCCGTAACCAGCTTTTCCAGAGCAAAATACAAAGATATTGATGTTACGGCGTAACTCTCATCTTAAGTTACGCCCGAACTAGATCTGGCCTATAAATACCAGCCCTAAATTCTGCATTTCACATCATTCACTCCACATACAAAAGCAGATAACGTGGATAGGAGACTGAAGGCAGATCACGAGGAGCATACGGAGCCATCTCCAAGGGAGAAATCACTCCCTAACGATATGCATTAGCGATCTATCATTTCTTTTACTTTCAATTCATGTATTTCATTATGTTAAACATTGAATCGATTGTTTCAGTTAATATGATCGGCTAAGCACCTCTGGTGCTAGCCTAGTTATGATTCCTTAATTAATTATTGTGTTTATGTTTACATTGCTTCCGCATAATTGTTTCTAGTGTATGCATGCATAGTTTGTTGGTAGCTACCCTTGTTTCGGTAGTTTTGAATGGCGGTAGTGTCTAGTTGCTTAGAAGAATCGACCAACTGACCCTAAGTAGGTAGACTGAGTTGGAAGGGTAAGAATTGACCAACTGACGACCCTTCTTCGCTTGTGCGATTTGCCCAACCGATCACCTACCATTTGGATGAACTTAAGAAGTTAAGGATGAGTGTTTAAGATGCTAGCGCCCGGGCACTCATTGTTATGAATCTTGCGTGTAGTGAAACTTAATGACTTGGCTTAGGGGTCTAAAAACAACTGGACTTTCAAGGGTAGTAGCTTGATCTCCGGTGGAAACCTTTGCTGATAGGTTAGGACGAACTGACCAAATGTTGTCCTAGCGACTTAAACCCTCACTTGAAGCAATTGGAAGTAGTTAGACGTATACATAACATGATAGGATGAGTAACTAGGTTAGCACACTTCTCCTCTATTGATCACAACCCTCGTCTTTATTCGCTTTCCTTTATTTTCTTGCTTTATTAGTTTATTAATCATTTCAATCTTAAAACCAATTAAAATATGTGACACTTAGACTTAATTAGAATCCGCTCACATAGCTCTTGAAACGACCTCGGTTTTACCGATTACTACACTACACACGATCGGGTACACTGCCCGTTAGTGCATAAGGTAGACCATAGGTAAACGAGAAAATTATAAATATTAAAATCTGGTCAGTAAAACCTGCATCAAGTTTTTGGCGCCGCTGCCGGAGAGTTATATTAGGGTTTTTATTACGTCTATTTTTAATTTTATTTATTTTTCATAATGTCAGGATTCAAGACCAGAAGCTCCAAGCCATTTTTGGCCCCGTTCGACGATCCGGAAAAACAACTTCGGGCGAAAAAAGTTTACTCACCAATTCCTATTCATAATATTTTCTCATTTTACGAATCTAACCAATCTGATGCAGAACCTGAAGTTAATGATGAAGTTAATATCGAAGGAATAACCATGGAGCAGTATATGGAGGAACCCAATGTGAACTGTAAAAGAGCCTTCACACAAGACTCTAGTATAGAAAAATTCTCCATTCCGGACCAATTTATCCGGAAATTAAACGAGCTGCACTTTTCGGGAGACGAGAATGAGGATGTGCAAAATCATGTAGAAGAAGTTCTTTACTTGTCATCCATTTTTAGCGTCCGGAATATCCCTAGTTATTCGGTTACAGCAAAAAAATTTCCTATGACTCTAACAGGGACTGCAAAAAGATAAAGATAAGGCCAAAGGAATTGACTACCCATACCAAAAGATAATTTTTTTTATTTGGGGTGTTTAGAACTGGTCGCGGACTATAAGCGGGATGAGAATCTTATCAGTTGGATTCAACGTGGAGATTGCCATATCCACGAAATGACAAGCAAGCATTTCTAGCCCATGGCCTTGATTCTAACTTAAAGACTCGTAAATAAAGAAAACTGATCTTTCGGGAGACAACCCAAATTATCCCTTTCATTTGTTTTATTTCCATTTATGTTGGGTTTTGTGTTTTAACCATTTTTGCAGGAAATCAGAGAAAGTTGCTGCAACATGTTGAACGGGGACCTGATCTGTCCACACTTACGGCGTAACTCATTCTTATGGTTATGTCATAACAAATATCTTGCAGTAGTTCTTCCCAGAGCATTACCAATTATGGCGTAATCTAATGGAATGGTTACGCCGTAGCTACACTCATGTATCGTCTGCCAGATTTTGCAATAATTACGGCGTAACTCCTTCTAGGAGTTATGACGTAACTATCCTCTGTATTAATTCTATCTTTTTAAACACAATAACCTTGTATTAGTTTTTAAATGAACTTTGTGGGTATGTTCCCTGTAAGCCATCACGAGACTACACTCGTACACTTGGGACACCTAGTGGTTTAAAAGGCTTGTTGCATACGCTAAATGCAACTGTTATTCCTACGAAAGTGAGTTAGGTTTCTTTTCATTTTTCTTTTTCTTTTTTAGAATTATTCTTGTTGGTAGTGTGATTTCAGGGATTGAAGTTTGCTCGTGGATGCTTAAGTGAAGGCACGATTCTTTTCGTGGGCCTTCTTCCTTTTTCAGAGCAAATTTCTGGGAAGTTCTTGCTCTAATTCTACTTTCTCTTCACCTTTATTTAACGTTTAGTACAAAAGAGACTTTTTACATTTCAAGTGGGGGGACGGGAGTAGAATTATCTCTTGAACTTTATTTTTCCCTAGTTTTTCTATTTTATTTTGAAAAATTACGCCATTTTTAAAATTTTGACATGTTTTCTTAACCTAACTAGATTAGACCTTAGCCGAGCACATTATAACCTTTGATATTATATGGTGGGATTAGCCTTATCCGTTTCGTAATATTTACCCCAAATCCACCAAATTATGAGTATGCCGGTAGCTTGTAGACTTTAAAACTTGACCTTTACATCATTTCAAGACCATAGACGAGGTATGTTGAGTTAGCTTAATGTATTTGGACTTTTCAGTTTAAGAAGGCAATATTATAGGATTATCACCCAAAAAGCCTATCCTTGTGTATCTATCGATTAGTCACCTCGACTTCTCAACCCCATGTTAAACCCTTTTGTTGCACTCACCTTTAGTTCAAAATACCCCTGGATACACCCATCTGAGCCATTCCTTTCATTTTTTTCACCCAACATATTGTTTTGTTATGCCCATACACTTTAGCCTACCCTGTAGTCTTTATTTTTGATTGAGAAATCATTGTTCGCCTTAGTTCAAGGTTCGAGTGGAAAGGTTCAGGAATCACGCTTTCATGGACGACATAAATTTGAAGATCATTGAAGACCCCCCAAATTCTCATATTGTTCATCTCAAGTGGGGGATGCTATGTTTAGATGTTTATGTTTAAAAAAAAAAGTTATAGTTATTGATTGTAAAGTGCGATGTTATAAGCACTATGTTTATGAGCTAATTATAGATTTAATATCGAGGAGGCCACCTCGGTCACATTTGAAGAATGAAATTAGTAATTGCGCCAACAGTTGAAGAAAAGGTAATGTGCCCATCATGACGTCCTCTAATAGCACATGTACTTGATTATCATGATCCGGTTTCTTAGCCTTGAAACTTGAACTTTGGCTGAAAGGTAAGTGGTGATGACTTGGTTATAGATTTAGACTATTTTCTTGATATTTTTACTTTACACCAATTTTATCCCATGTCTTATCCTACCCTTTAGTCATGAAGCATGTCTAGGTGATGCAGTGATACGCTTATGCAACGCGTTCGGGGTCAAAGGAACTTCCTTTTCGTCGAGCAAGTTTTTCAACACCCTAGGCAGTGAACCTAATCGTTGTAGTGTAGTATTAGGGTAAGCCACGGGTATTGATATCGTTCTCTAGGGGAATAGGAATGCTAGTGAGAAGTTACTATGCTAAGGTTGAGGTTGAGGAAGATTATTTTTTATTTTTTTTATGTTTTTTTAGGAAATTGAAAGGTACGAATCTCGGGTATTGGATTTGGGGGGGTTGGTATTTCTACCGATTACTCTACTATTATCTAATTATCTAAACTAAGGTGGTGGTATTCTATGTCTAATTAATGTGTGCTCGTATGATAGTTTAAAGATGTGTTTACTTAGGTTTTACTACTCCTTAATTATCTCCTATTGATGGTTGAGTTGTCACGTCTTATTCTTAGTTGCGTTGTGTGTCTAAGGTTGTACGGTATGCGTTTCTCCCCAACTCTTTGAACTTACCAAAGGGTCTCGTCTACAAAACCCACTAGGGATAATAAACTCTTACTCTAAGGCACTCTTTGGATGGTTTAGCTTACAACTACTCAGGTAATTATATTCTAAGGTTCACAAAGATGAATCAAGCATTAAGTACACAACGAATGACCTATCGCATTACTAGATCATTAATCAACTAAGATAAGAAACAACCAATCAATATTTAATAATTAAATTTCATACTCCCTAAGCAAACACACAAATAAATTAGCCGGACATGGAGAACATGCAAGCATACACACAAATAATCAAAGACACAATTGAATTGATGAAGTAAATACTTATCTTGATGTAAGATAGGGTTTGAAACCCTAAAATACTGTACAAGACACCTTGGTTTGGTTTTAGGTTTTTACTCCACAAAAAGACTCTCTAAAACTGAAAAATTCGGATTCTATATATAATATTACATATGCGACGGCGTCACCTTATGTTTTGTGACGCCGTCGTGTTGCCGTCATTAGGGTTTCGTCTTGGCCACGTTAATCTTGCGACGGCGTCACCTTATGTCTGTGACGGCGTCCTCTTCAGCTTCAGACATCGTCTGGGTTGCATCTAGGCCGTCTGAGTAGCAACGGCCTACTCTTTTAAAGCCCGGCGTCATCACTTGAAAATAGGAGTTTTGGCTTCTTTCCCGTCACAAAAATCCTCCGACGGCGTCGCAATTAACACCTGACGTCGTCGCCTTCTGTTTTCAGCAGCTTTGAGTGTCTCGATTCTGACTTTGGCCATTTTCTTCGTATATTCGGGCCTTTTCGTCCAAATAAGTGCCATTCCAGCATTTTACCTTCAAGAGACCTAAAAAGTGAAAAGGAACGATATTAAGCAATAACGGATACAAAAGTGATCAAATAAGGACTTAAACGACCCCTCAAAATGGTACATTTTAAAACCTTATCAAATATCCCTACACTTGTTATTTGCTTGTCCTCAAGAAAATGTGCTTTTAGCCAATTAATTTATAAGTTAGGGGTCATGAAGCATTGATTTAAAACGGTCCACAACACATATAAGCCCCGCAAAAGTCATAACAAGCACGGAAATTACATACTAGCACTTCATATGGGGTGTTTGGATACTCTCATCTCTCTCGGGTGTATATATGAAATATAACAAATAGGAAATGGAAGATAAACACTCATTAACCGGTCCTAGTACATAGATTACCATAGGATTGAGAATAGATCAAACCTCCATCGCTTTGGCGTAAGCACCTAGGAAAGACTATCAAAGAGGTCTTTTAAAGGGTTGTAATGTTAGGCTTACGGTAGGGAAACAAGGGTTTGGTGGGATAGGCTATTTAGTGGTGGCTAGTCAAAAATCTCTATGTTAAATGCATACGAAGAATGGCGTTGCTAAGCCAAGACTCGACACTATAAAACTCTAGGTAACGGAAATAAACAAACATAAATTTAAAGGATAGATGTAGGATGGTAGCCCATATGTTTTTTTTTTCACTCTATTTTTTTTCTTTTCTCTTTGTCTCTTTTTTTTCGATTTTTTTTTTCATACACTTTTACTCTACCATCCTCTACGATAACATCAAAATAATAGGGATTTATAGCGCATCCCTACACTTGAGTTTTTATTACTCTAACACTAATATGACCCGAATTAAAAAGATCAAAACACTTGGGGTACATTATTACGCAAACAAAGGGATTTTGAATTTAACGTTCCCTTCCCGTCATTTCATAAACTTTAACTTTTCCCATGAATCCCAATCGTCCCAAAACTGTATACAAAGGATATGACTCGACTTAGCAACTCATGCAAGCAACCAGATAATTGAACTAAGGGTTTAGGGTGATAACAAACATTTGCACTAAAAGTGAGTGCATAAGGGGTAGGCTAAGGTGATTTGGGTGTATATTTGGGGGTGGGGTGTAAACAATGCTCTTCATTGATATTCCGGAAAACCGAAACATCACGAGAACCGCGAAAAGGATAGGCTCTGAGGGGTTAACTAGGGGTATTGTGTACTAAAGATGAGTACAACGCAAAGGGTGTGGGGGAATTACTCAACCGATGTGGAAGAAGTAATTATATTACGGGTATCAAACAAGGGTTATCCTAATGCCTCTTATCATTTAGTTATTCCTAACTACACAAGTGTTGTCTCACTTGCGATCTCAGAATGCATCACAAAACAAGTTCTAGAATCTAATATACTACCGGTTCACACTCTAAGCATTGAAGATGAATGCTTTTAATTCCTACTAATCTAAGGGCGATCCTCAAATTTTGGGTGGAATTTGGGTGGTAAAGTGTTTTGTGCTAGTCATATAACTTCCTATCCGTGAGACGCTTTTGTTAAGACTAATGGCCCACTCCTATATGTCATGAAAAATTTTAAATTTGGTGCCAAAATTACCCTAACCGACATTTTCTCATGGTTTATTACGCAAATGCAATTAGACAAAGCAAATAATCAAGGATAAGCATAGTTTCAAAGTTCCCGTTTTATTTTCCCTCCCTACACTTAAACTGAACATTGACCCCAATGTTCCCCGAAAGTATCAAAGTTATGATAAAAGAAGGTAATCAAAAACGAAAGAAACTAATACTCCCCTGATTAGCTCAGCAGGATCCGTGTAAAGTGGTGGTTAAATCCTTTCCACGAAGAATTATTGCGTGAAAAGCTCCTCCAATCTTGTGTAACTTCTTCTTGACAAACTAAACCTGCACACTTGAACAAAACAAACGAAACCTTCGCATAAAATCGGCGGTAATAATATATATAAGACTCGATTTAAACTAGGATATAATGCTTATGGAATGGATGTTTACAGAATTTCTAAGAAAATTAAGACCTGGAAAATTTCAAAAATTTATAAGTAGCTCAGAAAACGAGAAAAAGTGATCTGGTGTTTTTACTCCTTCCTGACGCTGTCAGGTTGCAATCCTGACGCCGTCAGGTTATCCTGACCAAAACTGTTTGCGATTTTCTGAAAAAATTCTGGAAAATTTACATCTTTAGAATCTGGAAAAATTTCTGCAAAAACATCCATTACGACTCCATACAAGCATTTGACTCGAACAAACAAACATATATATCTTTTAGTTAATTGTTATTCTCATGTTTACGTTTCTTTTGAAAACGTGTGTAATCCTCCCTACACTTATCCCTTATGTAAAATACCTTTATATGCAATTAAGACGAGGTTAAAAACAAAATAAAGCATTTTTACAAATTTAAACATGAGGATAAACAATTAATAAAAGATATATGACACTAACAAGCAAACAATTAAGCATGGGTTGCCTCCCATGAAGCACTTTTCTTTATTTAAGAGTCTTGTAGCTAGACTCGTAGTCGTACTCCTACGTTTTCTCATTACCGCCCTCTTGACGGTCTCTACCGGGGGATTCCGTGTTGTAGAAGTGTCCTATGATGCACCTCTCTAAGAGTTCATCTTCTCCCCAATTGGTCCTATATTTCGGTCCTAAGTTCAAACAATCCTTATAGAACCCGAAAATCTTATCCATAACATAATCTACTCCTTTTTCCGTATCCTTATCATTCCTATAATAGACCGATAGCTTAAGTTCCTTTTCATCATTAGAGAGTGATGAAAACTTCTCAATCTTAAACGGCATTTGGTAAGCTATGTCGTCGGTCTCATCCTTGAATCGCACTACTCCTAACGAGGGGTCATAGGTCATCCCGGTGCTTTCTATGAAAGGTTTTCCTAGAATAACGTGGGACAAACTAGGGTCTATGGCCGTGCTAATATCATCCACAATTATGAAGTCCGTAGGGAAAGTGAAACTACCTACATAGACGGGCAATCCCTTAACTCTACCAAGAAAATTTCACTTATCCCTAGGATTATCGAGGTCTTGCCTAATTGGGATAGGTTTCTTCATTATCCAATTGCAGTAGGTGCTAGTCATTATGTTGATTGGGGATTTGCGATCAATGGAGGCCTTTGCCACAAAAAGGTGTCCTATGAAACATGGTATGTTAAGATTCCAAGGGTTCCCAAACTTGATTCTAGGGCTTTTCCTAACATACATGTGACGGAGGTCACGCACTAAGTGAGCGTGGCGAGATAGTTCTTCTTCCGTAGGAAATTTGTTGAAATAGTCAATGTCTACTTCATCTACTTCCTCGGGTGTCTCATTATTCACAAGCGTATGGTCCTCTTCGTCATCTGTTCTATCAGGTTTCACTAAGGCGATGGTATTGACGAATTGAACGTACTTAGTTAGCTTGCTTGGATCCTTAATCTCTATACCTGCATGTTCGGAAGTTGAGATAGCACTAACCTTCCTATCACTATTGGCTATGGCTTTCAAAAGGTTGTCTATCTTCCTATCCATCTCGGCTTGTTGATGGCTAAAGTGGTCCGATAGCTTAGCCATTTGGGTTTCTTGGGATGCAACTAGGTTTTGCAACATCCCTTCGATGTTTTGTTGGTTAGGACCGTTGGGTGGGGGCCATGAGAAATCATTAGAGGTGAATTCTTTGGTTTGTCCCCAGTAGAAGTCGGGCTTGCTTTTCCATGCCTCACGGGTTTCATTGAAATTCCTAGGTCCGGGTGTTGTAGGGAATCTTCCTCCCGCTCTATTAATACGTGAGGATGCGTAGTCAATGGAAGCGTGTTCGGGGGATCGGGTGCTAGTGCGCGTGTTATGAGGATCGCAAAACGGCTCACACGAGGAAGAAACTTTGTTCTCATGGTGTGAAGACTTAGGATTTTCGTAGGAACTCATAAGGAATTTAACTTGATCTTCAAGTTCGATCATCCTACGGTCGGAAAGTTGTGAGTTGATAGAAGGCAAGGAGATTGCCTTGACGGTTTAGGTAGCTCACGGGGGTCATCCCAACTTTCGTTGTCGTAGAGGGCAAGGTCCTCTATTATACCCCATGATTCTTCCACGGTGAGATTACTAAGTTTTCCACCGGCCGCTTGGTCAATGGATTGCTTAGTGGGGAAATTGACATGATCATAAAAGATTTAGACTTGGAGCCAAAGATCAATGTCGTGATGAGGGACTTTATGAAGTAAGTCCTTGAAACGGGTCCATGCTTCGTAGAGAGATTCACCTTGGAGTTGCTGAAACGTCAAGATGTCTCGCCTAAATTTGGTGGTTCTCCCCGGTGGGAAAAATTGAGCAAGGAAGCGAGAGGTAAGATCATCCTAACTTGAGATGGAGCCGGCGGGAAGTCGCTCAAGCCAATTACTAGCTTTGTCTCGTAGAGAGAATTGGAAGAGACGCAGGCGCGTGGTCTCCCGAGTAGTAGCATCAAGGTCGATGGAATCGACAATTTTGAGGAAATCCCTCAGATGCTGATTTGGATCTTCGGAACGAAGTCCATGGAATGCACATCCGTTTTGCACCAACCGGATGGTGTCGGATCGCAGGGCCGTAGTTTGGGCTTGGTCGGGAAGGTCAATGGTGTTCCTATAGCCTAGGTGGCTTGGTCTTGAGTATTCAACAAGAGTACGGGCTCTTGGCGGGTCATTTGGTGGTGGGTTGATGAGTGGTGGTTGGTTATCATCTTCCATGATGAAAAGTGATGGGTGTTACGAACAAAGGTCACGAAGAAGGGGGATAGACTAAAAGAAAGCTAAAAATGAGAAAATTTTTACTTGATAGGAATCAAGCAAAGAACCTAAACGAGGTGGACTACTAACTAGCTATTCTATTCCCCGGCAACGGCGCCAAAAACTTGATACGCTTACGCCGCGCGTTCGGGGTCAAAGGAACTTCCTTTTTGTCGAGCAAGTTTTTCAACACCCTAGGCAGTGAACCTAATCATTGTAGTGTAGTATTAGGGAAAGCCACGGGTATTGATATCGTTCTCTAGGGGAATAGGAATGCTAGTGAGAAGTTACTACGCTAAGGTTGAGGTTGAGGAAGATTATTTTTTATCGTTTTTATGTTTTTTTAGGAAATTGAAAGGTACGAATCTCGGGTATTGGATTTGGGGGGGGGGGGGTTGGTATTTCTACCGATTACTCTACTATTATCTAATTATCTAAACTAAGGTGGTGGTAGTCTATGTCTAATTAATGTGTGCTCGTATGATAGTTTAAAGATGTGTTTACTTAGGTTTTACTACTCCTTAATTATCTCCTATTGATAGTTGAGTTGTCACGTCTTATTCTTAGTTGCGTTGTGTGTCTAAGGTTGTAGGGTATGCGTTTCTCCCCAACTCTTTGAACTTACCAAAGGGTCTCGTCTACAAAACCCACTAGGGATAATAAACTCTTACACTAAGGCACTCTTTGGATGGTTTAGCTTACAACTACTCAGGTAATTATATTCTAAGGTTCACAAAGATGAATCAAGCATTAAGTACACAACGAATGACCTATCGCATTACTAGATCATTAATCAACTAAGATAAGAAACAACCAATCAATATTCAATAATTAAGTTTCATACTCCCTAAGCAAACACACAAATAAATTAGCCGGACATAGAGAACATGCAAGCATACACACAAATAATCAAAGACATAATTGAATTGATGAAGTAAATACTTATCTTGATGTAAGATAGGGATTGAAACCCTAAAATACTGTACAAGACACCCTTGGTTCGGTTTTAGGTTTTTACTCCACAAAAAGACTCTCTAAAACTGAAAAATTTGGATTCTATATATAATATTACATATGCGACGGCGTCACCTTATGTTTTGTGACGCCGTCGTGTCGCCGTCATTAGGGTTTCGTCTTGGCCACATTAATCTTGCGACGGCGTCACCTTATGTCTGTGACGCCGTCCTCTTCAGCTTCTGACGTCGTCTGGGTTGCATCTAGGCCATCTGAGTAGCAACGGCCTACTCTTTTAAAGCCCGACGTCATCAATTGAAAATAGGAGTTTTGGCTTCTGTCCCGTCACAAAAATCCTCCGACGGTGTCGCAATTAACACCTGACGCCGTCGCCTTCTGTTTTCAGCAGCTTTGAGTATCTCGATTCTGACTTTGGCCATTTTCTTCGTATATTCGCGCCTTTTCATCCAAATAAGTGCCATTCTAGCATTTTGCCTTCAAGAGACCTAAAAAGTGAAAAGGAACGATATTAAGCAATAACGGATACAAAAGTGATCAAATAAGGACTTAAACGACCCCTCAAAATGGTACCTTTGAAAACCTTATCATGCAGCGAGCAATCTTTGGTGTCTTGGCCATGGATTTGGTCATGTATCATTGATTTTGTCCACTGTGCCGTGACATGTTAGTAATGACAGCTCACCCTTAACCTTTGTCGTGTCTACCCATATTGCCTTCGAGAATTGTTTAGTCCTTAACTCTAGTGGTGGAGATTTGTGTAACCGCCAAGCTTACGATAGAATACATGTTACGACTGTGCGTTGAGTGATCACCTCGAAATTGACATTTAGAGTAGTTGAGAGATTTGAGTGTTTCGTTCCCATTTCGTGAGGTGTTCGCCTTTGTTTTATTCTAGCATAAGGGATTTTTAAACTCATATTTTCCAGATGATGGGAGATATCTTTTTATAAATTTATCTAATAAGGTCTACTTGAGGGCAAGTAGAGTTCAAGTGGGGGATATTGATGAGTGTTTATTCACTCATCATTTTTACCCATCTAAGCCCACAAAAATGTCTAAAAACACGGAAATATAACAATTTATACTGCAGATATCCTTGGAGTGTGTTTTTATGTGTTTCAGGTACAAAGGATCGAAAACAGGACAAAAACGAACAGAAATAAGCTTGGACTGGAAAACGTGCTTTGCAGATAGAGCCGGAAGCGGATTTTCTACATTTTCAGAGCCCGGGATACCATTTGGGAGTGAGCTTGGGGAATCAGACTCAAAAACCTATCCCTAAATCCAAATCACCATTTTACCCTTCTACTCGAACCCAAATGATTATTTTACCCTTTTTATCAAAATTGAAAACTACTCTCTTAAACTCCATTTTTATTAAACACCAATTATTTTTCAAAAACCAATTTGTATTAAAAGTTTTCTTGTTTAAAAAAAAAAAAAAAAAAAAAAAAAAAAAAAAAGTTTTAAATCAAAATCAGAAAATACAAAGTTTTATTTAAAAATACAAAAGTTAAACCCATTTACCCCTTTTAATACTTTAACCCAAAAAACAAACCCAACCCATATTAAACCCTTTGACCCAAAGACCAGTCAACCCATCTCTTTCCTTTTCTTTCCCAAAACTGCTAACCACAAACAGAACAAATAAACACCCTTCACCCATTCTTGGCGCCAAAATCCCTAAACCCCACACCTTTGTCTCCTTCCTCACATCACTCTCAACACTCTGGTCCCCAAGCAACCCTCCCCCACACCCACATGGGCTCAGTGCCATGTTGGCAATCCCAAATGACACCATTGGTTTTCAAGAATCAAAGGGCTAGGATTTACCCTTGGGCTCCAAGCCAAAATGGATGGCTGAGATACTCTCAAAGAAGCACAAAATGGAACCATGAAGCTCATTGTCTCACGAAACAAACACAACTCAAGTCTTGAAGACCTAAGTAGACTAGTATAAATAGTAGTAGCTTGTAAGCCTTTGAAGGCAGTAGGAATTTTAGTCTTAAATTAGTTTGTTTTTTATTCAGTCTAGTAATGTTTTTTAATTAACGAATTTTTTTTTTGTTTTAGATATCTGTCATTTACTGCTTCTTTATGCAAATAAGCACTTAGTGCTTATTTGCTTTTTACTAATCCTCATCTGAACAAAAGTCATTTTTTGAGTTATAAACTTAGTTTTCATAAAGAAAAACCCTACTTCAAGTTTTACAAATCTGTGTTAAGCATTTCAACCCATATCAGGGGTGTTTGGTTTAGGCTAAAAAACGGGTCAAAACCTGTTTTGACCCATTTTGGTTATTAAAGATCAGTTGCATGAAGTTTTATTTGAGTTAGTTTAATAGTACCAAGAAGCTAGAACAAGTTTTGAAAGGCTTCAAGTAAAAAAGAAAACCATTTCCTGTCTCAAAAATCTGCACAGAACAGCAGCCCTCGCTGCTGTTCAAGGGCTTTTTCCAAGCTTATTTTTGGTCAAAACTTTTTCCAAATTGCTTTTTCTTGCATCTCACATACCCAACTCAACATAGCATTAGTTTATTTGTACTTAGAAAGCCTCTAGCTTAGCTTAAATTGCTTCAAAAATCTGCTAAAAAGCCATTTCAGTTACTGTTACAACAGCCCTGCAGTCCCATAGCAGCTTGTTCACAGCTTATTTATAAGCTGTCCTAAGCTTTTCATAGGATCCCAAGTAGCTTTTTAGGTAGCCCCCTATCCCTAGTTTGCATAATAGGTCTCCTTGTAGGATTAGATGCTTAATAGGTAGCTTATTTTTAAGCTTTTATAAGCCCACTAGCCTGTTTGGCTGCTGAAGTCACAGCAACAGCCTCACCATTTTCTTGCTTATTAGGAGCTTATCAGTAGCTAATTTTAGACATCTTGTTGTCTATTAGTATAATTAGTATAACTTAGTATAGGAGTAGTTCACTAGTGCTTATTGTAGTATCTATTTTTACTTGCTTATTTAGCCTTTTAGAATAGCTTAGTATACCCTTTGTATGCTCATTTTCCTCATTAGCTTAGGACTCTTAAATACTTATAACTGCTTATTTCCCTTGTTTTCCTGTTACCTCTAGCTTATTTTAGTTTTTATAAATGCAAACCAGCTTGTTACATTGACCTTATCTTATCATTGCTTATTCATAAGTTCATTTAGCATAAAATCTGTCAATAGGTGTGCTTGTTTGATTCTGTCATTAACTGTGGAGATAAGCAGTCTTGATACTGCTTATTTCAAAAGTTTGGATAAAAAGTTTTTACAAAAAAGTCTTATTTTTGTCTCATAAACAAATTGCAAAAAGAAAAATTCTAAAAAAAAATGTTTGAAAAAAACGACATTGCTGGGATTTGATCTCTGGCCACCCAGCTCACCACACACACCATTCACCAACTGCCCTCGGGTCTTTGTTCGGTTTAATCTTGCACTATTAAAACTTTAAACACTCATTCAGTATTTAGCTTATTCGATTATTTGGCTTTTTAAGTGCTTATTAACAAAAGCAGTACCACAGTTTTTTATTTTTCTCAAAATCAGTTAGGTTAAAAGTATTTTCTGTGAATTTTTCAGAATTTTCTAAAATAGTTTAGTATTTTTTTTAATTAAATTAGATTAAATTAGTTTTTAAATCATAATAAATAATTTAAAAGTCGAAAAAATACCCGGCTTTTTCCTAAAATTATTTTTAGTTGTTTAGAACGTAGGAAAATTAGTTTCACATCCGTAGGCCTTAAATTGCATCATTTTCACTTTTTGAGGCTCGGGATTAGCCCGGGTTTTCACGTTTTTGCATATTATCACTCTAGGACTTAGTGTAACTTAATTTTATTGTTCCGTATGCTTAGTAGTAGTTAGATAATCATTTATTTTGTTCCCGTAGCCTTAATTACTTTCCCTTTAGTTAATTTGTAGAAAACGTAATCAAAAACAAAAACCCGTAACATCGAGCATTTTAATAACAAACCTCAAACGACATTCTCAATTCACACCTCGTTGGGAAACGACCCGGATATCCTTATCCGGTATCACATATCTCACTCACGGGATTTGATTGACTAACCTTTTTCCTAAGAGGTTTTCGATTCGATTCTCGTGTTTATTTTGATATTGATATTATTATACTATTTCATCCATACACACCACCACCTATAAGCCCCTAATCAAATTTTGGCGCCGCTGCCGGGGAGGTTGTGTCGCGACAATATTGTTGAAGGTTTGACGATTAGTGACTCGAGATCCTTCCTTCGTGAAGTTATTGTTTTTATAAAAATCAAAAAAGTAAAAAAATATTTTTCTTTTTATTTTGTATATATATATAAAAGATAAAAATACAAAAAGATTTTCCCTTTTGTTTTAAATAAAATAGAAGACACAATCAATATAACATTCTCAACTTGAGTGTTATCATTATAAGTTCCCGAACAAAAGATTAAAAACATGCCTTTGTGTCGCTCGTGATTTGGTTTACTTCTATCGGTTTAACAAACTGTGTGAGGGGTATAAGGACGGCCTGACATTAAATTGCGGCTGAAAAGAGACGGGTTTTTAATACGCTTCGCGCTGACCTACTAAGTCTCTCCGCTCTTTTGTGCGTTTTACTTATAAAAGTGATCATTTCACGTGGGATTATTGGTTTAAGTTCACTGTGTTTTGCCTCGGTCTTGTTTTAATTGAAAGTGTTGTTTTTGGTAGTGCATGCGCACTCGTTCTTCTAATTCTTCTACCCTTCTTCTTGAACTCGCCACAATTCCGCGAAGACGAAATAGACGTCCCCCGCCAATAGTCGAACCCGAGATTCGTATTAATCCCGACCTCATTCCTGAAACGGCGGAGGATAACCGTTCTATGTTGGAACAACTCCAAGCACCCACCGAGGGTTATGGAGAAGCCATCGTCATTCCACCAATCGTTGCCGACAATTTTGAGCTCAAACACGGATTGATTAACTTGGTATCGTCAAGCCAATTTTACGGACTTGAGAGAGACGATCCTCACTCTCATATCCGACGGTTTAACAAGCTCACGTCTACAATCAAATATCGAAACGTGCCGGAAGAAGCAATCAAACTACTTCTTTTCCCGTTCTCACTTGAGGGGGCCGCCCGGATTTGGCTCGAGAAACAACCCCCTCAATCAATCACCACATGGGAAGATTTAGTTTCAAAATTCACTAACGAATTCTTCCCACCACAAAAGACAACACACTTAAAAAATGAAATCACAAAGTTTACACAAAAATTTGATGAATCATTTAGTGAAGCTTGGGATCGTTTCAAGGACTTACTTCGTCAATGTCCTCACCATGGCTTTTCCGAGTTACATCAACTCGATACTTTCTACAATGGTTTGAACGAAAACGATCAAGACTCTCTCAATGCCGCCGCCGGTGGTAATCTCTTGACACGCTCTACGAAAGATGTGTTGTCCATCATTGAGAACAAGTCTAAAGTCCGCACCTCACGAAGCAAACCGATTGCTTCCCGAGTGAGTGCTTCACCTTCTTCGGAAAATGTCTCTAGCACGGATGCTAAGATTGACAAGCTTACCGATGCTATCCAAGCATTGGTTCTCTCAAAATCTCTTTCTTCTCCATCTCCAAATCCACCCGCTCAAGTCAAAGCGATGGCAACTACTTGTACTACTTGTGGTGGGCCTCATGCTTACTACAATTGTACCGCTACGGATGGTAATCCTTTTGAAGTAAATGCCGTAGCCAGGCCTTACAATCAAGGAGGTAATCAATACCGTCCTCAAGTTGACCCGAGCTATCGTGCTAGCAATCAAGGACCACCCGGTTTTCCTCAACCTAACAATCAAAATAGGTTCAATCAAAATCAAGTAAAAGGGCAAAATGTTCCATATCAAGCCCCGATGAACCAATACCCTCCCCAAGGGGGTAATCTCAATCATGGTTATCAAGCTCCTAATTACCAACCCCCGGTTGGCCCCTCTATTGAACTTTCCAACTACATTAAGTCTAATGAGGTTACAATTAGGGGTTTGCAAAACCAAATCACTACTTTGAGAAATGATTTCCAAACTTCAATGTCAAAACAAGGAAACGAGTTAAAAAATGAGTTGAACAAAACGAACAACAAAATTGATCAAAATCAAAACAAAATTGAAAATATGTTCAATAGTATCATGTGTCAAATGAATCAAGCTTCAACTTCTAAAACCCTTCCGGGTAATACAATTCCAAATCCGAAGGGAGAGTTGAATGCTATTGCCACCCGAAGTGGTAAGACATATGATGGACCCTCGATGCCTACACCCTCTCCGGTGAGGGAGGTAGCACAAGAAACCGAGGTGACAAAGGACAAGGTGCATTCTACATGCCCACAAAGTACCGCACACGTCCAACCTCCGGTAGTCCAAATTTCCATTCCGGAACCCGATGTTCCGAAGATTAAGCCTTCAGTCCCTTATCCTTCAAGGCTTAATCATTAAAAGGTCCGCGACAAAACTAATCAACAAATGGAGAAGCTTATCCAAATCTTCAAAGATTTGCACTTCGAGATTAGTTTCGCGGATGCTCTCCTTTTAATGCCCAAGTTTGCTCCGACGATCAAAAGCTTGTTGAGCAACAAAGAAAAAATTTCCGAGTTGGCTAAAACTTCCTTGAACGAGAATTGTTCGGCGGTTATCCTTAAAAAACTTCCCGAAAAGTTAGGAGACCCCGGGAAATTCCTAATCCCGTGTTATTTTCAAGGGATAGTTCAATGCTCCGCTTTGGCCGATCTTGGCGCGAGCATTAACTTAATGCCACACTCTATGTGGAAGAAGCTTTCGTTACCCCCACTCACACCTACATGTATGATCCTCGAGCTTGCCGACCGGACGAATTCTCATCCGTTAGGTATAGCCGAGGATGTTTGTGTGAAAGTAGGAGAATTTTATTTCCCCGCCGACTTTGTTGTCGTCGAGTTTGATGCCGATCCCCGAGTACCCCTCATCCTTGGGAGGTGCTTCTTGAAAACGGGTCATGCATTGATCGACGTTGATGAAGGGGAAATCACTTTGAGGGTAAACAAAGAAGCCGTAACTTTTAATCTTGATCAAGTTACGAGATACTCCCCCGTTTATGACGATACGTCCGTCAACAAAATTGATGTCATTGACATTGTGTCGGAGGAGTATTCTCAAGAAATTCTTGGATTCTCGAGTGGCAATCCCACTTCGGTTGATCCCATCATTGCTCTCTCTTCCCCTTCCCTCACTCCATTTTACAATGAGGAAAGTGACTTTATCTTGGAAGAGATTGAAGCTTACTTGTCTAGTGATTCTGTCCCATGGGAAATTGATCACGCTCCCATCGACATCGAGGGAGATATTCTTCTCATCGAGAAGATGCTCAATGATGATCCATCATCACTCCCTCCTCAAGAACTTCATATTGAGGAAATAAAAAACATTGAAAATGCTAATGATCCTCCGGAGGTCGAACTTAAGGACTTACCACCTCACCTCGAATACGCATTTTTGGAGGGTGACAATAAATTACCCGTTATAATTGCTAAAGATTTGAGTGAGGAGGAAAAAGCCGCTCTCATAAATGTTTTGAAGTCACACAAGCGATCCATTGCTTGGAAACTTTCTGACATTAGGGGTATTAACCCGGAATTTTGTACACACTAGATTCTAATGGAGGATGACTTCAAACTGGCGGTTCAACATCAAAGAAGAGTGAATCCTAAAATCCACGAGGTTATCAAACAAGAGGTCCTAAAACTTCTTGATGCCGGATTGATTTACCCTATCTCGGATAGTTCTTGGGTGAGCCCCGTTCATTGTGTGCCCAAAAAGGGTGGCATCACCGTTGTTGAAAACGAAGAAAACGAGTTGATTCCTACTCGATTGGTCACGGGATGGCGTGTTTGCATTGACTACCGAAAGTTAAATGAAGCCACCCGTAAAGACCACTTTCCTTTACCCTTCATGGATCAAATGCTTGAGAGATTAGCGGGAAACGAATACTATTGTTTTCTCGATGGTTTCTCGGGTTATTTCCAAATACCCATAGATCCTCAAGACCAAGAGAAGACCAAATTCACGTGCCCTTATGGAACGTTTGCTTACCGTCGCATGCCTTTCGGCTTATGCAACGCTCCCGGTACATTCCAAAGGTGCATGATGGCCATCTTCCACGACATGATCGAGGAAACTATGGAGGTCTTTATGGATGATTTTTCGGTCTTTGGGGATTCTTTCAAATCATGTCTCTCCCATTTGGACAAGATGCTTAAACGTTGTGAAGACACAAATCTTTGTCTAAATTGGGAGAAAAGTCATTTCATGGTCAAAGAGGGCATAGTCCTCGGCCATAAGATCTCTAAAAGTGGGATTGAGGTTGATAAGGCTAAAGTTGATGTCATATCCAAATTACCTCATCCCACCACCGTTAAGGGTGTTCGGAGTTTTCTAGGTCATGCCGGCTTCTATCGTCGATTCATTAAAGATTTCTCGAAAATAGCCCGGCCGATGTCCCGTCTTCTTGAAAAAGATACTCCGTTCATCTTCTCCAAAGAATGCATTGAAGCCTTCCAAACTTTAAAGAAGAAACTTACGGAAGCTCCTATTCTAGTTGCCCCTGATTGGGACCTACCTTTCGAGCTTATGTGCGACGCTAGCGACTTTGCTCTAGGTGCGGTCTTGGGGCAACGAAAAGCAAAACATTTCCAGCCTATCACTATGGTAGCAAAACTTTGACCGAAGCTCAAGCACATTACATTACGACGGAAAAAGAATTACTAGCCGTAGTGTATGCTTTCGAGAAGTTTCGACCATACTTGATCTTGTCTAAAAGCATAGTGTATACGGATCACTCGGCCCTCAAATATCTCTTTGCAAAGCAAGATGCAAAGCCGAGATTGCTCCGGTGGGTTCTCCTCCTACAAGAATTTGATATCATCGTTCGTGATAAAAAGGGAGCCGAGAACCTCGCGGCTAATCACCTATCCCGTCTTGAAAATCCTCACCAAGGTGTGCTCGAGAAAAAGGAAATCAATGAAACATTTCCTCTCGAGACACTTAATGTGGTATCTCTAAGTGGAAATTCGAGTACCCCATGGTTTGCCGACTTTGCAAACTACCATGCGGGAAACTTTGTTGTTAAAGGGATGTCGTCCCAACAAAAAAGTAAATTCTTCAAAGATGTTAAGCATTACTTTTGGGACGACCCCTACTTGTTCAAAGTCTGTGCGGATCAAGTCATCCGACGGTGTGTTCACGGCCAAGAAGCCGTTGATATTCTCAACGCTTGTCACAATGGACCCACGGGGGGACATCATGGCCCGAACTACACCGCCAAGAAGGTGTTTGATTCCGGTTTCTATTGGCCCACAATCTATCGCGATGCCCACGACTTAGTCAAATCATGTGACGCTTGTCAACGTTACAGCAAAATCTCGCAAAAGGATGAAATGCCTCAAAATGAAATCCAAGTGTGCGAGATCTTTGACGTGTGGGGCATCGACTTCATGGGCCCGTTCCTGTCTTCTCAAGGGAATAAGTATATACTCGTGGCGGTCGATTACTTGTCCAAATGGGTGGAGGCAAAAGCGCTCCCCACCAATGACGCCCGAGTAGCTGTGAAATTTCTGAAATCTCTCTTTGCTCGTTTTGGAACTCCCCGTGCCATCATTAGTGATAGCGGTACGCACTTTTGCAATGACCAATTCGCAAAAGTCATGCTTAAGTACGGTGTCACTCACCGTCTTGCTACCGCATATCACCCACAAACTAGTGGTCAGGTGGAAGTCTCAAATCGTGGTTTAAAAAGAATTCTTGAAAGGACCGTAGGCGAAAACCATGCCTCTTGGTCGGATAAACTAGATGATGCACTCTGGGCCTTTCGTACCGCTTACAAAACACCTATTGGTTGTACTCCTTATAAGCTTGTGTACGGAAAGGCGTGTCATCTCCCGATCGAGCTCGAGCACAAAGCCTATTGGGCCTTGAAGCATGCTAACTTTGATCTCAAGTCCGCGGGTGATCACCGAAAAGTTCAACTCAATGAATTAAATGAACTTCGTGATCAAGCCTACGAGAACTCTTTAATCTACAAAGAGAAGACAAAGAAGATCCATGACTCCAAAATCAAGAACCGAGTTTTCAACATTGGTGACCGAGTCCTTCTTTTCAATTCTCAATTGAAGATCTTCTCGGGGAAACTTAAAACCCGTTGGACTGGGCCGTTCACCATTGCCAAAGTTTTTCCTTATGGTGCCGTCGAGTTATCTCAAAACGACGGACCAAACTTCAAAGTGAACGGCCATAGATTGAAACATTATTTTGGAGGGGACATACCTCAATTGGTTGTCCCGGATCTCCAAACCTTCCCCATGAACCAATGAATTTGGGGTCGAGTCAAGCTAGCGACTCGGTTAACAAAAACAGTAGCATTTCATAGGTGTCCACCCATGTTTCTATCTTCTTTCTCTTTTCTAACACTAAGTGTGGGGGGAAACCCCCACTGATGTTTGCTTGTTGTGTTTGCTCTCTGTTTTCAGGATTCCTGTAGATCGTGATGATTGATGCGCCTGTTTTCAATCCAGCCGCCCAATATCCGATCTTTTTGCTAACGATTATCTAGGGATATCTTTATTAATCCTTTTGTGAAAAAAGATTTCGCTTCCACACTTGGCTAGTAGTATTACCTTTTTCCGTTCTATAGTGTCGGCTACGGCCGGTACTTTGAATAATGAGGGCAATATTCAATTCTAAGTGTGGGGGGGAATTCTAAGCGAATTTTGATCACGTGTGTACCTTCTAGTACCCTAGCACCCCCGTTTTGACCAAAAATTTTAAAATTTTATCGCTTTAAGTTAAGTATTTACATTTACAAGAAGCGCTTTGCACAAAAATAATGCATTGATGCTTTGGTGTTAATGGTAGTTTAGTCTTGATTCGGCTAGAACAAGGGGAATCCCGACTCTGCTAGAGTGTTGATCTAGCTGCTCTCTTAACAATTAGGCTAAGGTTTTACGAGTTGTGCAAATGAAAATGCTAAGCGTGGAGTAGTTGGTTCTCTTTAGAGCTTATATAAGTAATCTATGGCTTTTTCTCCCAGTAGCTCTTAAATGGACCTAAATACGTGCTCATGGTCAAACTTTTGAACATTCAAATCGTCTTGCTACAATAAAAAGTTTTTAAGAAAAATTGATTTAGAGTCCGAGTTCAACTTTTTATTTAAATTTCCGAGAAAGCATACTTTCTTTAAATCTGAATAATATTGCAAAATGAAAGTATCGTAAAAGTGCTTGAATGATGCAAAAGTTGCAAAGTTTAAAGTTAAAGTCAAAAGTGAAAAAAAAAAAAAAAAAAAAAAAAAAAAAATGATGAAAAAGTGAAAAAGAAAAAAAAAAAGTGATAAAAAAGTTGAAAAATGAAAAAATATGAGTTGCGTGAATAAAAGCACTAAGTCGCTTATGAATAAATGTGCGAAACTTGCTTTTTCTTAAATTTAAATCGGAAGTTGAACTCGTATTCGTCAAAGTTGTCTAAAAGTTTGACGGTAATTTGGAAATCCTTGATTTCAAAGATCCCGAAAGCTCCGATACTATTCTCAAGGGTGAAAACCTAGCCTCCTTAAAAGGACAAGCTGAGAAGAAAGTCGCAACATGGAGTGATCTCACCTTTGAGTCTTGAATTTCTAAATTATCGTCGGTTGTGATCCACTTAGGTTTTGTTTTAACTTAACGGTAGCTTCGTAAATCTTTGGAATTGAATTCCCGCTAATTCCGGTACTATTCTCTGTGAGGTGTCAAAAGCCCGGTCACTTAAAACTAATGTTTTGGGATGTGCCGAGAAGAAAGCCGCTACATGGAAGAGGCCCTTTCGATCCTTAGACTTTCATCGTTTCCGGTGGGTTAGTACTTTGGTTAAGTGGATAACAACCATAACAAATGTCGATTTTAATGATCAAACTTTTGAAAATGAGCACACTCACTTAAATTGTACAAATTGCGGGAGTAAAAAGTTAAGTCTCGACTTACATAGATTATTGATATAAGTAGTGTTAGCATTTTACAAAAACGTTTGCACAATAAGTTTAAGCTTGGTTTGAGAGTATAAAAAAGAGGATGACGATTACAATTCCCCGGAGACACCCATTTTGCGTGAATCCCGTTCTGTGATGCCATGTTTTGATAATCAAGCATGTTATTTATTTACGTTCAAGTTTTAAATTTCTAGTAGTGGAATAAAAAGTCGAAACGGGGTATACTTGGTATTCTTGATCCTTTCATTACTTCATATGATCGGATTGCTAGGGACTAGCAATTGATAGTGTGGGGGATTTGATGAGTGCTTATTCACTCATCATTTTTACCCATCTAAGCCCATAAAAATGTCTAAAAACACGGAAATATAACAATTTATACTGCAGATATCCTTGGAGTGTGTTTTTATGTGTTTCAGGTACAAAGGATCGAAAACAGGACAAAAACGAACAGAAATGAGCTCGGACTGGAAAACGTGCTTTGCAGATAGAGCCGGAAGCGGATTTTCTACATTTTCAGGGCCCGGGATACCATTTGGGAGTGAGCTTGGGGAATCAGACTCAAAAACCTATCCCTAAATCCAAATCACCATTTTACCCTTCTACTCGAACCCAAATGATTATTTTACCCTTTTTATCAAAATTGAAAACTACTCTCTTAAACTCCATTTTTATTAAACACCAATTATTTTTCAAAAACCAATTTGTATTAAAAGTTTTCTTGTTTAAAAAAAAAAAAAAAAAAAAAAAAAAAAAAAGTTTTAAATCAAAATCAGAAAATACAAAGTTTTATTTAAAAATACAAAAGTTAAACCCATTTACCCCTTTTAATACTTTAACCCAAAAAACAAACCCAACCCATATTAAACCCTTTGACCCAAAGACCAGTCAACCCATCTCTTTCCTTTTCTTTCCCAAAACTGCTAACCACAAACAGAACAAATAAACACCCTTCACCCATTCTTGGCGCCAAAATCCCTAAACCCCACACCTTTGTCTCCTTCCTCACATCACTCTCAACACTCTGGTCCCCAAGCAACCCTCCCCCACACCCACATGGGCTCAGTGCCATGTTGGCAATCCCAAATGACACCATTGGTTTTCAAGAATCAAAGGGCTAGGATTTACCCTTGGGCTCCAAGCCAAAATGGATGGCTGAGATACTCTCAAAGAAGCACAAAATGGAACCATGAAGCTCATTGTCTCACGAAACAAACACAACTCAAGTCTTGAAGACCTAAGTAGACTAGTATAAATAGTAGTAGCTTGTAAGCCTTTGAAGGCAGTAGGAATTTTAGTCTTAAATTAGTTTGTTTTTTATTCAGTCTTGTAATGTTTTTTAATTAATGAAAAATTTTTTTTGTTTTACATATCTGTCATTTACTGCTTCTTTATGCAAATAAGCACTTAGTGCTTATTTGCTTTTTACTAATCCTCATCTGAACAAAAGTCATTTTTTGAGTTATAAACTTAGTTTTCATAAAGAAAAACCCTACTTCAAGTTTTACAAATCTGTGTTAAGCATTTCAACCCATATCAGGGGTGTTTGGTTTAGGCTAAAAAACGGGTCAAAACCTGTTTTGACCCATTTTGGTTATTAAAGATCAGTTGCATGAAGTTTTATTTGAGTTAGTTTAATAGTACCAAGAAGCTAGAACAAGTTTTGAAAGGCTTCAAGTAAAAAAGAAAACCATTTCCTGTCTCAAAAATCTGCACAGAACAGCAGCCCTCGCTGCTGTTCAAGGGCTTTTTCCAAGCTTATTTTTGGTCAAAACTTTTTCCAAATTGCTTTTTCTTGCATCTCACATACCCAACTCAACATAGCATTAGTTTATTTGTACTTAGAAAGCCTCTAGCTTAGCTTAAATTGCTTCAAAAATCTGCTAAAAAGCCATTTCAGTTACTGTTACAACAGCCCTGCAGTCCCATAGCAGCTTGTTCACAGCTTATTTATAAGCTGTCCTAAGCTTTTCATAGGATCCCAAGTAGCTTTTTAGGTAGCCCCCTATCCCTAGTTTGCATAATAGGTCTCCTTGTAGGATTAGATGCTTAATAGGTAGCTTATTTTTAAGCTTTTATAAGCCCACTAGCCTGTTTGGCTGCTGAAGTCACAGCAACAGCCTCACCATTTTCTTGCTTATTAGGAGCTTATCAGTAGCTAATTTTAGACATCTTGTTGTCTATTAGTATAATTAGTATAACTTAGTATAGGAGTAGTTCACTAGTGCTTATTGTAGTATCTATTTTTACTTGCTTATTTAGCCTTTTAGAATAGCTTAGTATACCCTTTGTATGCTCATTTTCCTCATTAGCTTAGGACTCTTAAATACTTATAACTGCTTATTTCCCTTGTTTGCCTGTTACCTCTAGCTTATTTTAGTTTTTATAAATGCAAACCAACTTGTTACATTGACCTTATCTTATCATTGCTTATTCATAAGTTCATTTAGCATAAAATCTGTCAATAGGTGTGCTTGTTTGATTCTGTCATTAACTGTGGAGATAAGCTGTCTTGATACTGCTTATTTCAAAAGTTTGGATAAAAAGTTTTTACAAAAAAGTCTTAGTTTTGTCTCATAAACAAATTGCAAAAAGAAAAATTCGAAAAAAAAAATGTTTGAAAAAAACGACATTGCTGGGATTTGATCTCTGGCCACCCAGCTCACCACACACACCATTCACCAACTGCCCTAGGGTCTTTGTTCGGTTTAATCTTGCACTATTAAAACTTTAAACACTCATTCAGTTTTTAGCTTATTCGATTATTTGGCTTTTTAAGTGCTTATTTACAAAAGCAGTACCACAGTTTTTTATTTTTCTCAAAATCAGTTAGGTTAAAAGTATTTTCTGTGAATTTTTCAGAATTTTCTAAAATAGTTTAGTATTTTTTTTAATTAAATTAGATTAAATTAGTTTTTAAATCATAATAAATAATTTAAAAGTCGAAAAAATACCCGGCTTTTTCCTAAAATTATTTTTAGTTGTTTAGAACGTAGGAAAATTAGTTTCACATCCGTAGGCCTTAAATTGCATCATTTTCACTTTTTGAGGCTCGGGATTAGCCCGGGTTTTAACGTTTTTGCATATTATCACTCTAGGACTTAGTGTAACTTAATTTTATTGTTCCGTATGCTTAGTAGTAGTTAGATAATCATTTATTTTGTTCCCGTAGCGTTAATTACTTTTCCTTTAGTTAATTTGTAGAAAACGTAATCAAAAACAAAAACCCGTAACATCGAGCATTTTAATAACAAACCTCAAACGACATTCTCAATTCACACCTCGTTGGGAAACGACCCGGATATCCTTATCCGGTATCACATATCTCACTCACGGGATTTGATTGACTAACCTTTTTCCTAAGAGGTTTTCGATTCGATTCTCGTGTTTATTTTGATATTGATATTATTATACTATTTCATCCATACACACCACCACCTATAAGCCCCTAATCAGATATTTGATAACATCCAATTGTCCTGAATATTAAGTATCAATTTCCCCCGATAATACTCGTATTTTATAATATTTATATGTATTTACGCTTGTTTTCCTCTATATTTCACTTTCAGGTAATTACGAGCATTGGAGCTAATGAGACGTGGGTTTGGAGAGTTTATTGAAGATATATGATATTATGCCCATTTTGAAGTAATTAAGGCGTAACTCTTTTCTCACATTACGTCGTAACAAAAGCGTAGCTCAGAAGACCAACTAAACTGAAGATTACGGTTTAAATCCATCTTAGGATTACGCCGTAACTAATTAGGCCAGTTGATGTTCCACGCCGCTGCAAGCTACACCGTAACTCTTTCCACGATTACGGCGTAATCATGATTTATTGAAGATACGGCGTAACTCACTCCACGTGTTACGCCGTAACCAGCTTTTTCAGATCAAAATACGAAGATATTGATGTTACGGCGTAACTCTCATCTTAAGTTACGCCGTAACTAGATCTGGTCTATAAATACCAGCCCTTGATAAGGTTTTAAAAGGTACCATTTTGAGGGGTCGTTTTAGCCCTTATTTGATCACTTTTGTATCCGTTATTGCTTAATATCGTTCCTTTTCACTTTTTAGGTCTCGTGAAGGCAAAATGCTGGAATGGCACTTATTTGGATGAAAAGGCGCGAATATATGAAGAAAATGGCCAAAGTCAGAATCGAGACACTCACAGTTGCTGAAATTAGAAGGCGACGGCGTCATGTGCTAATTGTGATGCCGTCTGAGGATTTTTGTGACGGGACAGAACCCAAAACTCGTATTTTCAAGAGACGACGTCCAGTTGTAAAAGAGTAGGCCGTCGCTACTCAGACGGCCTAGATGCAATCTAGACGACGTCAGAAGCTGAAGAGGACGGCGTCACGGACATAAGGTGACGCCGTCGCAAGGTTAACGTGGCTAAGACGAAACCCTAATGACGGCGACACGATGGCGTCACGAAACATAAGGTGACGCCGTCGCATATGTAATCTTATATATAGAATCCGAATTTTTCAGTTTTAGAGGGAGTCTTTTGGAGTAAAAACCTAAAACCGAACCTAAGGTGTCTTGTACAGTATTTTAGGGTTTTAAACCCTATCTTACACCAAGATAAGTATTTACTTCATTAATTCAATTATGTCTTTGATTATTTGTGTGTATGCTTGCATGTTCTCCATGTCCGGCTAATTTATTTGTGTGTTTGCTTAGGAAGTATGAAACTTAATTATTGAATATTGATTGGTTGTTTCTTATCTTAGTTGATCAATGATCTAGTAATGCGATAGGTCATTCGTTGTGTACTTAATGCTTGATTCATCTTTGTGAACCTTAGAATATGATTACCTGAGTAGTTGTAGGATAAATTATCCAAAGAGTGCCTTAGAGTAAGAGTTTATCATCCCTAGTGGGTTTTGTAGACGATACCCTTTGGTAAGTTCAAAGAGTTAGGGAGAAACGCATACCCTACAACTTTAGACACACAACGCAACTAAGAAGAAGGACGTGACAACTCAACCATCAATAGGAGATAATTAAGGAGTAGTACAACTTAAGTAAACACATCTTTAAACTATCATACGAGCACACATTAATTAGACATAGACTCCCACAACCTTAGTTTAGATAATTAGATAATAGTAGAGTAATCGGTAGAAATACCAACCCCCCCCCCCCAAATCCAATACCCGAGATTCGTACCTTTCCATTTCATAAAATATAAAAATACAAAAAATAATCTTCCTCAACCTTAACCTTAGCATAGTAACTTCTTACTAGCATTCCTATTCCCCTAGAGAACGATATCAATACCCGTGGCTTACCCTAATTACTACACTACAAAGATTAGGTTCACTGCCTAGGGTGTTATAAAACTTGCTCGAAGAAAAGGAAGTTTCCTTGACCCCGAATGACACGTGTAGCGTTATCAAGTTTTTGGCGCCGCTGCCGGGGAATAGAATCGCTAGTTAGTAGTCCACCTCGTTTAGGTTCTTTGCTTGATTCCTATCAAGTAAATTTTTTTTTTCTCATTTTTAGCTTTCTCTTAGTCTATCCCCATTCTTCGTGACTTTTGTTCGTAATCCCATCACTTTTCATCATGGAAGGTGATAACCCACTACCATTCATCAACCCACCGCCAAATGACCCGCCAAGAGCCCGTACTCTTGGTGAATACTCAAGACCAACCCACCTAGGCTATAGGAACACCATTGAGCTTCCTGACCAAGCCCAAACTACGGCCCTGTGATCCGACACCATCCGGTTGGTGCAAAATGGATGTGCATTCCATGGACTTCATTCCGAAGATCCAAATCAGCATCTGAGGGATTTCCTCAAATTTGTCGATTCCATCGACCTTGATGCTACTACTCGGGAGACCACGCGCCTGCGTCTCTTCCAATTCTCTCTACAGGACCAAGCTAGTAATTGGCTTGAGCGACTTCCCGCCGGCTCCATCTCAAGTTGGGATGATCTTACCTCTCGCTTCCTTGCTCAATTTTTCCCACTAGGGAGAACCACTAAGCTTAGGAATGACATCTTGATGTTCCAACAACGTCAAGGTGAATCTCTCTACGAAGCATGGACTCGATTCAAGGACTTACTTCATAAAGTCCCTCATCACGGCATTGATCTTTGGCTCCGAGTCCAAATCTTTTTTGATCATGTCAACTTCCCCACTAAGCGATCCATTGACCAAGCGGCCGGTGGAAAACTTAGTGACCTCACCGCAGAAGAATCATGGGGTATAATAGAGGACCTCGCTCTCTATGACAACGAAAGTTGGGATGACCCCCGTGAGCTGCCCAAAACCGTTAAGGCAATCTCCTTGCCTCCTTCTGACCGTAGGATGATCGAACTTGAAGATCAAATTAGATTCCTCATGAGTTCCTACAAAAATCCTAAGTCCTCACGACAAGTGAATCAAATCACTCTACCTTGTGTGTTATGCAGTGGTCCCCATGACACTCGTGATTGCACAAGGCTCCCCGAACAAGCTTTTGCGGACTACGCCTCCATACGTACCAACGGAGCGGGAGAGAAGTGGTACACTTTCAAACCCGAACAAAACAACTTAGGAAACTCGTACAACCCCTCATGGAGAAATCACCCTAACCTTAAGTGGAACCAAAACTCAAGCACACCCCAAAGCTCATCTAGTTCGCCTACTAGGGTCAATTCTTTTAATACCGGGAACCCCACTAATCTTGAGGCAATTGCATCTAGATTTTTGTCATCCCAAGAAACTCGATTGAATAAGCTTGAAGCCGATTTTAAGCAAAAACAAAGCGAGATGACAACCAAGCTTGATGCCCTCTTAAAAGCCTTCAATGAGCGAGAAGTTGGAGCACTCCCAAGTGATACCATAAAGAACCCAAAAGTGAATTCGATTGCGTCGACTTCATGTTCTAGTTCACCATGGGAGAGTGCACATCCATGCCCCTCCCACCCGAAGGTTCACTCGGTAAATGCTATCAAAAAGGGTTCCAAGCCATCCAAGAGGTACCAAGGCCCGGCACCTTTGGTAGAGCCTACTCTTGAGAAACCTGTCAGCCAAGAATCCAAACCTAGTTTAAAGGAGGAGTACAAGGAACTCCATCAAGAAAAACCAATTCTTGAAGTCTTAGCTCATGCACCTTATTATAATGCTTTAAAAGAAAAATATGAGTTAGAACTTAGGCTTGGAAAACATGGGTCCGCTTTTGTGCGAAACAACTTACCTAAGAAGCTAGACGATCCCGAGCTATTCACTCTTCCGTGTAGACTTGGAACTTCCAAACCACTCGATGCTCTAGCCGATTTAGGATCATGAATCAATCTTGTTCCGTTGTCCCTCCATAGAAGCCTTAATTTAGGTAAAATTGAACCAACGGAAACCATCTTAGGTCTAGCGGATGGTAGTGTGGCACGTCCGGTAGGAATAATAAAGGACATGGTAGTACACGTAGGAGAGTTGACTCTTTTGGCCGACTTTCATGTGCTAGACATGAATAAGGACCCGACATGCCCATTACTAGTTGGAAGAGGATTTTTAGCTACAGCTAGTGCCATCATCGATTGTAAGATGTCCAAAATAGTGGTAGGGGAGGGGAGTGCTAGATCCGTTTACGATGTTAAAAAGCATACATACTACAAGGATGAGGAAATCCCTCAAGAGATAGGGTTGGATAGAGAGCCTTCTAGATATGGACCTTGGATTGATAAAAACATCATAGGCCCCCAAAGACCTTTTTACCTAGATAAAGCCTTCGCTAGTGCAGCAACTTTCCAAGAAAAAGAAATGGCTAGGGACATAGAAGTGAACCCGTTCGAGGACGCCTTAGTATTTAGGAAGATGACAGAGTTCCTAGGAAGCTTGCCCGTTAACCTTGTCATGAATAAGTGGAAAGTTGAGAAATCTGAACACAAGTGGGATTGGGATACACCGCCTAGTGATGGTAATGGAGAGTGGCACATTAGGATACAAATCTATGATCCCGATGGTGAGAAGTTTGAAAAGGCATATTTAACCGAACGTACTACTAGGAACTTGAATGATAAGTTTGATCCTTACGACATTGTTGAGGATAGACTTACGTATATCGGTACGTAGGAGCACGACTACGAGTCTAGCTACAAGACTCTTAAATAAAGAAAAGCGCTTCCGTGGGAGGCAACCCATGCTTAATTGTTTGCTTGTTAGTGTCATTTATCTTTTATTAATTGTTTATCCTCATGTTTAAATTTGTAAAAATGCTTTATTTTGTTTTTAACCTCGTCTTAATTGCATATAAAGGTATTTTACATAAGGGATAAGTGTAGGGAGGATTACACACGTTTTCAAAAGAAACGTAAACATGAGAATAACAATTAACTAAAAGATATTTATGTTAGTTTGTTCGAGTCAAATGCTTGTATCGAGTCATAATGGATGTTTTGCAGAAATTTTTCCAGATTCTAAAGATGTAAATTTTCCAGAATTTTTTCCAGAAAATCGCAGACCAGTTTTTGTCAGTATAACCTGACGGCGTCAGGATTGCAACCTGACGGCGTCAGGAAGGAGTAAAAACATCAGATTACTTTTTTCTCGTTTTCTGAGCTACTTATAAATTTTTGGAATTTTCCAGGTCTTAATTTTCTTAGAAATTCTGTAAACATCCATTCCACAAGCATAATATCCTAGTTTAAATCGAGTCTTATATATATTATTACCGCCGATTTTACGCGAAGGTTTCGTTTGTTTTCTTCAAGTGTGCAGGTTTAGTTTGTCAAGAAGAAGTTACATAAGATTGGAAGGAGCTTTTCACGCAACGATTCTTCTTGAAAAGGATTTAACCACCGCTTATACACGGATCCTACCAAGCTAATCAGGGGAGTATTAGTTTCTTTCGTTTTTAATTACCTTCCATTATCATAACTTTGATACTTTCGGGGAACATTGGGGACAATGTTCAGTTTAAGTGTAAGGAGGGAAAATAAAACGGAAACTTTGAAACTATGCTTATCCTTGACTATTTGCTTTGTCCAATTGTATTTGTGTAATAAACCATGAGAAAATGTCGGTTAGGATAATTTTGGCACCAAATTTAAATTTTTTCATGACATATAGGAGTGGGCCATTAGTCTTAACAAAAGCGTCTCATGGATAGGAAGTTGCATGACTAGCACAAAAACCCTTTACCACCCAAATTCCACCAAAATGTAAGGATCGCCCTTAGATTAGTAGGAATTAAAGCATTCATCTTCAATGCTTAGAGTGTGAACCGGTAGTATATTAGATTCTAGAACTTGTTTTGTGATGCATTCCGAGATCGCAAGTGAGGCTACACTTGTGTAGTTAGGAATAACTAAATGATAAGAGGCATTAGGATAACCCTTGTTTGATACCCGTAATATAATTACTTCTTCCATATCGGTTGAGTGATTCCCCCACACCTTTTACGTTGTACTCATCTTTAGTACACGATACCCCTGGTTAACCCCTCAGAGCCTATCCTTTTCGCGGTTCTCGTGATGTTTCAGTTTTTCTGGAATATCAATGAAGAGCATTGTTTACACCCCACCCGCAAATATACACCCAAATCGCCTTAGCCTACCCCTTATGCACTCACTTTTAGTGCAAATGTTTGTTATTACCCTAAACCCTTAGTTCAGTTATCTAGTTGCTTGCATAAGTTGCAAAGTCGAGTCATATCCTTTGTATACAGTTTTGGGACGATTGGGATTCATGGGAAAAGTTAAAGTTTATGAAATGACGGGAAGGGAACGTTAAATTCAAATTCCCTTTGTTTGCGTAATAATGTACCCCAAGTGTTTTGATCTTTTCAATTCGGGTCAAATTAGTGTTAGAGTAATAAAAACTCAAGTGTAGGGATATGCCTATAAATCCCTATTATTTTGATGTTATCGTAGAGGATGGTAGAGTAAAAGTGTATGAAAAAAAAAAAAAAAAAAAAAAATCGAAAAAAAAAATAGAAAAAGAGAAAAGAAAAAAATATGTTGAGTAAAAAAAAACAAACATACGGGCTACCATCCTACATCTATCCTTTAAATTTATGTTTGTTTATTTCCATTACCTAGAGTTTTAGAATGTCGAGTCTTGGCTTAGCAACGCCATTCTTCGTATGCATTTAACATAGAGATCTTTGACTTACCACCACTAAATAGCCTATCCCACCAAACCCTTGTTTCCCAACCGTAAGCCTAACATTACAACCCTTTAAAAGACCTCTTTGATAGTCTTTCCTAGGTGCTTACGCCAAAGCGATGGAGGTTTGATCTATTCTCAATCCTATGGTAATCTATGTACTAGGACCGGTTAATGAGTGTTTATCTTCCATTTCCTATTTGTTATATTTCATATATACACCCGAGAGAGATGAGAGTATCCAAACACCCCATATGAAGTGCTAGTATGTAATTTCCGTGCTTGTTATGACTTTTGCGGGGCTTATATGTGTTGTGGACCGTTTTAAATCAATGCTTCATGACCCCTAACTTATAAATTAATTGGCTAAAAGCACATTTGCTTGAGGACAAGCAAATAACAAGTGTAGGGATATTTGATAAGGTTTTAAAAGGTACCATTTTGAGGGGTCGTTTAAGTCCTTATTTGATCACTTTTGTATCCGTTATTGCTTAATATCGTTCCTTTTCACTTTTTAGGTCTCTTGAAGGCAAAATGCTGGAATGGCACTTATTTGGACGAAAAGGCCCGAATATACGAAGAAAATGGCCAAAGTCAGAATCGAGACACTCACAGTTGCTGAAATTAGAAGGCGACGGCGTCAGGTGCTAATTGCGACGCCGTCCGAGGATTTTTGTGACGGGACAGAACCCAAAACTCGTATTTTCAAGAGACGACGTCCAGTTGTAAAAGAGTAGGCCGTCGCTACTCAGACGGCCTAGATGCAATCCAGACGACGTCAGAAGCTGAAGAGGACGGCGTCACGGACATAAGGTGACGCCGTCGCAAGGTTAACGTGGCCAAGACGAAACCCTAATGACGGCGACACGACGGCGTCACGAAACATAAGGTGACGCCGTCGCATATGTAATCTTATATATATAATCCGAATTTTTCAGTTTTAGAGGGAGTCTTTTGGAGTAAAAACCTAAAACCAAACCTAAGGTGTCTTGTACAGTATTTTATGGTTTTAAACCCTATCTTACACCAAGATAAGTATTTACTTCATTAATTCAATTATGTCTTTGATTATTTGTGTGTATGCTTGCATGTTCTCCATGTCCGGCTAATTTATTTGTGTGTTTGCTTAGGAAGTATGAAACTTAATTATTAAATATTGATTGGTTGTTTCTTATCTTAGTTGATCAATGATCTAGTAATGCGATAGGTCATTCGTTGTATACTTAATGCTTGATTCATCTTTGTGAACCTTAGAATATGATTACCTGAGTAGTTGTAGGCTAAATTATCCAAAGAGTGCCTTAGAGTAAGAGTTTATCATCCCTAGTGGGTTTTGTAGACGAGACCCTTTGGTAAGTTCAAAGAGTTAGGGAGAAACACATACCCTACAACTTTAGACACACAACGCAACTAAGAATAAGGACGTGACAACTCAACCATCAATAGAAGATAATTAAGGAGTAGTACAACTTAAGTAAACACATCTTTAAACTATCATACGAGCACACATTAATTAGACATAGACTCCCACAACCTTAGTTTAGATAATTAGATAATAGTAGAGTAATCAGTAGAAATACCAACCCCCCCAAAATCCAATACCCGAGATTCTTACCTTTCCATTTCATAAAATATAAAAATACAAAAAATAATCTTCCTCAACCTTAACCTTAGCGTAGTAACTTCTTACTAGCATTCCTATTCCCCTAGAGAATGATATCTATACCCGTGGCTTACCCTAATTACTACACTACAACGATTAGGTTCACTGCCTAGGGTGTTATAAAACTTGCTCGAAGAAAAGGTAGTTTCCTTGACCCCGAACGACGCGTGTAGCGTTATCAGCCCTAAATTATGAATTTCACATCATTCACTCCACATACAAAAGCAGAGAACGTGGGTTGGAGACTGAAGGAAGATCATGAGGAGCATACGGAGCCATCTCCAAGGGAGAAATCACTCCCTAACGATAAGCATTAGCGATCTATCATTTCTTTTACTTTCAATTAATGTATTTCATTATGTTAAACATTGAATCGATTGTTTCAGTTAATATGACGGTTAAGCACCTCCGGTGCTAGCCTATTTATGATTCCTTAATTGTTATGTTTATGTTTACATTGCTTCCGCATAATTGTTTCTAGTGTATGCATGCATAGTTTGTTGGGAGCTACCCTTGTTTCGGTAGTTTTGAATGGCGGTAGTGTCTAGTTGCTTAGGAGAATTGACCAACTGACCTTAAGTTGGTAGACTGAGTGGGAAGGGTAAGAATTGACCAACTGACGACCCTTCTTCGCTTGTGCGATTTGACTAACCGATCACCTACCGTTTGGATGAACTTACGAAGTTAGGGATGAGCATTTAAGATGCTATCACCCGGGCACTCATTGTTATGAATCTTGTGTGTAGCGGAACTTAATGACTTGGCTTTGGGGACTAAAAACAACTGGACTTTCAAGGGTAGTAGCTTGATCTCCAGTAGAAACCTTTGCTGATAGGTTAGGACGAACTGACCAAATGTTGTCCTAGCGACTTAAACCCCCACTTGAAGCAATTGGAAGTAATTAGACGTATACATAACATGATAGAATGAGTAACTAGGTTAGCACACTTCTCCTCTATTGATCACAACCCTCGCCTTTATTCGCTTTCCTTTACTTTCTTGCTTTATTAGTTTATTAATCATTTCAATCTTAAAACCAATTAAAATCTGTGACACCTAGACTTAATTAGAATCCGCTCACATAGCTCTTGGGACGACCTCGGTTTTACCGATTACTACACTACACACGATCGGGTACACTGCCCGTTAGTGCATAAGGTAAACCATAGGTAAACGAGAAAATTATAAATATTAAAACCTAGTCAGTAAAACCTGCATCAATATCTTTATTTTGTTTAGTTTTATTTTGTCATATCTGTTCGCTGGGCTTTTTAAGCTCAACCGCACTTTCTTTTCCATGCGGCAGGTACCTAATAGGATGCAGGGCTTGATGGGCTGAGAGTAGGAGCATTTGAGTGAACCGACCCTAGTTTCCCTATTTTATTGGACTCTTTTTGAAGATCATTGTTCTGATATTACATTTTTGACATATTGGATTTTGTATTTTTTTTCTTGTAAGTCATTTGTTTATATGACTTGGTATTTTATTTTATAAGACTTTCGCTTGCAAAATTTTATTAGTATGTTCTGATATGACTCCATAATGTGACATTCGGACCCTTGTCAGGATGGGGTGTTACAATTATGGTAGTAGAGATAAGGTTTCGACTTGTTGACCTTAGGATTGACCTGTGAGGACTTGGGTAGACAATAGGCTTCCGTCTGTTTTGATCTTTTTCGTTCAGATTTGATTTCAATATTCTTTTGTCTTTGCTGATTTGATCCTCCTTCCACATTTCGATTTTGTCTTCGCGCATTCGCTTGTCGATCGTTTAGATGGAGGCTACTCGTAGAGTCGAAGATGGTTGTGTCGACCATCCGTTGCTACAACAGTTTCTGAACTGGAGAAGTTCGTGAAGCAGGAGCCGCACCCGATTGTAATGCTACTGGAGACATCAAGATACTGTTGGAGGGAGCTAGCCAAAACAACCAGAGGAGCAAAGACGGAAACAAGATTCAACTGATGGACACTTGGAAGATGTAGGAGCAGAGGAACTATGACCGGCGTACTTTAGACGTGCGGAGAAACTACTACCAAGATTCGGGCATATTGGTGTCGACAGTCCTACCGTTGAGATGCTGAAAAGATTCATCTGCTTCATATGATTGGGCGCGTTGGATGATGGAGTCCTATGGCTTGATTCTTCAGTGTTACTACAACTTCGCGTTGTGTTTTATATCTCTTTGATAAATCTCAATTTTCATCCATTATGTTTATATGACTTGGATTAGTAAGGTTAGACTTTGCGGCACCTTGTCATTCTAGTGAGCCTGAGGCTATTCTTGATCGTCAGTAATGAGTCACGAGGAACCTTCTCGAGCAAGTCAGCGGCCTTCTTTCCTTTGTGGAATGGTAAGTTGATTTGATGTATTACGTGCTACCTGTATGTGAATTTGGTTTGATTTGGTATGTTACTTGCTACCTATATGTGTATCTGTTTTGACGTGATGTTGGTTATGTGGATCGTCATGACCTGAGATAGAATATGATGGCAATAAGGTCTTGTTATGTGATGCAAGTATTATGACGCCTGATCAACGTGATAATACCGAGATCATATGACTTGAACTTATTGGGATCATACGATGTCTTGAGAAGTTCCTGTGTTTAGTACGTTTGTTGAATTAGAATTATATCCGTGATTCGTCGGCCTTTACATTATTCTCCATTGTGTGGGTATCATACCCATTCAGTTTTACATTCTGATACATTGTGATAACTTGTTATGTGCTCCTATGATTATTAGCAAGATCCTTTGTTCGTTCAAAATTCAGATAGATTTGATCGCTTAGCATAACCTCTGAATTTTCCACACGAGTATATGTGATTCGCGCACCTCTTTATGAGATTACAACTGTCACCTGTTACGTATAAATTCCGTATTTGATGGATCACGATTTGTTATGATTTGTGTTCGATTGTAAAGCGTGAGGCCATTCGTTGTCATTTATTTCGTAAATTTGGTAAGTCTTCGTCTAACTTCCACGACTTCAATTTCGCGGACGAAATTTTTTTTAGAGGGGAAGAGTTATAAAACACTAAAATCCGGACTACAAATTTTACATCCTTTTTGAATTTTGACATAAGTCATTAAGTATTTAAAAACATTATCTAATGACGAATACTATACGTTATGAATTAGATTTTTGAAAACATGGAACTTTAACTTAACCTAACAAGAAAATTATAATGTATTAATGACTTGTGACACTATATATCATACGAGAATAATGTGCAAGGACCCATTTTATTTCTTTTCTTGTGTAACACATATAGACCAAATTAAAGTAATTTGTTTAGCAATTATCAGCAATCAATCCCCACAAAATTTGTGTCCGATTACCCATAAATTTCGGTCATCATACCATATTTGTCTCTCAATCACGCCTAGACACAATTTCCATGTTGACAAAACACGATTCTCCCTATCTATACTATATAATAAACAGCTACATGTTACAACCCTTTGAAGCATCACATGCAATTAATGCGATGATGTGTCTCGCTTGTGATTGGCCGATGATTTAATGCGTACAACACATCATTGCACTTCTCATTTAGCTTTATTTTATGTATCACATTTAATTCAGTACTCTTATTTTTGTTAAGTCATTAAACAATTCATCAATCATTTTTAACCCAATACTAATAATTTTCAAAACCATTATACGCTTTCAAAATCATCCGCTTTTTCAAAACCGCTTCTTCATCTTCCACTACATCTGTAAGTTTTTTCGTATTGGGTTACTTTTATTATTTACCGATCCATTATAATTGCTTGATTTGTTTGTTTCAAAGTTTTTTCTTATCTAATATTTGTATCGCTCGAATTTATTTATTTGATTTGAGTAATTAACAATTACATATTTTCGTATCAAAACCCTAAAAAAAAAATATGGTAGTCTATTTGTATTAATTGGTTCTTATAAAATTTATAAACTAATTGATGTTTTTTTAGAACTATAGCTGCTTCATTTTTTCATGATTTAAGTATGTTTGTTTCATCATTTTTTTGTAGACCAAATGTGGAGCACATGATGAGTCAGCAAATCGAATTTATGTTCTTCAACAATCAACCAGGTAGTTGTTTTAGTTTGTGTTTATATCATCACTGATTGGGTTAAAGTCTCAAAAAGCATGTAATTGTTTTTATGTTTGATTTGTGGTAAACATATAATTTGGATTCGTAGCCAACTGCATACACACGAGGTGTTTGATGAAATGTCCAATTGTTTATTCAGATATAGAGAGCCAAATGTGATATCGTTTGAAAAGAAATATGATAGTCCTACTCAACAAAAGATACAGTAAAGAACCCAAAGGTATTATCTAAGTATAAATATTATTCATCAGATTCATGGTATTATTTAAATAGAAATATTATTCATTATATTTATGGTAACTTATTTTTAAAGAACCCAAATTTCGATTGGGTTTACATAGACTTTTTCCGCGAATCCACTCAATCTAGCATGGCATGTGAAATGTAGTAACTAAGAGTGTAAACAAGTTAAAGATGGTACATAATAAAGAAATTAAAAAATATTGAACTACTAAAAGAGGTGCCACTTAAACCTACATGTTTTTCATTGTTTGCCTTATATCATGAGCAGGTTACAATTTTACCAACATATTGACCATGATTGTCATTTAAAGTCTTGGGAAAAAAGTAATGAGTATGTTATGCTTTAACTAATTATATAGGAAGTTGGAGAGGCTATTCAATATTTCAAAGTTATGTGCGACAAGCTAAGATCTTAAAAGCTTAAAGCTCGATTATGAGGAACAATAAAGACGTAATAATGCAGGTATGATATTTCACATAAAATTAAAGCATTAATATTGATTATGTTAGCTTGTGTCTTATTCATTATCTTGTGGTAGACGTGAAAAAATGTGTGGTTTGGGTGGCCCAAGTGAAGTAACAAGTTAAAGTGGGTAAATATTTTAGTGGATGAGCCGATACTTTTATCCAATTTTTTCTAATAAGACCCATTTTGATTGTAGTTTGTTTCTAAAACTTCAATTCTATTTTGTTTGTTTTAGGCATAACATGACTCCAACCTATGATATTTTGGATGTGGTTTTCAACGTAATTTTCTCAAGAATCATCACTACATTGTCACTAATTTTCATAATCCTATTTAGGTGGCATATAAGGTATGTGATCCTCAAATGGTTATTTAATCCCAAACAACCCTTTAGTATGTATTATGTAAGCTTATCTGGAAATATTAAAAGCTTTCCTTTCATGAATGTAAAAAAGCATGTTAGATTTCTTAAATAAGTTAAACCGTTTATGTCTGTTTATTCAGTTTGTTTGGGGATTGAGCAGGGTTTGGTTAGAGATATATGGTGATTATGTAGGAATTCGAAAAAAATGATAATAGGGAAAAACAAACATGTACCCTCTAATGTGCATTATTTAGATAGATTGTAAACGAACCAACTGTTGGCTTATGTGCTGATGAGCTAATTGGAATTGCTGATTAGACTTGCTGGTGTGTATACCCTGGTATAGCCAGTGTATATATGTGGCAACCATTGTTTCACCAACGTTAAGAACATATTTGATGCCAAAAAAAGAAATGAAACTTAGCCTTTCTAATCTCCCCACCAGCACCATTGGTTTCTACCCTGAAACCATTGAAATCAAACGAGAGTATAAGGCTAATTGGTTCTTACCCTCAAGGCCTCAACATGGTATTAATTTTTGAAAGGTATTTTTTGAGTTAGAATCCCTCTTTAGTTGGCTAATTAGCTAACTGACCTCCAATGGGGTAGGTTATAAATATCTAACCTTAAAGATATACAAGTTGGTGAATAAGTACTCATCACATGGGAATTAGGAGGTATATGGCACCGTTGCAGTGAGTCATATCGATAGATGAGAACACCATGCCTCAAGTACCAATGTAGGTACTATTTATTGTAACCTTGCTCTTCAAATGAGCTTTAAAAAATAAGATTGGTGCCTCTTGTGTGACCGCAAGGTTAACTCTGTAAAATATATTGAATTTTTTCTAAACACCACGAAACCATGGTTAGGATGATATGAGTAAAACTTCTTATGAATGTTTGGTATCAAGATAGCGTTTAAGCATATATAAACAATATTTTTTTTCATTTTCAAGCTTTTTTTTTTTGTGACTAAAAAGATTTTTTTTTTGGTTGGACAATGAAATTGATTAAAAAAATGTGATAAACCACTTGGTTTCTTCACATTTGAAAAATTAAATTACACTTACAACCTCAACAACTGTAGCATGTTGCTAGACGTTACATCACAAAGAGACAACATGGTCAAGTTATTGAATATTGACATGTTCTCTTATTGCATTTTCGTGCGCTAAAAAAAGCCTAGCGGTTGTTTTTTATGAAAAAGATTGTAAAGTCAAAAGTAATACAACAAACATTGTTTAAAAAAAGGTCACACATTACTTCAAGTGGACACACATCCGAATCCTTAAGTTATCGACAAGTTGATATATTATACTTATCGTTCCAACTACACGCACAATCGACACCAACTGACGTACAACATGTATCGATTCAAAATTTTGTAATTTTACTATCGTACAAAAATTTTGGTCTGATTTTCTTTAATGTTATCAATGCGAAGAACTTAAATTCCATGACAGGAACTATGTTAACTATTAAGTATTTTGGATGTTATTGCTTAATATATCTACATAATGTTGTTAAGAAATATTGATAAGTCCAACGAATTATGACGGAATAAGACTTCAAGTTGTTAGATTAGTAAGAACCATAATAAATGAAACACACTTGGGAAAGAGGGTCATATTGAGATTGAAATTTACTCCGTATGATAAACATTTACCGCTAAATATTTAGGTTTTCACAAAATGAACATGAATTACTCAAATGTTTGATCTTGACAGCAACACTTACGCTTTAAAACCATCAAAGTTAGAGAAGAAGATACATGCGCGCTTATTTTAATAGTTACAAACCAAATTGGTTATCTATCATTGATATTTTACTTATTATTCCTTTTAGAAAAATAATAAAACTTATTTATGTTCGTTGTTTGTTAATTTATTCACACACGTAAATTTTTAACTAATAATTTCGCTACAAATCCCCGTCATTACACGGGTCTGTAAGCTATTTACATATATTATCAATCACCAACTCCCTTTACTTACACTTTTAAAAAAAAATTATTAAGTGCTCACGGAATGAACATTGGCTTATCATTTAATTAACGCTTACTACATACATTTTCTTTTCAATACTATCAAAATTGGAGGACACGATGTATGGACGTTTATTATATTAATAATTATAAACATTAAACAGTTTATAGTAACATCGACTTATTATTTATTATTCATTTCAAAAAACACTTCTACCTATTTACGTTCGTTGTTATTTTTTTATTATTTCTTACTTTATTCACACATTTAATTTCTTGATGTATAATTTCTTTAAAACCTTCGTGATTCCACGGGTCTATAAGCTAGTCTCATTATTAATAACAAATGATCACCTCGTATTTCTCCCATTAGAAAGTTTAGAAAACATTCACACAACAACAACAACAACTGATCCTTTTGTTCTTGATTAACTGATAATCTTGGAAGGGTTTTGACCGTGAGACTTTTTGGTTTAAAGGGTACTTGTGGCTTGATCCGATCGCGACTATCTCCTTTGTTCTTATTTCATTCGTACATCCGACATAAGGTATCTCGATATTTTCTTCGTTTAATTCCTGAACATGCAACCAAAATATATAACTACATACGTATATCACCTGAGGTCTAAATATGAATATATGACCATGCGACTTAAGATGAATATATACTCTTGAATCTGTTAAAATGACTAATCATGACGACTTCCTGTTCATGTTTCCTATTCAAAACAGTTTTGGTAACAGCCCTATATCGACGTTATCAAGCACTAATATGTCTATTAATACGCATTAATATGGCTAACTAAACAGTTTTGGGCTGATATCTTTATTTTGTTTAGCTTTATTTTGTCATATCTGTTCACTGGGCTTTTTAAGCTCAGCCGCACTTTCTTTTCCATGTGGCAGGTACCTTGTAGGATGTTAGGTTTGATGGTCTGAGAGTAGGAGAATTTGAGTGAACCGACCCTAGTTTCCATATTTTATTGCACTCTTTTTGAAGATCATTGTTTTGATATTACATTTTTGACATATTGGATTTTGTGGTTTTTCCTTGTAAGTCATTCATTTATATGACTTGGTATTTTATTTTATAAGACTTCCGCTTGCAAAATTTTATTAGTATGTTCTGATATGACTCCATAATGTGACATTCGAACCCTTGTTGGGTTGGGGTGTTACAGTAAGTGTGCAAGGTCATGGGTTACTCTTATATTAGCTTCCACTCTACATGGCTTAGAGTCTACTACCTTTATCTTAACATTACCCGGACTACATGGTTTGATGGGTGAATTGAGGCCTAACTTAATTCCTAAATTCACATATAAAGACGGAAAATTGGGTAAGGTTTTTGTTTGAGGCTCCGGTTCATCAAAACTAGGAACTTCTGTAGAACTAAGAGAAAGGTCATCACTAAAAGCGTTCAAACCTACATCCTCTAATGGTGTTTGGTCCAAAGGTTCTATATCAATCGGGGTTCCTATAGTCTCTTCTTCTTCTTTCGGGTAAGTCACAAGTGGTTTGTATTCCTCATATGATTTTAGGGCTTCTGGGATTGGAGTTTTCACCCCATTCTCCATTATATCTAGAGCACCTATATCATCATGTGTTTTAGTATAATCTAACCCAAATACACTCCTAAGTATCTCAAATTCATCTTTTGCCATTTCAGATTCTTGTTTCGAGTCATAAGAATCGTTCTCAAAAATTTGATCACTATGTTCTATTTGCCTAAAGGATTCCTTATGCGTGTCATATGTTTTGAAATCTATCCCACACATGCAACTAAGTAGTTCAACTTTAACTCACAATCTTGTTCGGGTTTAGGTTCCATGTTCGTAAAAACTAGGTCTTTTTTATCACGGTGCCTAAGATCGGATAAATCCTCCTTATCTGTTTTCTTAAGTTGTGATGTATACAAGCCTATGATTTCATTCAACTGATGGTTTATGCTTACGAAGCTTTTCTCAAAAATTTTCCAAAGGGTCTCACTAAAAGGAGTTGATCCTAACAATGATTCTTGAATAGAAGCCACACAAGCACAAAATTCATCAAATCCATCTAACTTTACACCCGTCTCCTTTTGTGTATCTCTAAGATCACTTACAAATTCATTAGAATTATAAGAAGCAATTTTATCTATGAAATATAATTTTTCCTCATTTGTTAGTGATTCAAATGCAATTTCACTTGCCATAGTGACAAATGAAAAGGGTTTTACGAACAAAGGCACAAAGAAAAAGATAGACTACAAGAAAGCTAAGAAAAAGAGAAAAATGCTCACTTGATAGGAATCAAGCGAGTGGACCTAAATGAGATAGAAATCTAACTAGCTATTCTATTCCCTGGCAGCGGCGCCAAAAACTTGATAGCAGGGTTCGGCGTCAAGAAAACCTCCTTTTCTACGAGTAAGCTTTTCAACCCTCTAGGCGGTGAACCTTATCGTTGTAGTGTAATATGGAGTAAGCCTCAGGGATTGATTTCGTTCTCTAGAGGAATAGGAATTCTAGAAAGAGATATATGATGAGAAGGTGGGGTTGAGGATGGTTCTTTTTAGTCTTTTTATGGTTTTTTATAAAGCAAAGGTAAAATCTCGGGGTATATGATTGGGGGTGGTACTTCTACCGATTTCACTACTTAACTAATTATTTAATTATCTAATTAACTACTGGATAGGTTATGCTAATTGAGGTGTGCTTGTATGATGATTAAAGATGTGTTACTCCCTAGTTATCTTTTATTGGTCGGTTGAATTGTCACTTCCTTTATCTTAATTGGTGCGTTGTATTCCGATTAGTCGTAGGGGGGTGCCTAATTGCCTAGTTCTATGAATTGTAACTCTCTTTTAGAATACCCGGGTTGGCAAGTGCAATAGCATCTCCCCCGAATACACTACTATCCTAAAGCTACAACTCACGCAATAAACACAATGATGGCCTAGGTGCACTCCTATGGCTCTTTACTATTTATGACGTTCAAGCTCGCAACAATGAAAGAGGAAGCTAGTTTTCCTTAATCTAGCGTCTACCAATTAAGACAAGAGACAACCTAACAGCAATCAATAACTAGGTTTTATATATCTAAGTAAACACAAGAGTAATTTAGCTAGACATGTTAAACAAGCAAGTATACACACAATCAATTGAACATGGGGTAGACATATTGATAAATTGGATAAACAAACTTATCTTGCAATGTAAAATAGGGTATGGGATCCTAGAATACTATCCAAGTCGGACTACAAGTGAGTTAGGGTTTGCTCTCCAAAATTCTACCTCTTAAAATACAAAAAAATTAAATTCTATATACAAATTTACAATCGCGACGGCATCACCTTTTGCTAGTGACGTCGTCAGGTCTCCGTCATTAGGGTTTCGTTTGGGCCAAGTCATCGTTGGGGAACGGCGTCATTTGAGATGTGTGACGCCGTCAACCTTCGGTAGCGACGTCTTCTGAGTCTTGGATCTTGGGCGTCTGGTGTAGTTTTTGTGAGTGAGGCCTTCCAAAATTAAGGCGTGACACCGTCAGGCTTTAGGACCAGAAATTCCGCTGAGCTGTCACGTGCACTTGTGATCAAGTCTTCAATAGAGGGACAGCGTCGCCCTTTGTTTGGGACACCGTCAGGTGTGCTGAATGGCCTTTGATCTTGACTTTGCCATTTTCTTCATGTTTTCGCTCCTTTTCGTCTAATTATGCTTCATTCCAGCATTTTTCTTCCAAAAGACCTAAAGAGTGAAAAGGAACGATTTTAAGCAGTAACGGATATAAAATGTGTCGATTTAGGGCTTAAATGACCCCCTAAAAATGTATGTTTTAAATCCTGATCAATGAAGTCACTCAGACTCCATCAATTAAAATAAGGGCTAAGAAACCTGGAAGTTCAGGTAGTACTACAAAGAAGTCCAAGTCCAAGATCAACAAAATAGTCATAAAGAGGAGAATTCCTTCTCAAGTAGTAAAGCCCAAACATTCTCCGGAGCCCACATCACAACCAGATGAGGACTCAGAGACTAATTCAAACAAACTCGTAGTTTATGACGAAGTTCGTGTTGATGACTCTACCAAAGAGAAGGAGCATAAGAAAAGTACAGCACTTGAGGAACTTGAGGAGGATATTGACGCCTATAGATCAGAGGATGAAAGTGACAAGACTGACAAAGGGAAGAGACCTCTAACTACTGAAGAACAACAAGACTCAGACTTAGAGCATGATCTGGAGGAAGAAGAAATACAATTTTAGAAAACTTTAAAGTAGAAGAGGGTGGAACATCAAGCCTCTACCTTTGCGGCTAATCAGCCCGGCGGGGTAGGAGGTTCAAGTAGTGATGCTCCAATATCGAAGAACCTACTCATGTCACCCAACTTTAATCCAATATGGTTAATCAAACCCAGTAAGGACACGGGTGACAACACCAAGGTTACCGTTCAGGAAGAGGAATCACAGAAACAACAACAAGAAGACGAGGAGATGTATGATGCTGGAGGAGATTATCATGATCAGGTGGAAAGGATTATTGATGATGACGTTCTAGAGGCTGCATAGGAGAATAAACGTAAAGAGGCTGAAACAGAAGTGGCAAGGGCTGAAGAAGAACGTCTAAAGAAGGAATCCGACAATTATATTATTGATAATCCATCTCACAAACCTCAACCGTCTTCTGAAACACCACTTGACACCTCAACAAGACCTGAATCATCATCACACTCATCCCCTCCACCAACACATACAACAACCAAATCAACAACGAAATCAGTTAAGAAGAAAGCTGATACGTGGATGTTTCAGCTTGTGCTAAGTCTAAAATTCAAAAGGCGATGAATCAATCCCGGACAAGATAGCAAAATCATTTGGAAGCTCAAGTCAGCACATTATCCGACTTGGTCACTGACCTAACTGTACAGATGTCCTCATTCCAAGAATCCACAGATGTTATCCAGAAGTTTCTCGCCAAGGATGTTCAGGAAGAGATAAATCAGCTAATCATCAACTACGTTCGGACATTTCTTACTTAAAACATTCCTGAAGTCACCAGAGAACTCTTTAAAAGACAGCTGCAACCAATGTTGAATACTATGGTTAAGCAGATTATCACAACAACATCGGCGGTAATGGAAACAAAACCGGGCAAGCCCCAGTCATCACCAAAGAAGACTTAATTGCTGAACTGGTCACTAAATGGCTGTTAGAGTTGATTCTTTGAGCAAGGAAGATGAACATCTCTACGATCTTCTAGTTGCAAGACAACTTCGTACACCATGCAAAGAAGATGCGGGGAAAGACAAAAGACCGAGGAAAGATGACGACCAAGATTCGACCCCAATGCAAAGAAACTAAAGAAAACCGGAGGATCATCATCATCCATGCCACCACTACCAACCAAGACTGCCACCACCTCTACACAACAAGTTGCTCAGCAACCATCATCTGATACGCCTAAGGACTCAGACACTACACTACCATTTAAGAAAACCGGTGATCACTTTACCTACACTGGTGGTGATGATTATGAGCAACCAGAGCCTCAACCCTCTCCAAGGACAAGACCAGGACCATCATCCACCAAGAAAGGAAAGAATCTTGTCATTGTCTCATGGCTACACAATGACACCACAAAAGAATATGCATGGTTCAACAACTTGGTCGAGGCACAACTACCCCTGGAAGAAGATCAGGAGCCAGTGGATGGTCGTATGATGGAACAGGTCCATGTGCTCAAAAGTTAGTTCAAGATCAAGAAGATGACCAAGAATGAACTCCGATGGATCAAGAATGACACTTTCACCTTGCTAAATGAAAGATCTAGAAGCGCAATTGAGCTCGAGTATCACTTGGAAAACATTGCCCGTGCAATGTCAAACAACATTGATTGGCTCAATTCAGAGTCCAACATTGATCATTCGACAAAAAAAACATGGACCTTACTACACTGATTGGACCAAGCCACTCCCAATGATCGAAAAACCCGAACAACCCAAGATTCTGTTCAAGTTCTTCTTCAACAACGACCTTGAGTTGCTTCAACACGGAAGCTCTATTAGCAAGAAGTATGCTACATCCTTGACATTCAACATACCTGCTGCCTCATTCTCCAACAAGGCCATCAAAGAAGACGCCACCATCTTGTTCATCGACAAAGAGGTGGAGTACGACAAAGATGAATTGTTAGGAAGTCATCACTAGCCAGAAAGGCGTAGGCTTTTCTACAGAAGTAGCAAACTCGTCAAGTCAAACAAGGATGTCAAGCATGACCAACGGATCGTTGCTATCATGTCTGTCTTTACAGCTACCAAGTGGGATTACTCCTTCTTGACCAAGATCGTGGTGAAAAGACAAGATTAAAAGGAGTAAGGGTTCTTAAAAGCTGACTTTCCTGACTTGTGTCTCAATGACATTGAAGACATGTATCTACTCAATGTATAAGGAAGGATGCGTCAGTTTGCAACGGATTTCAAGTTAAAGTACATCATTGCTCTCCTTATATTCATCCGAAGCAAGATCATACTAGAACGTGTTTAAGATCTCTATCTTGGTGTTGAAAGTTACTAGAAACAACTCAACCTTACGAAACCGCTTCTACACTTCAACGAAGTCAACCGAGAGCCACAATACAAACTATTCCATGAACCAAAATTCGGATTCGTCTACAGAAGTGAAAATCACCACAATTTCTTCATGGAATTTGATGAGATCCACAATCCTAGGTTGTTAATAGGATCGAGGAAAGTTCGAAGCACCGTGATCAAATGAGGAGGCTTGAAAGCTACATGGGAGGAAGATTTGGCTTCCCTATTTTGACGTTTCAACATCCATAGTAGTTGGTTAGTGTTGTGTATAACATTTGGTAATCTTGAATATTCTTAACTGTTATTTTGTTTTATATATATAAATGGTTTGTGTACATATGTCAGTCTACAACCCTATCTTGTTAAGAAAGGACCTTGTGGTACGCTTCAGTGCCACAATCCTATTATAAGGAGCGAAAGCTTCTTAATTTTGAGTAAAATTAATCAAACTTTCTATATTTTCATAATTTTGCTCAAAAGAACAAGTATTCCCTCTCGTGTTTTTTAAAACCTCAAAAGTAAATATTACTTGTTGAGGGGGAGTATTTGCAAAACAACTTTGTTCAAACAAAAAGTTCTTGTGGAAATCTTCACACAAAACTCAGAATGGTCATATTTTAAATTAATATTTCATCAAAAAGGACATCAATATGTCATTTTTGAGAGGGGAAATTATATGTGATCAAAAATATGTTGAAAAGTAAATGGAATCTCAAAGTGCTAAGACTTAACCCATGAATTGAAGAGCTTTGAAAAGTCAATAATCGAAAAGACTTGTCTCTCAAGACTTGTCTTAGTAGATCGTACCAATTCGAGAAACTCTCGATAGACATGAACTTTGACGGGTTTAACTTCTTTTTCAAGGTATGTTCACATCTTCAAGGTAGTTATTAGAGCTAGTTGTCACCTAAAAGCTGACAATGGAACTCTCAAACTATACAACGTAACCGTGTCTCGCGGGAAATTGTCTATCAAGAGTCGATCAATTCAAAAGTGCGCGCTCTACCCTCACTGTGCAGATTTAAGTCAAAACTCATAAGCACATGTGGAGGGGGAGTATTTCTAAAAATACGAAACTCTCAAAGTGTTTCAAAACATGTTTCTATTCATAAACGTTTTGAGAGATTTTCAAGTAAATAGTTTATGGCAACATAGGATAGTCATGGAGTTATAAGGTGACTAAGTTCAGGAATAAATGTCCTATGATCCACCAGAGCCTGAGGGATCTACCCAAGGACATCACCAATAGTTAGAATTAGAAGTCCTTGGGTTTGATTGAAAAAAGGAGAATATGAGAAAAAAAGATAGAAGGAGTTGAAGAATTAAAAAGAAGAATTAAAGAAAAGGGTGAAAAGAAATAGCCCTCCATATGATTCAACTTAGGGAAGACACCGGGTTCAACTCATATGCTACTGGTTGTAACAAAGATGACACCGGTATTAAACCTCCTAAGCCACTCAAGTTATCTCAAAATAGCTTGTTTTATTCTCACAGGGAACCCTGCATAATCTATCGACTTTCTCTTAGAGATAGTTGGTATTGAAGAAGGAGACCCTATCCCTAGTCTCCGCATAGGAAAACCGAAGCACACTAATCGAGTCTAGAGCCACGAGATTCATTAAAAGATCTCTTAGGAACACTTAATTCTTCATCACTTGTTGTCAACAATAAGGACACAAGTGATATATTCTAGAGTCCTTCGTAGATCTTAGCAATCTGCCAAGAAAATTTATGAGAGGATTCAAAATTGTGATAATCAATGATTGAATGAAAACTCCTACCAGGGTCAACATCAAACAACCTTGATAGCAGGTCACTTCGGTAACCCCTTGTGGGTTACGCTTAGTGTGTCTCAAACGGTCTACAGTCCTGAGGTGATGCTTCGGTGTACCTCAACAACTCACCTGAATTGTAGATATACTAAGGTATATCGTGTTAGCCTTCTTGAGTACCTCCAGTTCAGGAACAACCTTTGTAAGAATTAGAGATGTGTTTTCACACTATGCTGTCAACACCCTCGACATTCAAACTTGTAAGTGCTAGAAATCTCGCCAAGGAGATTCCTTTCATGAATCGATTCCTGGTGACGTGAGTCATTACTTGAATTTATTCTATGTAATGATAACTATCCCTCAACGAGATTTGGACGGCTGATTCGCCCGACCAAGGTAAATGGAATCAAGACATCCATCACTAAAACAATCGTAGTGGTCAATTCTTTAAGGAAATTCCACCGTGATCGATTGGTATTTTTCACTAACATATTCATGCAGGTATTGATGATTGTTACTTGGAGGAAAGACCGCACCATCTCCCCATGCTCATACCAACTACATCACACATGAAAGTTCACATCAAATCAAAGGAAACACAAAGTTAAAGATCATTCTTCATCAAAATTTAAGAATCTAAAAAGTTTAAAGACTCGAGAACTACATCACATTGGAAATTCAAAGTCATAAGAAGTGTGAGCATGGTGGAGAAAGACGTGGAGACACCTAAATCAAAGAAGTTGACGAATGGCAGACAACATCATATGATCACCACATTCACAAAGAACTAAGAACAAAGAAAACAAAAGATGTCAAGCTGATAAAGTCAAAGAATCTGAAGCATATCTACTCACAAGAAAGAAGAATGCTAGAAAGACGTAAAGAAACCATATTAACCAAGATGACCAACCCTTAGGGGGAGATTGTTGGGATTACATGTAACTATTATTCAAGTGTCAGTCATTAGTATTGTAAAGGTTTCTGATTAGGCTTATATGTTTGTAATGATGCTAGGCTTATGTAGTAAGCCCATGAGCCTGTGTTTAGGCCCAAATGATCCATAGGAAGGGACTACATGTGTTGCCCTATCTCCATTTGCCTATAAATACATTGTAAACCCTCTTAGGAGGGTGTTGGTTCATTTCATAATACACTTAAACATTTCTTATTCTTGTGTGTGAAAGAATTCAACCATTCTTTCCTTCATGTCTTTCTATTTACATCTCAACATACTTGTGTGATCATATAATGGTGACCTAAAAATAAGTCTTGAATATATGCATAACATCCATCAAAACTTCACATTAACTTTCCTTAGTGGTCTTAAGGTATTCCAAGCCTTATGTTACCCAAAGGGTTAAGATGGAGTTGGTCACAACCCTCTATTAGCAATTAAATTATATGATTGCTATATTCTTGGTGCAAAATTTACACAAAATGAGGCTATGTATCTACCATACGCCTTAGGTAGTAAAATAAAATATGTGCATATGTAACGTAAGAGAAGAATCAACATCAAATCAAAATCGAGACATAGTCTCTAACTGTAGATATTAAAATTACGCTAGCACAACTAGCATTAGGCCATAGCCTAAAATGATAAGTTTGAAACATTGTCTGGAGAAGGACACAGCCTTAGCAAGCATAAAGTTAAATTGTTTCATCAAGCCTAAGCCAGAAAGCACCAACTGACAATTGTTTAAAGGGTACATACCACCCTTGGGGCTAAATTACAACCAACATGGTAGCCTTCACTGAGTCTTGGAATGGGTAGGGTCAACTGATCCTGGCGATGGAAGCTTGGCAGAAGGGGTCTTCTTATTGGGAGAAATTGGTTGAACTTTCTTTGGCTTCTTCGAGAGGAGGACTTCAATAGATGTCATAGGATCTTTCGTTGCTTCTGCGAGAAAGGGGTATTCAGCAGTGGATAAGGCATTACCGGCTTCATCATACTCTTTCTCAACTATTGACTGGTAGTAGGGCACATCAGCAAGCACCATAGGTTTACCTGTTGCTGCTACCTCCTCCAAAGTGGTGCATTTGCCATAAAAATGGCTGCATTGACCAGCCTTCCCACCACTTCCCCAACTTCATCACTATGGTAAAGCTCCATGGCTATGTATGGAACAACGTTGGAGACCACATCAGCCCTATCCTTTTGAAACATCCTGCAATGAAGATTTAGCCCATATACATCCTTTCTCAACTTAATCTCATGCTCCACAATCCTGGCCCTCTCAGCTTTATAACCTGCACATTTAGATGTCAAATCAGCAACTTGTTCTTTGTAACCTATGACCTTAGTTTCCTTAAGCTTTAGCCTGCTACACTCAGCGCAGCTATCAGCAAGCTGCTTCTTAAACTTCTTGATATCTATTCGAAGATCATGAACCAAGGGATTCTTCTCAAAATCCTCCATTGCCTCTTCATACTTGGCCTTAAGATCTGCATATTGCAGATCTCGGGCTTTCTTCCTGTCAAGCATCACGTTCATCTCTTCCCTTGCAGATTTTACAGCATGTAGAAGTTCTCTGGTCCGAGTATTCAGGTGGTTGTTAAGAACAGCCTGCCTAGTATAACTTTTATCATGCATGTCACACAACTTCTCCATTGACATATTTTCCAATGCCCCGGTCCAACCAGCTGGAGTCACATGCTCCACCAGCAAGTGACAAGCTAAGGGGATCGGAAGCTCCTTTGTATCAGGAAGACCTGTAGAAGTCATACAATTAGAAGAGTAAATAATGAAGGTAAGTCGGGATCGTTCGCAGGGATTTGAGTGAATCTGATTAACAAGTTTGAATCAACTAAGACAATCCAAAACATATAACAACGCAAATAGATATAATGAAATTCATATGATTAAAAACTACACTTGCTTAAACTAGTTTCTTATCCATGATTAGTATGATTGTGTTAACCTCTTAACATGTTGGTTGTGATAATTAGTTGGTGTACTAATCTATTGTTCTTACAAGTTAAACCTTCGTCAAGATTTTAGTTTATAAAAACAAGCATTAAGTTTAACCAATCAATTCAAGATCAATTCAAGTTTCATAAGTTTACTTTCATAAACTTAAACACAAAAACATCCACTTGTTTATTAAATTCCTTAAGAAATGGTCAATACAAAAGGTAGCCGATTATAGACAAAAGGCTACAATTGATTATTAACAACTAATCTTACGACCTTTTAGATGTTTCCAATGAATCCAACTTGATAATCAAAAAGCGTCTTTATTACAATCACACCTTAGTTCCTTTGTTTAATCAAGAATAGTGGGTAAAAACAATCATCCATAGACAAAATGATTATAATTAGTTGAACAACAATAAGTTCTTTCGACCTCTACGATTATTATCAACTAGTCAAAATTGATTAACAAATGTCACTATGAAGCTTTAGCACAATTGGTTCTTAGAATCAACTTGAAATTGAATTAAAACATGTTAACACAATCACTAACTAATTATATGATAATCAACATCATTTAAGCAAGTGTATAAAGAAACTAGCCACTCATAGCAAACATAAACATAAACTCAGATCTTTGAAAATTAGAAAACATGGTTAAAAGTCTTACAATGCTTGGAATAAGATTACAAATGGTGAAGTAATGATTCCCAAAGTATTGGGGTAGACTCCTTGGTGTTTTGGCCTCCAAATGTGGAACTTTTGGAACTCCAAACTTTCCTGGACTTCTAAGGACGAATTTTGAGAGCTTAAGAGCTTTGTTTGATGAGTAGAGAGAGTTGTATTGAAGTGTGTGTCTCAAATGCTCACAAGAGGTCTCTATTTATACTAGTTCCATGGCCTAGGGTATTAATTGCTGAACTTGGCCTCCAAGGAGTTAGGAAGGGACTATAATACACCAAGGGAAGAACCTAGAATCGTTTGGTTGCAAAGGGGAAACTTAGTGATGAAGATTTGGCAGAAACAGGCTCTCCAACCGGATCGGTCACATGACCAACCGATCCAGTTGGTCTTCTACAAAGGCTCCAACCATTCTGGTTGCAGGCAGCGACCAAACGGTTGGATGGGCATCTTGGATACTTTTAGGTCGTCTTCCAACCAATCCGGTTGCTGTTGCAACCGATCCGGTTGGTCTTCCTGAGTTACGGAAAATTGATCTTTACTTCGTTTTGACTTGTAGAACTTGGTTCTTCAATCACTTTGGTCTTCAATGGTACTTGAGATACTGAATTGTGCTTGACATGCTTCACTGAAACGGGAATCTTCTAATTGTTGAACATTCTTTTACTTTTCCCTCTGTTTCCCTGCACTTGGTTATAAACACTAGACAAACATCTTTTGATGCGATTAAGCACTGAAATCGTACAAATATAACCAAAAAGCATATACAAAAGCACACATAACGCTATTGAAAACATGTACAATCTGAGCGTTATCAAATTCCCCCACACTTAAAATTTGCTTGCCCTCAAGCAAATCTAGGAAAAACATCCACTGGTACAAGATCATGATTACGAAAAATATGATGCAAATCAACCAAGTACAGGTACGAGAGAAGATTCATCAATTATGCTTTTTAAAAGTGAAACTTTCAAGATGTTTGACAATATCCAATGATTTTCTTGCATGATTAACTTTTCAAAACACCTCACAAAAAAGGAACGGAATATAATTCACTCAATCACTCAATTTAGTGGAGTAACAAGATAAATCACACTCATTGCTCATTCTTAATTAGATTATTACCATAAGCTTGTACAAGAAACAAAACTCCACCTACGTGGCATGAGCACCAAGCAAAAACATCTAAAGAGGACTTTTATATGGGTTATAATGATATGGCTTAGGGTTAAGGGCATGGATAAGGCATGGGAATATTTATGAAATTGGTGTAAAAATAAAATAGAATCAAGTCTAATACCCGTGTCGCTAGCTACCAAACAATCCGCAAACCAATAAATGATTATAGCTTCATTTTCTTTCTTCGGATTTCTACAACTCTTCGTTTTGCTTTGCCATGATAACTTTTCTTTGAACATAGAACATTGGCTAATACATTCATACTTTCATCATTTTTTTTTATTATTTTTTATTTTTTTTAAACATAAACTCATCCATGAAATAGCTCAATCAACTAACAAGATGCGGTACTCATAATCATTTGAACAATCTTCACTTTCCGGGTGACTAGCGACCAACTGTTTAGACATTGACAAGGGTTAGGCTAAGGTTTAAAGTGTAAAATCTTTTTGTATTTTTCTGGATTGAATAAAAACGAAAAGGATGGCTCAGAGGGTGTAACTAGGGGTATCTAGCGCTAAAGATGAGCGCTACAAATGGGTCCATGTAGGTGGTTAACTAACCAACGTGGCTAGCTAATATAGCATGGTATGAAAAATGGAAGGCTATTTGGGTTAAATCCTAAGGTGTCTCTTTATCACACGAATTCACTTATATCGCACGAATGCGATCTCACTGTGTTCTGGTAATGATTTACAAGTACAAGTTCTAAAATAAATAAAATCATCGACACACTCATAGCAAAAGATTCAAGCATAAAAGATGTATGCTTTGTATAGAATAGGCTCAAATCCTCACAATTTTAGTGGAAAGGGCTATAATTTGCGCTAGCAAATGTTTATCGCTCCCAGAATGGATTGCAATATTAATCGGAAAACATCTCAAAGTTTCAAATATTACTAGTTTTACCAGTGGTTTGATCCAGTTATTCTAATATATTACCCTGAAAGCGTGAAAAGTAACTAGATCACAAGGGCAAACAAAATTTTAAATTTTAAGCTTAAAAACTCTAATTTTCCTATTCACCCCCCCCCCCCCCCACACTTAAGTTAAACATTTTCATCAATGTGAAAAACGAACTTCAAAGTATAGAAAAAGGGAAAATAGAGATGAAACCAGATATTCCAATGAGTTTGCCAGCTTAATTTTCTTCATTCCTAGCGTCCACTGGAGAAATCATTACCTGAACAAAATCTTATATACAAACAAAAGAGTTTTATTAAGATGTGGCACTCCCCACCCCACACTTGAGTTCAACCAAAGGTTTAAACTTTGGGGCGTGACCACAGAAAATCAAATCGAAAACACACGGGTTGCCTCCCGAAAAGCGCATGTTTTATTACCGAGTCATCAGCCTGACTCAAATCTTCCTGAATTCACTTGGCCACAGATGCAGCCTTGAACATTTTGAAAAGTTCAGGGATATACATGAATTCCTCACTAGTAGCATCAATATCGTCCTAGATGAACTCAGCAGATGGTTTCCAAGGAACAATTTGTGAGATTCTTCCTGGAAAAGGTGCTACAAAGGTGATGGTTTCGAATTCATTTTCGAGGAAAAATGTCTCAACTGATATTTCATTCATTTGCTCCTTATCGTAGTATAATTTGATTCGGTGCCCATTAACAATGAAACTTCCACCTAGTTTGTCAAAAAGTTCGACATAATCGGATGGATATCCATGTTTAACGATATATGGTCCAAACCATCTTGGTTTTAATTTAGGAGCTTTGAATTTGAATTTCATGTTGAAGAGCAGAACTTTATCTCAAGCTTTGAATTCTTTTCGAACTCTTAGCTTTCTTTCGTGATAGGCTTTTGTTCTGGCCTCATACAGTTTAGAATTTTCCTAAGCTCGGAGTCTTAATTCGTCGAGTTCGTGCAATTGCAAGAATCTCTTTTCTCCAGCTATTTTGAGATCGGTGTTACAGTTTCTGAGAGCCCAGTAAGCACAATGTTCAACTTTGAACGGCAAATGACAAGTTTTTCCATACAGGAGTCTGTAAGGAGATGTAGCAATAGGATTTTTATAAGCCGTACGAAATGCCCACAGAGCATCGTCAAGTTTCTTTGACCATACTGAAGGATTATCCTTCACTGTTTTCTCGAGTATTCTTTTAAGAGCTCTGTTGGTGTTTTCAACTTGGCCACTGGTTTGTGGGTGATAAGCTGTCGCGAATCGATGATGAACTCCATATCTTTTCATGGTTTTCTCCATTTGTTGGTTATAGAAATAGGTTCCTCGATCGCTTATCAAGGCTTTGGGTATTCCATAACGAGCAAAAAGCTTTTGGAGAAAATTGACGACGACGCTAGCATTGTTGGTTGGTAAAGCTTCAGCTTCTGCCCATTTGGACATGTAATCTATAGCAACGAGAATGTATTCGTATTTGTGGGATTTAGGAAATGGTCCCATGAAATCTATTCCCCAAATATCGAATATTTCACACACTTGAATGCTTGTCAACGGCATTTCATCTCTTCGCGAAAGATTGGTGGTTCTTTGGCAAGCATCACAATTCTGAACAAGTGTATGTGCTTCTTTGAATATTGTTGGCCAATATAATCCAGGATCAAAAACTTTTTTAGCTGTGGTGGAAGGACCATAATGTCCCCCAGTTGGGCCATGATGACATTCGTCAAGAATCTTGCAGGTTTCGGAACCAGAAACAAATCTTCGGATCATTCCGTCAGGACACATTTTGAAAAGATATGGCTCTTCCCAAAAATAGTATTTAAGTTCCGAAAAGAATTTGCTCCTTTGAGCGTGAGTTAAACCTTTTCTTAGAATTCCTCCAGCGAGATAGTTCGCAAAGTCAGCAAACCAAGGATCGTCATTTCCATCGACGGTCATGAGAGTTTCATCAGGGAAGTAATCATCGATTTCTTCTTCCTTTAATTCCTTAAGATCGGGGTTTTCAAGACGTGATAAATGATCAGCGGCTAGATTCTCTGCTCCTTTCTTATCTTTGATTTTGATGTCAAATTCTTGGAGTAGCAGAATCCATCGGATGAGACGCGGTTTAGCATCTTGCTTGGTGAACAGATATTTTAGTGCCGAGTGATCGGTGAACACGACTGTTTTTGAGAGCACAAGGTAGGATCGGAATTTGTCGAACGCAAAAACTATGGCCAGTAATTCCTTTTCTGTGACTGTGTAATTTTGCTGAGCATTATTCAGTGTCTTGCTAGCAAAATATATGGGCCGAAAGTTTTTTCCTTCTCGTTGGCCTAAGACAGCTCCAACAGCAAAATCGCTGGCATCGCACATAAGTTCGAAGGGTAGTGACTAATTAGGTGAAATCATGATCGGAGCACTAGTTAGTTGAGATTTCAACGTTTCGAAAGCTTTTATGCAATCAGCATTGAAGTCAAAGATGGATTTCTTCTCAAGAAGTTTTGTCATCGGACGTGATATTTTTGAAAAATCCTTGATAAAGCGACGGTAGAAACTGGCATGTCCTAAAAAACTTCTAACGGCTTTGACGTTAGTTGGTGGTGGAAGTTTCGTGATAATGTCAATTTTTGCTTTGTCTACTTCCATGCCTGCACTGGAGATCTTGTGGCCAAGCACAATTCCTTCGGTCACCATGAAGTGACATTTTTCCCAGTTAAGGACAAGATGTGCAGCTTCGCATCTTTCGAGCATTTTATCAAGATTTGAAAGACATGCTTCAAATGAGTTTCCGAAGACTGAAAAGTCATCCATGAAAACTTCCATGGAGGTTTCGAGCATGTATTGGAATATTGCTATCATACACCTTTGAAAAGTCACAGGTGCATTACAAAGACCGAAAGGCATACGCCGATAAGCGTAGGTTCCAAAAGGACAAGTGAAAGTGGTCTTTTCTTGGTCATTAGGATCGATTGGAATTTGAAAATATCCTGAAAATCCATCGAGGAAACAAAAGAATTTATTTCCTGCTAGTCTTTCAAGCATTTGATCCATGAACAAAAGTGGAAAATGATCTTTTCTGGTGGCTTTGTTTAATTTCCGATAGTCAATACAAATGCGCCAACCAGTAACAGTTCTAGTGGGGACTAGTTCAATCCATTCATTAGTCACAACCGTCATCCCTCCTTTCTTGGGAACACAGTGAACGGGACTCACCCAAGGACTATCTTCAATTGGGTAAATGATACCGGCATCGAGAAGTTTTATGATTTCCTTTTTAACAACTTCTTTCATGTTGGGATTGAGTCGATGTTGACGTTCAACAACAGGTTTGATCCCATCTTCGAAATTGATTTTGTGTTTGCAGAAATTGGGGCTAATTCCTGGGATATCAGATGTTTTCCAAGCGAAAGCTTGTTTGTGATTTTTGAGGACAGAAACTAAACTTTCTTTCTCATTGGCCTCGAGTAATGAAGATATGACTATTGGAAGAAATGAATTTTCTCCAAGTAAGCATATTCTAGATGACTAGGGAGAGGTTTGAGCACGAGATCTGTTGGTGGTTCTTCGATAGAGGATTTTATTCTCATCTCGTCATCGAAAGTTATTGCTTCAAAATTTTCTTCCTCCATTTCTTCCTCCTCCGTGATATCTCCTTCAAATTCTACTTTCATGAAATCATCAAACTCTTTCTCAAAGTCTGTTTCATTGATTTTTTCAGAAGTAGTCATGAATGGATCAGATTCGTTGAGCAACGCATCCAATTCTTCGTCAGTGACTTCATCGATAACATCGATGTTGAAACAAGTGTTATCACTGGAATGGATTAGAAAGGTGATTCGATCTTCTCCAACTCCAATGTTGAGTTTTTTTCCTTTCACATTGATGATTGCATCGGCGGTATTTAGGAAAGGTCTTCCTAAGATGAGTGGGACTTTACTATCTTCTTCCATTTCTAAGATTACAAAGTCCACGGGAAAAATGAATTTACCGACTTGAAAAAGCATATTCTCGGCAATACCAACAGGATATTGATAAGAATGATTTGCTAATCGAATGCTCATTTTTGTTGGTTTGAGGCTGTTGTTGCATAACTTCGAATACAGCGAATAAGGCATCAAATTGATACTTGCGCCAAGGTCGGCTAAAGCATCGCATTGAATATTATTCCCGAAAGTGCATGGAATAAGAAAACTCCCAGGATCTCCGAGCTTTGGTGGGATTTTGTTTTGGATAATGGCTGAGCATTCTTCGTTAAGGAAAGTAGCTGATATTTGCTCAAGCTTGCTTTTGTTATTAAGAAGTTCTTTCAAGAATTTCCTGTAATTGGGCATTTTGGCTAAGACATCAATGAGAGGAACATTGAGTCTAACCTCTTTGATTATTTCAATGAACTTCTTATAACGTTCTTCCATTTTTTCTTTCTTAAGGCGTTGAGGATATGGGATTTTTGGTGTGTACGCCTTGACAGATGGTGTGGTTTTCATTTGGGTGTTTTGAGTTGTATTGGTTTCCTCGGCTTCATCCTCAGTATTTTCATTAGGATTTGGTGGTGGATCGTACGAGAGACCACTTCTTGTGAAGACATCATTGATATGCTCATTTCTCGTTTGTGGTGGATGGTACGTCTTATCATTTGATGGTTTTGGGTTGGATTGGGTGTTACTTGGCAACGAACCAGATGGTCGAGAGGAATGTTGGTCAGAAAGTCTTCCAAATTTGTTTTCAAGATCTTGGATAGATGCTTGATGATTTTTCTGTCCCTGCTCAACTTTGGCTTTGAGATTGAAAAATTGATTTTTGATAAAATCATTTGCAGATTTTTGAATAGCCACGAATTCTCTCATGGTTTTTTCAAATTTGGATTCTTCCATCTTTTTGTCGGAGTTTGGTGGTGGTGGATTGTCAGTTCATGGTTGAGAATCACGGTTGTCATCCCTTGGTCGGCGGTCTTGCCAATTTCTAGAATTTTGACCATAATAATTACTATGATATCCTCCTCCACGATATCCTCCTTGGACATAATTAGCTTCTCCTTCATTAGGTCCACCCATAGGCTTATCGTCGCACTCAGATGATGGGTGATTTCCTCCACAATTGTTGCATCCATCTCGTACTTCCTTCATTTCTTCTTTGATATCTTTGTATTGCGAGTCGATTTTTGAAGTTAAGGCTTCCATTTTCTCCATGAGTTTTGAGGTATCGGTGTTTTTGACAAAATCAACGGTTTTTCGAAGGGGTTTGGTTTTGGAATCTTTAGACCAATCGAGTTTGAGAAGTACTTGATCTTCGAGTAATTGGTGTGCATCGTTAGGAGTCTTATAGAGAAAAATTCCTCTAGCATCAAGGACGCCTTGAGAGATTTCATCTACTCCATGGTAAAAGATTTGGATAATGGTTCCTTTGGATAATCCATGTCCATGACAACTACGAAGAAAATATTTCATCCGAAGCCAAGCTTCGACAAGTGATTCGTTAGGATTTTGTATGAAAGTAAGAATTTCTCCCATTAATCGATCAAACATGGCAGGTGGAAAGAATTGGCTCACAAAGGCTTGCCTCATCTCCTCTCAAGTGTTGATAATTCCTGGGGTTAATTCATTGTGCCATACTTTAGCATCTCCGGCGAGTGATGATGGAAAAAGTTTAAGTTTGATGGCATTGACATCGGTGTCACCATAACGGAACATGCCACAAATTTTGATGAATTTGGCAATGTGCTTATGCAGAACGGCCCGCGCACGGCCATCGAATTGACGGTCTTTGATCATGGAAAGATGATGACCCTTTACGGTGAAGTTGTCACCAAGGTTGACAGCAACAATATCACTCCCAGGGGTTGGTGCTACGGCTCGGTTGGTTCCCCACATGGCTTGATCATCCACCATGGAAAAAGGTAAATTGGTGAAAGGGTTGTAAACGACTTCTGCTTCTACGAGGTTATCAAATGGTGGGTTTGGTACTCTTGGTACACGATCAGCTAAGGCTATGAAAGGTGTTCTTCTTCTTCTTCGAATCAAACGTTCGGGGTTGGTAAGAGGTGAAATTGGTTCTATTCCCGCTGCACGAGTGTTCATACAATGACCTAGAGAATCCAGGCAATATCTAAACACACGGACAAACAACGAAAACAGTTTTCTGGACAGAAAATGGTAACCAGATCGGTTGCGAGGGGCGACCGATCGGTTAGATCAATGTGGCTGGGTTAAAGGTGCAACCGGTTCGGTTGAGAGGCAACCAGATCGGTTGAAGTTTCTGAGAAAATTTTTTGGAATGAATCGACTGATGGGGATTCAAAACTTGCTGAAACACAATCAAATCCCCGGTAGCGGCGCCAAAAACTTGATGTGCTACGTGTGTACAAGTTTTAAATTTATAAAAGACGAATTACCAATTTTACCAATAACACATACGAGCGAGTGCACTCGTCTGTTATAGCAAGATTATGAAGGTAAGTCGGGATCGTTCGCAGGGATTTGAGTGAATCTGATTAACAAGTTTGAATCAACTAAGACAATCCGAAACATATAACAACGCAAATAGATATAATGAAATACAGATGATTAAAAACTACACTTGCTTAAACTAGTTTCTTATCCATGATTAGTATGATTGTGTTAACCTCTTAACATGTTGGTTGTGATAATTAGTTGGTGTACTAATCTATTGTTCTTACAAGTTAAACCTTCGTCAAGATTTTAGTTTATAAAAACAAGCATTAAGTTTAACCAATCAATTCAAGATCAATTCAAGTTTCATAAGTTTACTTTCATAAACTTAAACACAAAAACATCCACTTGTTTATAAAATTTCTTAAGAAATGGTCAATACAAAAGGTAACCGATTATAGACAAAAGGCTACAATTGATTATTAACAACTAATCTTATGACCTTTTAGATGTTTCCAATCAATCCAACTTGATAATCAAAAAGCGTCTTTATTTCAATCACACCTTAGTTCCTTTGTTTAATCAAGAATAATGGGTAAAAACAATCATCCATAAACAAAATGGTTATAACTAGTTGAACAACAATAAGTTCTTTCGACCTCTACGATTATTATCAACTAGTCAAACTTGATTAACAAATGTAACTATGAAACTTTAGCATAACTGGATCTTAGAATCAACTTGAAATTGAAGTAAAACATGTTAACATAATCACTAACTAATCATATGATAATCAACATCGTTTAAGCAATTGTATAAAGAAACTAGCCACTCATAGCAAACATAAACATAAACTCGGATCTTAGAACATTAGAAAACATGATTAAAAGTCTTACAATGCTTGGAATAAGATTACAAATGGTGAAGTAATGATTCCCAAATTATTGGGGTAGACTCCTTGGTGTTTTGGCCTCCAAATGTAGAACTTCTGGAACTCCAAACTTTCCTAGACTTCTAAGGACGAATTTTGAGACCTTAAGAGCTTTGTTTGATGAGTAGAGAGAGTTGTATTGAAGTGTGTGTCTCATATGCTCACAAGAGGTCTCTATTTATACTAGTTCCAAGGCCTAGGGTATTAATTGCTGAACTTGGCCTCCAAGGAGTTAGGAAGGGACTAGAATACACCAAGGAAAGAACCTAGAATCGTTTGAATGCAAAGGGGAAACTTAGTGATGAAGATTTGGCATAAACAGGCTCTCTAACTGGATCGGTCACGTGACCAACCGATCCGGTTGGTCTTCTACAAAGGCTCCAACCGTTCCGGTTGCGAGCAGCGACAAACGGTTGGATGGGCGTCTTGGATACTTTTAGGTCGTCTTCCAACCGATCCGGTTGCTGTTGAAACCGATCCGGTTGGTCTTCCTGAATTACAGAAAATTGATCTTTACTTCGTTTTGACTTGTAGAACTTGGTTCTTCAATCACTTTGGTCTTCAATGGTACTTAAGATACTGAATTGTGCTTGACATGCTTCACTGAAACGAGAATCTTCTAATTGTTGAACATTCCTTCACTTTTCCCTCCGTTTCCCTGCACTTGGTAATAAACACTAGACAAACATCTTTTGATGCGATTAAGCACTGAAATCATACAAATATAACCAAAAAACATATACAAAAGCACACATAATGCTATTGAAAACATGTACAATCTAAGCGTTATCAATATCCTTCCCAATTTATTAATATATTTAGATTTGATCATAACCGATACGCCTTGGCTTAATCATAGATATACTAAATTAATGTAATTGCTGAAGATGGTTTAAAGGAAAAGCTACTGATAAAAAGGAAATAATAGCACTCAAATGAGAATAGCAGTAATAGCGATCATCATAAACCACCAATATCACAAGTCTAACTGAGTTTGAAGAAAGTCTCTATATTGTTAGCTGCTTACCTAGCTCTAGGCACCATCTGCTTTTACCTTATTAGGGATCAGATTAGTGGAACGAAAACTAATGGAATTCTAGATTCCATGTATTTTTGTGTTGTAACAATGACAACGCTAGGTTATGGGGATTTATTACCACATTTGAATATCGCTAAAGTTTTTGGCTTGTGTTTTAGTGTTTATGGGGATGGGTTTGGGTGGATTTTCTCTTAGTACAGCAGCAGATTATATAGTGGAGAAGGAGGAAATTCTCTTTGTAAAAGCCATGCACATTGGTGAAACAGCATGTGATTCGCATGAGATCTTGAATGAGTCCGAAAGATACAAAGTCAAGTACAAGATTTTCTCCGTCCTCACACTTATTTTCTTCCTACTTATAGTTGGAACCACCTTCTTAATGTTGGGACAATCCCGATCATTACCTCATAGATTCTAAAGTTAAATAAGGTCAAAGGACCATTTACGCAACACATAGAAATTGTGGTATAGGGACTAAATTGTAATTGAATCAATCCTGAAAAGGTATGTCTTTTCAGTTTGGTGTAACCACCACCATCACCTCCGGTTACCAACCATCACCACCAAAAGGATGCACTGGTTGGATTAGTATAAATAAGAACAAGTATAATCAATTGTACATTTCAATTCTAACAGATTTCTCATATAGCAAATTTTGTATTTGTTTTTGATTTCAACAATTCTGATCAGTTGGCATCAGAGCTTTGATTAAACCAGAGTTTATCATCATTTTCCGGTTGAAACCAAACGGAGAAAAGACAAAAGTGTCACCGGAATTCAATCAGATTAACCACCGTCACCGAAGTTCGACAAGGGGCTAATCGGAATTCACCAGATACACAGGGTGGCCAAACCTAGGTGGTTGTACCTCCACCGGTATCCAATCTATAAGTCACGAGGACTTACCTGTCATTAGAGAGGAAAGATTCACACTGAAACCCCTTGATTAGGTTTCGGAACCAAGCAATCAGCCTCAGATATCACCGGAGAAGACAAGCTTCACTGGAACCACCATCACCGACTCTCAATTAGGATTAGGGGAAGAACCCTAATCGGAGCCCTCAACCCAGAAGAAGAACCGAAAAAGGGGAAAGTGCAAAATCACAACACCCGTAAGTTTTTTATAACAAAACTATTCACATACTCTTTTTATATATAAGTTTTATACTTATAATTATATTTTATTTATTTAATTACTTTATAATATTATTTATATTTAAAAGGAGGGGTGGTGTATTTTATTGTGTTTGTTTTAAACCAAAAAAAAAAAAGATAAAAAAAAAAAAAAAAAAAAAAAAAAAAAAAAGGTAAAAACAATTAAAAGTTGCTTTTACTAAAAACCTTTTTTCAAAATGACTGGGAAAAATAATAAGGAAATCGGTTCAGCAACCAGTTTCCAATGTCGTATGTTGACCAACTCAAACTTCAACATTTGGGCAAGTAATCTTAGAAGCAAACGATTTATGAAAAGTGGTAGAACCACAACCAAACGCAGAAATCAACAATAAAACAGATAAAACTGCGATAGCTTTTATTTTTCAAGGCATTACCGGAAGATCAAATCCTCCAAGTTGCAAAACATAAATCTTCAAGAACAGTATCACAAGCAGGGCAACAAATGTCGGTTTGACCTTTGAAGACTCTGCTCTAGTACAAAAATTGCTAACCGCAGTACAAGACATATTCTTCCACATAGTTGCAACAATTGAACAATACTTGGATTTGGATAATATGTCTTTAGACGAAGCAATTGGAAGATTGAAGACGTTTGAGGATAGACTAAAATTCAAAAGGGAAAAACAACTAGAGAGTCAAGAAAGACTTATGTTTTCCCAGAATGATAGTCAAGGGCAATCTTTTAGAGCACAAGGAAATTACAAGGGCAAAAGCAATCAGGGAAATAATTACAGGTCAGATAAGAAGAACTGGGAATCTTCTTAGATTAACTTCAAGAAAGGTAAAAAGAAATTTGTACGCAACCTAAGAAACGTGGCCACTATGCCAAAAATTGTACTCAAAAGGTTCCAAAAGAATATCAGTCAAATCTCATTAAAGAAGACTTGGAGCCAACACTGTTGATGGCTAAAATCGAAGAGCATCATGAAGCATTCTTAAATGAAAGAAACTTCAAACCACCAAAGAAATCATCGGGTGAAGAAAGTCTGTGGTACCTAGATAATGGTGCAAGTAATCACATGGCAGGTGTGAAGGAACATTTCAAGGAGATTGATGAAAAGATCACAGGAAATGTACAATTTGGAGAGGGATCATACGTAGAGATTAAAAGGAAAGGTTCTATCCTACTGGAATGCAAGAACAAGGAACAACGTGCTATGTCAATTTTTTATTACATTCCGAATTTAAGAAGTGATATATTGAGTTTTGTTGGGAATTTTAGAAGTTCCTACCGATGAAGTTCTACTGACAGGTTCCTACTGAAGCTATAGATGGTTTCTGCTGATGACATGGTTCCTGCTGATATTGTATTCCTACGGATATAGTTATTCAGTATTAGTTTGGTAGGATATGCATTAGCTATTTTAGGTAGTGATATGCATTTATTTTATATTTATTGTCATTTTAGGGTTCCTTGTGTATAAAAGGAACATATGGCTTTTGTATTAAACAACTCTTGAAAAACCACTCCAGAAAAAACATCTTTTAGAGAGAGTAATAGAGATCCAGAGAGGATCATTGTTTTATCAGAAAAACCTTGTTGGTAACTTTGATTGTGTTCTTATTATTCCGTTGTGCATCATTCAATCAATCAATATTGCTTATACCCTAGTTGAGTTCGGATCTTGGTTTTTACAATTGGTATCAGAGCCTCGTGGCTCTCGATCTAGGGTTTATAAGGTTTTCATGAATTTAGGGTTTATACCCTAATTTATCCATAGCAACTGTGTTGAAAAGAAAGGAGGCAGCAGATGAGCATATTCGATTGTTTCTTTTGATATCTTTGGACCGGTCAAAACCATTTTAATATTTTTCACGGCGCAAGATTCAAGAGGCCCAAAATAATATTCAGCTGTCAATGCCAACCCCACCTCATACCAGTGGTTAAAAATTTACAGGTTCTTTAATTTTTGTACTGGTCTTTCTTAGTTATTACTAGTTCCTTAATGGTCCCCACTCGTTTGTTGGTTGTTTTATATGTGGGTTGGTAATTTTTGGGACAAATATGACTTGTCATCAGCCATGATAATGCATGTGTTAATATTGATCACTTGATCACGTGATATTTGTTTACTATTTAATTGGTCATTTTATTGGATCTGTTTACATTTGGGTGAGCGCATGATATCAGTTATCCATTGGACGTTGAATTTGATTTAGTGGGCGTGTAATTGATTGTTCACGTGGGGCATGATAATTTCGTTTCTACTGATCAGATTCTTCTTACTGATGCTTGTCACGTGTGTTTGCTGGTGGTAATTGTACTGGTTCCTTCTGATCGTGTACTGTTCATACTGCTCTTTACAAAACTCTCAACCAAATTTCTCTTCACACCTTTAAAAAAATGGCAGAATTTGATAATAAAAGGGATGATGTTATGTTTCCTTATTTGATGAATGATGAGTACGAGGTCTGGGCTAAGAAGATGGAACACTGGATCATGAATAATGATATGAATATCTGGAAGGTGATCCAAAATCGCAATAGCTTGAAAAGGACTGGAAGAGATCACGATGGAAAAAATCATTATTTATTCCTCCAACGACTGCAGATGAACACATTGCTGTACAAAGAGAGTCAAAGGCCAGAACTACCTTGCTTAAATCTATTCCTGCTGATCATGTAGCAAATTTTCGTTATATGGATGATGCAAGTGATATATGGAATGCACTCAAAGCAAGGTATGGTGGAAAGGCTGAATTTAAGTAGATGAGAAAGGAAGCTTATACTATAAGTGATGCTGAAGAATTTGCAATTATAGGCATCTCTCAGGTACATAATTGTGTCTTTGGTTGTGATGTAAAATATAATGCTCTTAAGGAGTCTTATGATGATTTGAAACCTAAATATAATGAATGTTATCTAGAGGTTCAATCTTACAAAAATTCTTTAAAAACCTTAGAAAAACAAAAAATTTGGTTTCAAAAGAATCAGCTTGCTTATGAAGAAAAGATAAGAGTGTTAGAAAGAGATCTAACTAATGCTAAAAATGAGTTAAAATATTCTGAGAAAGAAAGAGCGAAAGTAGAGCTAGAAAAACAAGAAGTGCAAGATAAGTTGGATAATAAGAATGGCTAGTTTTTGGTGACAAGTTAGCTAGTCATCTCTATGGTAGTCAAGCTCCTAATTCTGGGATAGGTTTAGGTTTTAAGAAATATGTTGGTTTAGAGGCAAGGAATGATATGTCTAAATCTACACCAGCAGGATTAGCACATTATGTAAAAGAAGGAGAATTGCATGCTGTCCCAGGACCAATTAGAGGAGAACATATGCCCACCACCACTACCTCAGACTTTGATGGATCACACCATTTATATGGCAAAAAGTCAAGTGACTTTCCAGACCTTAGTAGCAAAACTAATGACTCTGTCTCTTGTTTAAAAAGTGACAAGTCGTTAGACCTAAAGTCCACTGACTATGCCTCATGTGATTCAAGTGAAAAGTCTGACTCACCTAGGTATACACCCAAGTCCAAAGTAGCTGATGATGAGCCCAAACCAAAGACATTTACTTATTCTTTTAAACACAATTTTGCTTCTAGTTCTGTTTCTGATAAGTTTATGTGTAATATACAAAGTTGTGTTAAGAATAAGTCTTTTAAGAAGAAATCTTGTTTTGTGTGTGGTAGTAAACTCCATCTTATTAAAGACTATGCTTATCATGAGAAAAGGATGGGTGTTTCCTATGGCCAACAGACCTTTAGACCCTCATGGACTAATGTTGCTAGTATTCCTCCATTTGTTCCCAAAGCTGCACATGTGAGAGTAGGTAAACCAGTTCCTACTGGTAAGCCAAAGGTGTATGCATCTGGATCTGCTGATAGGCTTAATAGGCCTTTTTCAGTTCCCTCTGGTGGAGGATATTCTTCACCAGTTACTACTAGTTGGTGGAACAGTAATGCTAGACTTATGCCCTATAGACCTACAAGTTCTTATTTTCAGTTATATACACCTTATGTATCTCATATGAATATGGCACATGGTGGAGTAAGAGGGGCAACTGCTGTTAAGCCCTCAACATGTTATTCTTGGAAAACTCAAAGGAAAGGTTCATTCTAGGTACCCAAGAACAATAGTCTTTGTCAGGTGCATTGATTGAGGGGAGGCATAAGTCTAAGGGGAGGCTTATTGGTGTATTTTTTATTTTTTTTTGTATTCTAACCATTTTTGCAGCTGTTAGATCCTTATAAGCCTAAGGGGAGGCTGTGTTTCTGCTGACACTACATATTTGTTTGGTTTCTACTGCTGCTTGATGGTACATTTTACATGTTTTGTATATTTTTATTCTTTCTTTATTTCCTATTTATAGTTTAAAAAAAGGTTCGTATTATTTCTTTTTCTTTGTGTTAAAAAAAAAGGGCTGCGGAAATCCATAAATGGTAATCAACTCACCATGATGATGACGGCATTCCATCAAAGAGTTGACTAGTCCGAAAGCAAACGGTTTTTGGTAAAGACATCTCAATTCCGTTGATAGCTGTAATGGTTTGCTCAAAACCATAGGGTACTCAACTCACCCATGCTTCGTTGCTGAGAGTTGAAATGGTCATCAATTCACCATGGTTGCTGCCCTATTGGGTAACCAAAGGATTGGCTAGTCCTGAGCAAACGGCTACAGGTAAAGACATGTCAAATCCATTTATGGCTGCGATGATTTGCCTAAAATCAAGGTTGCAAAAATCGTGAATCGGTAGTCGGGCGGTCGACCCTCCTGTAGCTTGTAATCGGTCAAGGCGGGATTAATCGGTGATTAATCGGATTGGCATTTTCTGCAAGTTTTGGGTATTTTCGACGAGATTTGAGTATTCTAGACAAGACTTTCCTTGAAAATCATCTTGTAGCAGTTAAAAACATCAAATATAATTGAATAAAACTTGTTCAAGACAAGTTTGAGTATTTCCGACAAGATTTACAAGTTTCCGGCAAGTTTGACCATCGTTAACAGTCGCTGACCGCCATTGACTGTTGTTGACCGATTTGTTTGACCCAATTACACAAATCGGCAAGGTTGGTGGCCCAGTAGCACCTAATCGATGATTAATCGGCCTTGTTTTGCAACACTACCTAAAATCATTATGGTTATCCAAAACACCAATGATTCATGTTCTAAGTGTTGGACTGGTTACTAGTTCACCAGGGTGATGTCATGATTCCACCAAAGGACTAGCTAGCCCAAGAGTGAGTAGCTACTTGGTAAAGGCTTCTCAAATCTACTCATGATGCTAGTGATTCTGTTGCTGCTCAACGATAGGAGTTGCTGTGGAATCTTCTTCTTCAAAGATGTTTTCTAGTTGCTGCCGATATATATAGACTTGGTTGCTGCTGGTTACATTATTTTGCTGCAGAAGTTCAAGTATCAATCCTCATGCTTTGGAAGTTACTAATCTAACTGGAAACTTGAAGTTAACCAAGTCAAATTCAAGTTTAGGGGAGGATTGTTGGGAATTTTAGAAGTTCCTACTGATGAAGTTCTACTGACAGGTTCCTACTGAAGCTATAGATGGTTTCTGCTGATGACATGGTTCAGGCTGATATTTTATTCCTACGGATATAGTTATTCAGTATTAGTTTGTTAGGATATGCATGAGCTATTTTAGGTAGTGATATGCATTTATTTTATATTTATTGTCATTTTAGGGTTCCTTGTGTATTAAAAGAACATATGGCTTTTGTATTAAACAACTCTTGAAAAAACACTCCAAGAAAAACATCTTTTAGAGAGAGTAATAGAGATCCAGAGAGGATCATGGTTTTATCAGAAAAACCTTGTTGGTAACTTTGATTGTGTTCTTATTATTCCGATGTGTATCATTCAATCAATCAATATTGCTTATACCCTAGTTGAGTCCGGATCTTGGTTTTTACAAGTTTGGGTCAGTTAATAGAGAACGGTTGCAAAGTAGTAATGGAAAAGAATACACTACTCTTGTACAACTCAAACGACAACATACTACTTAAGAGTTAAGCGGTCGAAGAATAGGCTATACAAAGCGAACTTGAGAATAGGGGAACCAACATGCTTAGTAGCAAATCTACGTGATGCAGCATGGCTATGGCACAGAAGATTGGGTCATTTAAACTTTAGATCCCTAAAGTTTATGACCATTAAGAACTTGGTTCACGGAATACCTTTTATCAAACACTCAACAGATATCTGTGACCTCTGTTTGATAGGAAAACTTGCTAGAGCTCCATCTCCACAACAAGCAAAATACAGATCCAAAACAGCATTGGAGTTGATTTATGGAGACCTATGCAGACCCACCAACACCTTCGGATAAAAGGTACATATTTCTATTGCTAGATGACTACTCTAGATATATGTGGGAATATGTTTTGAATTCAAAGGATCAAGCATTCAGTGTCTTTAAAGAATTCAAGACAAGGGTGGAGAAAGAACATGGAACCAATATAAAGACTTTTAGAACAGATAGAAGAGGGGAATTCACATCAAATGAATTTCACATGTACTATAGGAAGAACGGGATAGTTAGACAGTTAACTGCACCATATTCACCTCAACAAAATGGCGTCGTCGAAAGAAAAAATAGGACAATACTTTCTACTCAAGATGTATGATGAAAGCAACAGGGATGCCACAAAACTTTTGGGCTGAAGTAGTTAGACATGCAATTTTACTATTAAATTGCACACCAACAAAATCATTAGAAGATGTTACTCCTTACGAAGCATTGAAGGGCAGAAAACTAAATCTTCAACATATCAGAATATTTTGATGCTTAGCATATGAAAAGGTACCTTCACAACATCTTACTAAATTAGATGATAGAAGTATACAAATGGTATATTTGGGTAGTGAACCTGGATCAAAAGCATATCGCTTATTGGATCCAATATCAAAGAAAGTCTGCATCAGTCATGACGTAAAATTCAAAGAAGACGAGACATGGAATTGGGAGGAATACGCCAAAAACTTCAATCCAAAAGAACCAGAATGGAGTGATTTCATTATACAAAATAATGAAACACAAGAAACAGAGGAGGTTCAACAAGATCAAGAAAGTGAAACTGAAGACGATACTGACAATGAAAATGAAGAAACACCTTCACCTACCAATTCACCACCTTTAAACACTACTGAATATAGTCCGATACAATCCATAAACTTCTCACCAAATTCCCAAGCTTCCACACCTTCGACTACTGACACAAATGTTGATCACATACCCGCTAGAGGATACAGAACCCTAAATGAGGTATATGATAACACAGAAAGACTTCTACTAGTTGAAGATGAACCGAGGAATTTTAAAGAAGCATCAAAGGATGAAAAATGGATTGAAGCAATGCGAGTAGAGATTGACTTCATCAACAAAAATAACACTTGGAAATTAACTACTTTACCAAAGGATCGTAAAGCCATTAGTTTAAAGTGGGTATTCAAGACAAAAAGAGGTGCTAACGGAGAGATATTAAAGCATAAAGCAAGGCTAGTAGCGAAATGATATATTCAAGAACTTGGAATAGACTTTGATGAAGTCTTTGCCCCAATTGCAAGAATTGAAACTATAAGGTTGATTATAGCACTGGCTGCTTACAACAAATGGGAGGTACATCACTTGGATGTAAAATCAGCATTTCTACATGGTGGTTTAAATGAAGAAGTATATGTCTCACGGCCTGATGGATTTATAAAGACAGAAGATAAAGGAAAAGTATATAGATTGAAGAAAGCACTATATGGACTCAGACAAGCTCCACGTGCTTGGTATACTAAACTGGATAAAACCTTAAAGTTACTCAACTTTAAGAAATGTGCATTAGAGCATACGGTCTACACAAGAACAGACAAAATGTCAACTCTACTAATCGGAGTTTACGTTGATGACTTGATAGTTACTGGAACTTCGAAGAAGGAAATCGAATCCTTCAAGTATCAAATGCAAGAACAGTTCGAAATGAGTGATCTTGGACTACTAGCCTACTACTTCGGCATAGAGGTTACACAAAAGTGGGGTGAAATCTCGATAAAGCAAACAGGCTACGCGACTAAGATACTCAAAGACACAGGGATGTTGAACTGCAATGATGCAAAGATACCTATGGAACCAGGACTGAAGTTGACAAAGTTTAGCGAAGAAAATTTTGTAGATCCTACGGAATATCGAATCATAATAGGATGTTTACAACATCTGTTACATACAAGACCATACTTAAGTTTTCCGGTTGGATTACTTGGTCGTTTCTTGCAGTAACCTCAAGAAAAACATATGAAAGCAATAAAACAAGTTCTACATTATATCAAAGGAACCAAAGACTATGGTATAACTTACGGGCATGATAGAAACAATATTCAAGGCTACAGTGACCGCAGTTATGGTGTCAACACTCAAGAAGGAAAAGGGACAACAGGAATAGTTTTCTACTTTGGAAACTCACCTATAACCTAGAGCACTCAGAAGCAAGGAACAATAGCTTTATCATCTTGCGAATCAGAGTTCATTGCAGCAACTGTAGCAGCTACTCAAGCACTCTGGTTAAAAAGGCTTGTAAGCAAGATAACAGACTCTAATGAAGAAAAGATCACAATCTATGTGGACAACAAATCAGCAATAGTACTCATGAAGAACCAAGTATTTCATGGAAGAAGCAAGCACATAGACACAAAATATCACTTCATACAAGAATGTGTTGAGAAGAAAGATTTAACAGTCGATCACATCAGCGGAGAACAACAAAAGGCAGACATACTCACAAAGGTACTACCAAGGATACGTTTCATCACTATGCGACAAATACTTGGTCTGAAGAATCTCCTTCAGCATGATTGATATGGTTTAAATTACTCTTATTTTACAAGGCAATATCTCATGATTTAGGCGCATATTAGTTCTTGTTTGATGAAATATCTGCTTATTTATGTTTAAAAGTTGTTTTGTAAGGTTAATGATGATTTGATGCGGATGGATTGAATTGGAGATGGATAGCATTGAAGATGTTCGAGATTGGATATGCTTAGAAGACCATAAGCCCATGTGTCCTAATCTAGAAGGCCTTATACTACTTGAAGATTGAAGAACACATTTCCAGATGGAAGACCATATGCCTATAGCAGAAGGCCTTATGCTCCACGTATGAAGAATACCCATTTTACCAGGTCATACGCCCTTATGCCCCGTCTCTAGAAGGGCGTATGGTGCTTGTATACTTGGTATAAAAACCCATTTTTAGGGTTTCTTCATTCATTCTCTTACACACACAACCAAGTGACGGCTCAAAACTATTCTTTGGAGATTTTTGGGGCTTTTTGGAGTACTTGGAGAGGAGAATACGATTAATCTTGACTTTTGATTTATGATTATGTCTTGTATCATTTTCTTTACTTGTTTGTTTGAATCACTCTTTATGAGTGAGTAGTCTTTTAATGTTTACTTAGATTAGATGTAGCTTGTGGTTGGATAATACAAACATGGTGTGATTGTGCAAAATACATTTGGGGTTTTTGATGAAATGAATGTTTTGATGTCTTCTTTATTCAAAGTTTATGTTTATCAACTAATGAGTCTATGAATGATTGGATTAAGCTTGTAGACAACTTCTTTTGAAAGTCATTTTTATTTCACTAATTATCTATGCTTAGTGGAGACTTTAATCTAGACCAAGGATTATTGGGACTTGTTGAGGAGGTAAACTATAGTTTTGAATATTTTTTTAGTTACGCATATGACCATTTGTGTAGTTAGAATCTAAATATCAAACATTTTGTGGAATCAAAGATTGGTTTTAAAGGCATAATTTGAGGTGGTGTTTACAAAGACCCTTGTACACTTTTCAATAATTGTTAGGGGTAGACGATGAAGACCCTCAAAGTCTAACCACATTTGTAACCCAAATCGTACAATTGCACCATGTCGAGTATTATCCAACCCAAGTGAAGTCTATCTAAGCAAGCATTCTTTCTAGCTTATCGTTTCTCAAACTTTAATTAGTTAAGTATTTTTAAGGTCGTTTCTGAGTTTAAATTAGTTAAACTTAGTTCTAATAGTTTATAAAAACAAAACAAAAACCCATTTCATAACTAAATATAAAATGAAAATTAAGTATCTTGATTTGATTTTGGCTTCCTTAGGACGATAAAACCGGTCCTTACTTTACTATATTACATACGATTGGTGCATTTGCCATTTGTGTGTAGTCTCTAGTTTGGTAATTTCCAAAGTTTATTTTACAAGTATTAAAACACACATCAATGATCAAGATTAGGGGGTGAATGTTGGGATAATCTCGATCATTACCTCATAGATTCTAAAGTTAAATAAGGTCAAAGGACCATTTACGCAATACATAGAAACGGTAGTATAGGGACTTAATTGTAATTGAATCAAACCTGAAAAGGTGTGTCTTTTCAGTTTGGTGTAACCACCACCATCACCACCGGTTACCAACCATCACCACCAAAAGGGATGCACCGGTTGGATTAGTATAAATAGGAACAAGTGTAACCGATTGTACATATCAATTCTAACATATTTCTCATATAGCAAATTTAGTATTTGTGTTTGATTTCAACGATTCTGATTATACCTGTGTATAACCATCACTTAACTGTAGTCGAAAAGCTGAGTATGTTTGATGCCTTTTATTGTGTTTGTGCTACCATAACAACACTTGGTTATGGGGATAAGAGTTTCTCTAGCAGAGGAGGCCGACTTTTTGCTGTTTTCTGGATCTTAATGAGTACAATCTCATTAGCGCAGTTATTTGCCTATTTGGTTGAACTATGGACTGAAAGTAGACAAAGGAAGCTTGAGGATTGGGTACTTCACAGGAAATTGGCAATTCAAGATATAGAGAAAGCTGATCTTGGTAATGATACAAGTGTCAGGTAAACATATTTGATTAAATTTATCTACATTCTATAGCTTTAATAGTAAATATATACTTTTACAATGCGCAATTAAAGTTCTCTTGTGCAGTCCTGCAGAACACATTGTGTATAAGCTGAAAGAGATGGGGTTCGTTAGTGAACAACTCATTATGAATGTGTTGGAAGGATTCAAGAATCAAGATATATCAGACTCTCAATGATAGTAACGAAATATCCGATGTGTTTATCAACTAGCTTCAATGATCCAATATTGGTACACCATAAATCTAGAATATGAACACGAAGCATATGAAGACAAGATGGTAAAAAGGTAAGTTGTTTTTGTGGAGGGGTTTCAATTTTGAGGATGAAGGGTTGCTGAAACTCATACTGTATTAGGAAGACACATGAGAGTAGATCTAATTAAGGATTGAAGCTCAACAAAATCTGATCAGCTAGTGTGTAATAATCTAAACACTTCGCAAAAAATGGTGTAAAAGAGGAGTTGGTTAAAGTTGTAGGACTCAGATGGAATATTGTAATAGTGTAGGGTCTGTTTTGTATCTTTTCTATTATTTTCATTTCCTATGTTTTTCCTTCTGTATAAAACACACTTGTATCTTTCATTTTGGAGTAATAAGGAGAATCATTTTCACTGTGTGAACTGTGTGTTTCTCTCTACTCATTACTGTCAACATGGTATCAGAGCTCAGCAATGAGTTCTTGATCAGTTACAACCGTAACCACCATAACTAACTTTTCCGATCACCATTAACCACCGTAACTAACTTTTTCCGATCATTATTAAAACACCATTTCTCCATCATTTCTATCATTCTCTTCACAATTCTTTCATCTACATTCTGATAAAGTGATTCGGTTAAGGTGTCTTGATAAAAGAGGAGTTGGTTAAATCATTTGGTTGTTGTAACGGTTCTTTCAAGATTGTTGAAGCTTCCGCAACGTGTTAACAATGGCAGCATCATCTTCTTCCACTGATGCTACTAGCCAAAACACTCAATCTCTTTTGTTCCAAAATCCACTGTATTTGCATCCTTCTGATGGCCCTGGTACTCTTGTGGTGAATGAAAATTGTTAGGAGCACAAAACTATCGTTCTTGGAGAAGATCAGTTGAAATTGCTCTTTCTACCAAAAGAAAGTTAGGTTTCATCAAAGGAACAGTTCCAAGATCACAAGATGATGTGAATTTACAAGAACAGTATGATACATGTAATAACTTGGTGATTAGTTGGTTAATGAACTCAGTGTCTGAATCAATTGCAAAATCCATTATGTTCATTGGAACTGCTTATGCAATTTGGATTCAACTTGAGAGAAGAATTGCTCTCAGCAATGGGTCACATAAGTACAAGTTAAACAAAGAGACTTATGAGACTATGCAATCAGGCAAATCTGTGAGTGAGTACTATACGAGTATGAAGTGTGTTTGGGAAGAATTGGATTCCATGAATGAATTGCCAAGAATAGTCAACATTACCCCAGAAATTGCTGTTTTTCTAACTGCTTTGAGTACTCAGAAAGAAGAGCAAAGATTGTTTCAGTTCTTGAATGGTTTGGATGACAAATTTTCTCATCAAAGGAGTCAGTTATTGTTAAATTCTCCTTTTCCAAGTGTTGAGACTGCTTGTGCTTTGCTTCAACAAGAAGAGTCTCAAAGGGGGGTATTTGGATCAGGACAGTCAATGGTTGAATCTACAGCTCTCTATAGCAAAGGTGAGGTCAAAGATAAGTGTAACATATGTGGCTACAAGTGGCATCCACCAGACAAATGTTGGGAGAAAGTTGGTTATCCCACATGGCATTACAAGTATAAGCAGTCACAGAAAGGTAAAGCTCCTCAGAAGGCTGGTTCAGGGAATGTGAAAAAGACAGCTGCATTGGTTGAAACTGGTGGTCGTGTGGTCTTTACTTCAAAGCAGTTTGAACAACTAATGAAGAGTATTCCTCATTTCAATCAGAACACTGATGAGACCAATGCACTGGAACATCCTTTTGGAGAAGGTACACTCTACTGTTTTTCTTGTGTTAATGGGGTTATAGAAGGATGGATAATTGATACAGGGGCAAGTGATCATATGTCACCAGATAGCACTGATTTGAATGATGTCGAGGTTCTTAAGTGTAAACAGGTTATTAATTTGCCAAATGGACATACATCAGTCATTTCCAAAGTAGGCAATGTTGCTTTACAAAATGGACTTAAGTTGAACAATGTTCTCATAGTACCTTCCTTCAAATTCAGGCTTTTGTCAGTCTCTAAACTAACAAAAGATTCTCATTGCTTTGTTACATTTTATGAGAAATTCTGTGTTATCCAGGATTTGAAAACCAGGAAGGTGTTGGGCTTGGGTAAAAAGCAAGCTGGCCTCTATCATCTACTGAATCTTCCTCTGGATCAAATTCATGCTCAACTTTCTTCAATGGTTGTGTCTGCTCTTGAAGATTGTAGTCTATTTTCATTTTTCTCAAACTGTTCTGTTCCAACAAAATATGCTTTTAGTGTTTTCAATAACTCTTACAGTTTGTGGCATCATAGACTTGGTCACATTTCTGATGCTACTTTCAAACATATTACTTCTGTTCCTGAAAGTGTTTCTCATTCTCATGAAAATTCTTGTTTGACTTGTCCAATGGCAAAATTCACTAAACTTCCATATTCTGCTAGTAAATCTCATTCCAGAGTTCCATTTCAGCTTATTCATATAGACATTTGGGGACCCTATAAAGTTCCAACCATAGGGAATCATAAGTATTTTCTCACTATAGTTGATGATTATAGTAGAGCTGTTTGGACATATTTACTAGTCAGAAAGTCAGATGCCTTTGTCACTTTCAAGTCATTTGTTACTTTTGTGAAGAAGCAGTTTGAAAAAGATATAAAAGTGGTGAGATCAGACAATGCCTTAGAATTTCTCAAAGGATCTATAGGCCCTTTTATGGACTCACCGGGAATAGAGCATCAAACTTCATGTGTTGATAGACCTCAGCAAAATGGGAGGGTAGAAAGAAAACATAGAAACATATTGGAGATAGCTAGAGCCCTAAGATTGCATGCTCATATGCCTGTACATTATTGGGGTGACTGTGTTATCACTGCAACATATCTCATTAACAGATTTCCCACTGCTGTGTTGAAATTTAAGACACCTTATGAAGTTTTGTTGTAATCTAAACCTGAGTATAGTCATCTAAGGGTGTTTGGTTGTTTAGCAATTGCTAGTAATCCTTCCAGAGTGGCTGATAAATTTGATTCCAGAGGTGTACCTTGTTTATTTCTGGGTTATCCACAACATCAAAAGGGGTACAAACTTCTGAATTTGCTGAATCATACAAGATTTGTGTCAAGAGATGTTGTCTTCTATGAGCATATATTTCCCTACTCTAAAAAATTAAGTTGCAAGTTCTTCAACCTGTACCTGCACCCATTTCTTCACCATTGTGGTATGAAGACTTTGTATCCACAACACAACCTGTTCATGAGCCCTTTGTTACTGCTGATGTTGTTCATGATTCTGCTGAAGTTGCTCATGATTCTGCTGATGTTGTTCATGATTCTGCTGATGTGGTTCATGATTCTGCTGATGTAGTTCATGATTCTGCTGAAGTTGTTCATGATTCAGCTGATGTTCTTCAAACTGCACCATCTTTTGTTCCAACCACTAGAGTTCAAGATGCAAGCATCAGAAGATCTACTAGAGTGTCAAGTGCTCCAAGTTGGCCAAAAGATTATGTAACACCAGTTCATCAACCTAAGGCTAATCAAGTGTCTGTTACTCCTCTACAGTTTGAATTTCATGCTCTTCTATGTGCTTTGGTGGCTCAGTCCGCACTTACTTACTTCAAAAAAGCAGTTAAAGAAGAAGATTGGTGTAATGCAATGAATTTGGAGCTAAGAGCATTAGAAGAGAATGATACATGGGAAGTAACTATTCTACCTAAAGGCAAGAAAGCTATTGCTTGTCACTGGATCTACAAAATCAAACTCAAAGCTGATGGTACACTTGACAAGAAGAAAGCTAGACTTGTAGTGAATGGGAATTGGCAAAGATAAGGTGTTGACTATGAAGAAACTTTTGCTCCAGTGGCAAAATGGTGACTGTTAGAGCTTTACTTGTAGTGGCAGCCATGAAAGGTTGGGAGATTTGTCAAATGGATGTGTCCAATGCCTTTTTACATGGTGATCTCTTTGAAGAAGTGTATATGCAAATGCCTCAAGGGTATATTGGTAAGGGGGAGAGTGTAAAAGATGTTTCTTCTTATTCAAGTTTAGTATGCAAACTCAAGAAGTCCTTGTATGGCTTCAAACAAGCACCTAGACAGTGGTTTGCCAAACTCTCTTCAGCATTGTTGTCCATTGGTTATACTCAATCTAAAGCTGATTACTCATTGTTCATCAAGACAGATGCTGAATCTTTCACAGCAGTTCTTGTTTATGTTGATGATCTTTTAATCACTGGTTCTAGCAACACTCAGATTCAAGCTCTTAAAACACAATTAAGTACTCATTTTCACATGAAGGATTTGGGACAGATGAACTACTTCTTAGGACTGGAGGAGTGCAAAGGTAATCAAGGCATCTTCATCTCTCAAAAGAAGTACACTACTGATTTACTTCAAGAAGCTGGTTTGTCTAATGCAAGACCATACAAGTTGCCTATGGATTCTCATATCAAGTTGCAAGCAGACATGGGAACTCCTTTACCTGATCCTGAAGTGTACAGAAGATACATAGGCAAACTAATATACCTCACAATAACAAGACCTGACATTTGTGTTAGAAATTAGAAAATTCCATAGTGAAGAGTTGGTCACCCCTAATATTATCTAGCATAAGTTAGCTCGTAGACATATCGTTATTTACGTTATTTAGTAGTTTATTTATTAGTTTGTAGCGTAGTATAGCATAGTGCAACACCGTGGAGGAAGGACGGGTCTTTACCCACTGTATCCCTGATCCACAGGCCGTCAGGAGGTCGTTTATTTTGTAACCTATAAATACCCTCTACCTTGCAAGGTAGAGGGTTGGATGTTCTTTGGTAATCTAACATTCTACAAGTTTCTCTCACTAGAATGTCCCACTCTTTCTCTCTCTAAAACCATCTATGTGCTCATTGTGTTAATGTTATGATGTGTATGTGAAATCCAATATCTTACAATTGGTATCAAGAGCCATGGTTAGATCATATCTTGCACATCTTTGGATTTATAGTGGTTTTTAGGTGGTTTTTGAGTGTGAAAAAGTTTAGTGGTTTTTGCATCATTTGGTTGATTTCTTGTGTTAAAGTTTGAATTTTGTTAGTACTTTTATGTTTAGAATCATCACAAGTGTTTAGGTTTTCATTTGGTAAGCTTGAATCATCTTGGTTGGGTTGTTTTTGGATTGAAAAGTGATGTTTATATGGTTTTTCTTGCTAGCGACTTAGCTCACGGATTATGTTCTTCATAGCGACTTGCTTTACAAATTTGTAGCGAGTTACAGTTTTTGTTCTAGCGAGTTAGATCTAGCGAGTTAAAGTACAAGTAGTGGACTCTCCACTACGGGTAGTGACTTGGTGGTAGCGACTTGGTCTGTAGCGAGTTGCTCTTTAGCGACTTGCATCTTTAGCGACTTGAGTAGCGAATTGCTGCCAAAATTTTGCTAGCGACTTGAGTCTTAGCGAGTTACTTGTTAGCGACTTACATCTGGCTAGCGACTTGGAACTCTAGCGACTTAGCAGGGTGGCGAATTAAGTGTTGGCGACTTGGTGCAGTATCTTCTAGCGACTTGGGATTATTGCTATTTAGTTGGTAGCGAGTTAGTTCTAAATCTCTAGAGACTTGGGGAGTAATTCATAATAACACAATGTCAGTCATCACGGATCCTTTAATCACCAAAGTACTTGCTCTCTATGACACAGCACAGATTAGTGAAACAGAATGCCTATCTGAAGGCCACACACTTAATGATTCTGTATCGATCAATCAGAACAACCCAAATAAGTCACTCCTAATGTCTGTAGATGATGCTAAGAATATGGAATGCACCAGTGAGCCGTTTCAACATCTCAGTCAGCTTCTCAAATTACTCTTATCCACAACCATGGATCGAACAAGTTGTGCCATCCTTCGTCAGGATTTTCCCACTTTAACAAGAACTGTTTTGCTTAACCTAGAACGACTGAGGTTTCAAATTACCAAAGAAAAGCTCTCAACTGATGATTCTCATGCTGCTCTCCAAACCATCTTCAACCAATTTCAGCCACTTACCCGGGAAGAATACTTCTCAGATTTTGATAATATCATGACTGGAATGTCTTTCAAGAAGCACACGGGAATGGAAATTCATGAATTCAGAAACTCATTTATTCAACTCATGAGTAATATGGAAACATACATCGAGGAAGCTACAAAAGAGAATAACAAGCTGAAGGAATTGAATGAGTGTCAAGAGTGTCCATGGAACAATGATGATGTGTCATGCTTCATTCCAGTTGAACCAGCAGAAGACACTGATTGCAGAATCTCAGTTATAATGGAAAAGGATGAAGAGAACAGCACTGATCTCAAATTCTCAGAGTCTGACAAGGTATCAATCAACAAGGTACACTTATCTGATCACACAAATTCTCACAAAAAGGTACATGACTCTTACCCTGAACATAACAATGTGGAATCAATCTTTGTTTTGTCTGAATCTAATGCAAGTAACATGATTGAAAAAAGGGTATATGATGAGCTTTCAAACAAATTTTCAATTCTTGAAAAACACTGTATCTCTTTGCAAATTGAAATACAACATAAGATTCGACCATAAGAAATCTGGAACTTCCAGAATTTAGAGAATTTTTTGAAATTAATCAGTTAAAATCCCAGATTCAGGACAAAGATTCGACCATAAGAAATCTAAAATCGCTTCTTTCAGAAGCCCAAAAATATGACTGTCATGTGATGAGTGATACACTAGAATCTAGAAATTCTGAACTAGCTCTATGTGTGTCCAACCTTCTAAGAGAAAATGAGCATTTAAGAAAGAACCTTGAGGAAACAAACTCTAAGTTAGTCAATCAATCTAACCTCTTGATGAAAGATATTGATGACCTCAAAGCACAAATTCAGGATAAGAGCTTCAATATTGTTGCCCTAAAAAATGAGCTCAGGAAGTATGCTGGAAATAGGATGAACACTAAGTTTTTCAAAACCTTCAACTTTGGGAAAGTCAAATGTTCAGAATCACTTGAAACAAACAGTTATTAAACAACCTAATGCCTTTAGGTCTGAAAGAGCTAAACCATTGAAATCTAAGCTTACATCCCAAGTTGATTGTAAGTCTGTTTTGTCAAAACCAGTCACTTCATTGCCTAGTTCAGATTTGATGAATCCCAAAAATAGGACTAATGGTCAACACTCATAGATCAGAAATGCAATAAGTTTAACTAGGTCTCATGCAAAACATCATTTGACAGATCAATCCCCAAAGAAATTCTCTGATCACAATAGGACAAATAGTCAAAACAAGGCTGTGCACTCATTTAGCTCAACTTATTGTGGTCTCAAATGGATTCCCACTGGCAGATTATTTAAGTTTACAGGACTTAAACGAACTTACATTCCTAGATCATGCCTCAAGTGGATTCCCACAGGTAAACTTTTCAAGAATGTAGAACCAAATAGGATCCCCATTAATGATACGTCTAGATTATACTGTGATGCATCCAAATGTGAGACTAAACATATCACTAACCCTTCTATGTACAAGTCTATATGTGCTTCAAGTACAATGTGCTCTCAGTCTTTTTCAGGTACAATGCTCAATTCAATCAGGAACTTCATGACTTGGTTCCCCTCAGATATGAACATAGCTCATTCAGGAGCTATAGCTTGCCAGAGTTGATGTACTTCTTACTTTGACTCCTATTCATCTTGAATCAGGACTCGTCCATCCATATCTTTGTATAAATCAAGTTTCCTTAAAAAAAAAAAAAAAAAAAAAACATTTTATCATCTTTTTTCAAAATATATACTCCTTTACAAAATATTATGTCATTGTTTTATTTTATTTATTTCAAAATTTTATCATTTTCCTCAAACTAATAAAGAATACACTCTTTGTTATCGATAACATCTACGGTCCTAGAAATGTCATTCAATAATGGCACGGGATCATAGATGAAGTTCGAACAAATGATATATTCTTGGTGTTATAATGGGATTGGTTAATATCAATCAATGATCTTTGATGACATTGATTGAGGGGGAGATTTGTTTTATATGCCATTGGCTTCTGTGTTGGTTATGATGTTTGCTTACTTGTATGTTGTGGTGGTTTCCTGCTTGTGTGACTAACTGGTTATGCTTTTGTAATATCTGGTTATGAGTTTCTCTCAGTTATTGGTTGTGGTTGTATCTTGCTCGTGTGATTTTCCTTGTGTGCCTTCGTAGTAATTGCCTATGTGTTTAAATGTCTAATTGATTCATGGTGATCAGTGTGATAATCAATGCTAGAGACGTTGTCTAATCCGTGTTAGCAACTTACCACTCGTTCTTCATTAACATAGGGACCAAACTTGTCATATAGTGAAAGTTACGTTGCATTAGCGAATTACCTCACCTCATGTTAAAACCACAAGGACCAATTGTGTCATGTTGCCTAAGATTGTTTGTATACCCCTAGCGAATTACCTGTTAGCGAGTTACCATTTTTCCCAAACAAGTTTCTTTTCTTCTCTCTCGTTTTTTTTTCTTCTTCTCTTCGTCACTTTTGCTCATCCCAGCGACTTAGTAAGAGGTTTGCTTCGATTCCCTTCTATCTTTGTTCTCTTAAGCTTTTGTGTCCAGTTTCTAACATGTCCTTTTATCCAGATCCTTTCGAGCTCGTGATTTGTGATTATTTGTCTCTCGCTTAGGTTCGATTTTTCTTGTAATCGTGTGTTTGTTGTTTGTATAATGATTGAACGGGTTCAAAAATGTTTGGAATATATTGTTTGGAATATATTGTTTGGATTACATTGATGTATGGTTAAGTGGATTGGTCTGATGGGTTTATGTTGAAGTGTTCTTGCTGGCGATTTAGATTGTTCCTGGTAGCGACTTAGTCGGAATATTCTTCATAGCGAGTTAGCGTTCAACTTAGCGACTACGTTTCTGTAGCGAATTAGTTCACCATATTCTAGCGACTTGGTTAGCGAGTTAGTAGTTAGCGACTTGTATTTACAAGTTAGCGAATTAGTAACATTAGCGACTTAGTTAACGAATTTGTAGCGACTTGGGTGTGTTACTGTTCATGGCTACTTGTCTTCACAAGCTAGCGAATTAGTAACCTAGCGACTTAGTTAACTGTTTTGTAGCGACTTGGTTTAGTTACTGTTCATGGCGACTTGACTTTACATACTAGCGAATTAGCATAGCGACTTAGAGTGCTAAACTATTAGCGACTTGTCTGTGACTCTAAATGACGACTTGTCTTTACAAGTTTGCAACATTGTTCACTTTCATGTTGCGAATTAGTCTTAGGGTCAAGGATTATTAAAATGTTCAAAGGTTTTGTGCTAAAGATGATCTCACTCTCACAACACTTAGGATCTCCTACTTCGACTTGTTGAATCAACATACTCTATGTAATCTGTTATGACATCTCTGTTTAGGCAAAAGGTACTTGGTTTCTCTCACGACTGCCAAATGTTACTTTTTGCCTCATACATATCGGTTATATCACTTCTACATTTGTATCTTGGCTCATGACATGATCCCTTTGCCATGCACTCGTTTGCCTGTTAATCCCTTATCAACTCGTCATGTGATTATTTATCTGTAAGATTATACTTCATTAAAATATCTCACTTATGAAAGTTGTCATATATCTGAAACCTGTGCTACTCAATCTTTCTCTGTATGTGTTTTGGGGACTCCTTCTGAGTTACTACTTCTATGTGTCTATGTCACAAGGGTGCTCTCAACATTGTCTCATTTATCATTTATCTAACCTGTTCCCAATCATTACTGTTGATTGTATGATTACTCAGACCATCAATGGCAAGTTCAATCCCAGAAAAGAGCGTTACCCCTTCGGCATCATCCAGAGTTCTCTCCGATGAAGAAATCCTTCCCAGAAGTCAATGGGCTGCTATAGGAAAAAGCAACTGTTATGTGGACCTACAAAGGCTCCAACAAAATCCAATACTCAAAGTTTCAATTGACATCCTCAAAAACACAAACTTCTTCGGAGATATTACCAAGCAATGCTCGATTCCTACCATCTACATTCAACAATTCTGGAACACCGTTCAATGGAACAAAATCACAGCACAATACTCTTGCAAACTGGATAATAGGGAGTTCACAATTGATTCTAATATTCTGAGCAAGGCTCTTGGAATCACCCCATGTAACCCCGACTTTCGTTCTGAATCTCCACCTGGTGCTGACGATCTGATTGTCTTTCTAATTGGGTTGGGTTATCAGAACAGTATCTCAAGAGCATCTGACATCATCACCGGACACATGTATCAACCCTGGAGAGCTATTACAACCATTCTGAACTTATGCTTATCTGGGAAAACTTCAGGGTTCGATAAAGTGAGAATTCCCATCTTGCAAATCCTATGGGGAATCGTTAATAGGGTTGATGTGAATGTCTCAGATCATATTTGGGAAGAATTCTCTTTATCAATGAACACATTCATATCTGATAGAACCTATTTCCAGAACAATGCTCAAGGTCGAAAGAAACAGAACAAGCTTGTAATTCCCAGCATTAGATTTTCTAAGCTTGTTATCCAGTATTTGCAACAAAATCATAACTTCACTCCTAGGTCTGAATCTACTTTACATAAAGCAGAAGACGAATTTGTTTTAGGAAACCTGAAATATGTTCCTAGAGGTACGGATAAGGAAGTATTTGGATTGCCAATTCCTGATTGTCTTCTCACTGAAGATATCAAGAAGAAGGACTACTTCAAGCAATACAAGAAAAGGGCAACCAAACTCTCTGCTGATGTCACACCCTCTCCTCTTCAACCAAATGCTCCCATGACCAAGTCAGCCTCACAAGCATCCTATGCCTCTCTTCCTAAAAAGAGACTTGAAAGGTCACAACAGTCTGACACCGCATCCAAGAAGCAGAAAGTAAAAAGGAAGAAAGTGGAAAAGGAAATTGGTGAGAACACTGAGATACCAAGGAATGTTACCAGGTTAACTGATGAAGATAATGCTGATCTGCAACTTGGAATTCAGCAAAGCCTTGAAAGTCAGAATGTGAAAGCTCCAGTAGGTGGAATTGTGTTAAGAGAACCCACTCAACTACCTCGACAAACAACCCCAATTACACATGACAAGGGTAAAGGAGTTGCAAGTGTTGAAACTGAACAAGCTGCTCACATGCTGTTAACTATCTCATCATCTCCATCAAGCACCACAAATCAATATGAGCTGAAGAGAAGAACAGATTCATCTCATGCAAAAGAACAATCTGGAGTGGTCAAGGTGCCTGAAACGTTTAAGGAATCTCTTACACTTGGTGAGACTCAATCTGGCTTGAATGTTGACACTCTGTTACAAAAAGGCTCGCAGGAGAACCTTGAGACAAGATCTGATGAGACCTTGAAGATGGATGAACCAAATCTGTCTACTAACTCTCTATCCTCACTGAAGAATCTTGATGAAGATTTTTCTTTTGGTGATCAATTCATTAATGACAAATCCTTAGACACTGCACAGTCCATGTATAATGTCAGCATTCAGCAAGATACGTCAACTATTCCTCCAATGACTGCATCTTCACTATCAACTGCACTTCCACCACCCCCCTTATCTTCTCATTCAACTGTACAAACACCACCAACCCCTGAACCTGTCATTACAATTGCAGATGAGGTGGCTCCACCAGCTTCCCCTCCACAGATTCTCACCTCTGATCAACTACTGGATAAAGCCATTAAAAGGATTGAAGCTCTGGAAAGGCAACTTCCTAAATTTGTTGATTCTCTGGTGGATCGTGTCTATAGATTGGAGCACCTCAACTTCAATGAAGGGGTTACTGCCGCTATTGAAGGAGAAGTCAAGGATGCTGTGGAATGGGCTATGGAGGCTCCACTTCTTAGACGATTCAAGGACCTCCCCATCACCGATATGAGGGCAGCTCTGTGTGAAAGGATGTATGAGGCTGAAGAGGACAAGCATGAGGTTCACAGTAAACTCTATGAGGCACTTGAAGAATCCATTAAGTTCGACAATTACGAGCAGTTTAAGATAGATGTCGGTGAAAAAGAAGCTAAAAAGAAAAGGAGAACAATTGTAATGGAAACATTGATGAAGGATCGCAAAGATCCACCTCCTCCCCCACCACCAACGGGGGGCGCTGGAACTTCTGGATCTGGTAATCCCTCTACAACAACCAACACACCTCCATCACAACCACCATCATCACCGCCAAAATCTTCCAGTCAATCAGATCCTACAAAAGAGCAGAGTACTCAGAAAAAATCTGCTGCCTGAACGACGGTTGATTCAAGGTTCACATCCACGTCCACCTCTATTCTTGATGATCAAATGGTTAACGAAGAGTCACATGTCATGGCGGACTCAGAACCAGATGAAGATGATGCATCAACTAAGCATATTCCTAAGCCCTCAGAAGACTGGTTTGATTCTTACATGGCTGGGAATCGCACTAGCACATCCAGAGTTGCACCTTCAAGGGACACAATTCAAAGCTGCATTGTGGAAGATAGACCTCCTTCTCCAGAACCCACATGGACCATCCCAGAGTCTGACTCTATGATTCCTGACAATAATTGGGCATCAGTTATCGCCAATAATTATGAAATTCCAGCTGAAGACTCTCTTCTACACTACACTGGTGATATGGGAAGTTTCATTAGATGGTTTTGTGAACGAAAGAGCATCTCATCCATAACACCAAGAGATCTTGAAGGTCAAGCTTACGAAATTGTCAAAGTCTTCCACTCGGATGCAAATCATCTTCAATATCAGATGGAAGAATGCCATAAGATGCTAAATGACCAAGTCAGTGATCAAATCAGTCGCTTCAATGTCAACAAATCTCTTCCTCTTGGTGGTGAACCTGGTCAGATGACCATTCAGGCAGAATTCTTCTTCAATCACGACTTGGACTATCTGTGTGCTCGCTCTGCTGAAAGAAGACCTGCTCTATCAATATCAAAGATGAAAGCTGCAACCTACTCTGATCAGGGGCTTGAGCAGATGGTTCCTGATCAATTCTGGGCAAATGAAGAACAAAAGTATGATATTGCAGCTTCTTATGGTATTTCTCACTGGTGGTTCAAAAAGAAGAAGTTCTACATCGAAAGACATGGTGCTGATAAAAGACGCAATGATGTCAGATCAAAGCTGCAAATCTTAAGTGTTGTTAGTGTAGAGATCTTCCCTATCTATGGATATGAGTACTTGAAGAAGATTGTCCTTAAAAGAGCTGACCTCAAAGTGTATACTATTGAAGAGAACGACTTCAAACATCTTTTGCCAAATGATTTCGAAGATCTCTATCTCTTAAATCTTCAAGGACACCTTGAGCACTTACCTGTACGTGAGAAAAAGGCCCTCTCTGCAGCTGTCACTCTTTGGATCAGGGGCTTAGTCATTCAAAAACGAGTTGAGGACTTTCAGCTTGGCATTGAAAGTTACCAAACCAGGATCAACCTTACAAGTCCTCAATGGAATGCAACTGGGCATGAATTTCATCGAGAATACAAAGTCCTTGACACCCCTAGAGCTGTCATATTCACAGACAGATATGGATCTCGTATGCTTATGCGTCTATGTGAACTCTACAAGTTTAGTGATGGTACGCTCAAATTGGTCGAAGAAGAACTTGACACCAGAGTGAAAGAATCCAAACTTGATATGAGATCTTGGGTTAAAACTACTTTTTGGACTGATGATGACATGAAGAGATGTGAACATTTCATTGCTGCAATCAGACGAAGACTCAAGACACGAAGGATCTTCCGCAGCCTTGAAAGTTTTGTTGGTGGAAGGCTTCGTGATGGTCACTACAAACTTCTTCAGAGGACTGAATGAAGACTTCTTCGGGATACTGTTTATGGTGTTTTTTTTACTATGTGTAATATGTGGTGTAATAAATATGAACAACTGTAATACATGTAATAGCGCTAGGATTTGTACTGTGGTTTCCCCTTGTAAAAAGGGGAAACATCTGTGCTGTCCATTTTTGATCATATAAAATCGGACACATTTTTCTCCTACAAATATTTTACCTCATACATATTTAAATCAATTGAGATCCAAAATCTCAAAGGATTTAAGATTTTTGATCGGAGGAGAAAATGTGATATAAATATGAAAGATGTTAAAAGATAAGATGACCAATTTGTGTGCAAACCTCTCTCTTATATGTGCTAAACAATTTTCGAATCTCAAAGCATATATTAAGGGGGAGAACTCTCTTTGCAAATTCAAGTCATCAGGGTACACAACACTTAAACCTTTGCAAATTCAACTTTAAATGTTTTTAAGGTACCTTGATCATATGGCTTCTAATCCTTTGATGATAAAGGGTTCCCTCTAGTATGTGCAAAACTCTTTTCAACCTCGAAGCACATATTGAGGGGGAGCGAATTTATGGAAACCTCATCCGTCCCGGAAATGCTATTTCTACTTGATTTGATGTGGGAAGTGATGTTGATATCTTTTAGAAAATGGTAATCAAAGAATTTAATTCTTTCTCTTGCCTCCGTGTGCAAAACATTTTCAAATACTTGATGCACATGTTGAGGGGGAGTTCTCGTTCTAAAAATATCAAAAACAATTCAAGTACAAAATGCTTTGATATATCACAAGTACCTGAATTGATTTTCAAATGGTTTTCAATTGGATCCAATGGCAGATGAACAATACCAAATAGACCGACCAACTTTACTTTATGTACGGTGATATAAGGATGATAAGGTTAGGTATTGGTTCCCATGATCCGCCAGAACCGGAGGGATCTACCCAGGGACAATCCACTAATTAGTGTAGAAGTCCTTAGGTATGATGATAAAAGGAGAAAAAATGAGATATGGGAAGAGTGCGGACTAAGACTGAGCTATTACTGGAATAAACCCAACAAGGTTCTAGCTATGAAGTCTCGGTAAGCACTGAAGGGGTTGAAGAATTAAAAAGAATTGAATGAGAAAGGGTGAAAACAAATAGCCCTCCATTTATTCAACCTTAGGGCAGAAACCGGGTTCACTTCATATGCTACTGATGGTAACATCGGTATTGAAGACAAGACGTCATGGACCCAGTGACGCACTGCACTTCAACTTTCCAAACCACTCAAGTTCCTCTTAAAAGGACTTGTTTCATTCTCACGGGGAACCGACATTATCTATCGACTTTCTCTTAGAGATTGTTGATATTGAAGAAGGAGACCCTCTCCCTAGTCTCCGGCACAGGATCCAAATATGCACAAATTGAGTCTAGAGCCACGAGATCATCAATAAATCTCATTAGGACACTTTCAATGAAGACTCTCTGTTTCACACAATGTGGAAAGAGAGATTGTATCTTGAGTCCTACGCATTATCCTTGTGGTATTGCCAGAACATCTGAGTGATGTGTTTACACATTCACAATGAAGATGGAAAGCCTTCTGGAGCCAACATCAAACAAGCTCCTGGTAGGTGGCATGTGAGATCTATTATATGGATAAACCATGTGACAACTGAACAGAAACAATGGGGCGATTCAATTTCTTGAATCAATCCTGGTTCAGGTTAGGGATTGACGGATACCTTTGAAAAACCGGTCTTTGTGCTTAACAAACTTTTTCTTTAGCACATCGACCGTGTACTCATTTTTCAAACCAAAAGGTGTTTTTATGATTGATAATTGATTTTCAATAAAACCTTCGTTGTAATGCAAAAACAATTTCTATTGAGCTATACACGATTGTTTTTCAAATCTCTTTTCATCAATCAGTGGACTTAAAATTCACTGGTTCACTCACTCCGTGCTGTCTTCTTTGAGACGTTCCGGTTTGAGAACAGCTAGAGCAGCTGCGAAACCCTGTCAAGGAAATTCTTCGGAATTTTACCTGATCACAGGCAGTACTTGTACTGATCAACGGGGAACCGTGGGCCGTGTACCTCAATTCAACGAAAGTGATCAAAGACACTTTCGTGAGATTTATTGCTAACTGTCGTATGCAGGTACGCCCGACGTTTGCAGCTGATCAGATTGAAGCGGTCAATCCATAGCCGCATGCTCACTTAACACATTCAACTCAAAAGAAATCATGATTTGTGCATCAATGACTCTGATGTTTTCACTCCATGCTTCTGCTACGCTGCTGCCAATATCATGATTCAACAAAGGCTTCCGCTACTCTGATGAGAAGATATCATGATCCAAAATGTGAGCATGTCGGTCCGAATGTCACAAATTCACATAATACCAACACCACAAAGGATGTGTCTGAGATTCTCGATAGCTGATAATCTCAAAAGCTGGCTCATATTTTCTGTCACGTGGATCAGAAATGGACCTCCAATTTAAGTACAAATCTATGCAGACTTTGAGGTTGCACTACTTATGCACAAAGATTGCGAAGTTGATATATGAAAGTCTTCGAGCTCAAGAACAAAGACAAGTATAGAATGCTAGGATTCGAAATGTATAACATGGGGTGACCTCCCTTAGGGGGAGATTGTTAGAAATTAGAAAATTCCATAGTGAAGAGTTGGTCACCCCTAATATTATCTAGCATAAGTTAGCTCGTAGACATATCATTATTTACGTTATTTAGTAGTTTATTTATTACTTTGTAGCGTAGTATAGCATAGTGCAACACCGTGGAGGAAGGACGGGTCTTTACCCACTGTATCCCTGATCCACAGGCCGTCAGGAGGTCGTTTATTTTGTAACCTATAAATACCCTCTACCTTGCAAGGTAGAGGGTTGGATGTTCTTTGGTAATCTAACATTCTACAAGTTTCTCTCACTAGAATGTCCCACTCTTTCTCTCTCTAAAACCATCTATGTGCTCATTGTGTTAATGTTATGATGTGTATGTGAAATCCAATATCTTACAATTTGCTACACTGTGCAGTTGTTGAGCCAGTTTATGCAAAATCCTACATCAGTGCATATGCAAGCAGTGAAACACTTGATGAGATATTTGTTGAATTCGCCAGGTCAAGGCATATTACTAGCTAATGATTCAGCTGTTCATTTGACTGCCTATTGTGACCGTGATTGGGCTAGTTGTCCTATGACAAGAAGGTCCACCACCGGCTATTGTACTTTGCTGGGTCAATCACCTATTTCATGGAAATCTAAGAAGCAACAAGTGGTGTCTAGATCATCAGCTGAAGCTGAATACAGAGCCATGGCCCTAACATGTTGTGAAGTTACTTGGCTGGTAACATTGTTGAAAGATTTGGGGCTCAAAGATCTTGGTCCTGTAGATTTGAAATGTGATAATCAAGCTGCCATATATATTGCTGCTAATCCGGTTTTCCATGCCAGAACAAAGCATATAGAAGTGGATTGTCATTATGTGAGGGATCAAGTCAAGAATGGTGAAGTTCTACCTTCTCATGTTTCTACTAAAGATCAACTGGCTGATGTGTTTACTAAAGTTCTTCTAGCTGATCAACATTCTAAATTGATGTCCAAGTTGGGAGCTTGCAGTCCTTCCACCTCTCAACTTGAGGGGGAGTGTAAAAGAGGAGTTGGTTAAAGTTGTAGGACTCATATGGAATATTGCAATAGTGTAGGGTCTGTTTTTTATCTTTTATGTTATTTTCATTTCCTCTGTTTTTCCTTCTGTATAAAACACACTTGTATCTTTCATTTCAGAGTAATAAGGAGAATCATTTTCACTGTATGAACTGTGTGTTTCTCTCTACTCATTACTGTCAACAAATGGTCAACGCACAGTTGCATGTAGTCTTATTATCTGTTAATGTCATTTATGGATTTCTTTGTTCGATTCAAAACCACACCTCCAATGATCATGAAATTCACACGTTATTCTAATTATCACGTTCAGGAGAGCAACTCGTTTTTGTGGCAATATATTCAAAAGCATTATTCCACAAGTCCAAGGACTCAAAGGAGTATCTATGTTGAAGAGATTTTGTGACAAGTGTTGCAAACCTTTGAAAATATACGATCAATGAACATGGTACAAACCTTTTTTTTTGCATATAATTGATGTGGGATGCCCATGGATTGGATAACTGAACCTTTAAAAAATGGTCACACGGTGTATGTGTTAATTGTTGTCTGTCAAATAACAACCAATGTGTGATTGGAATCACCAAACAAAAAATGTGTATATTCCTACATTCACGGATCATTCAGAAAAAAAAAAAAAAAAAAAAAAAAAAGGAGATTTAATTAATTATTCATTTTTTACATTTCGAACGCCGGCTTCATTCGTACAAAATCATCCCCTTTATGAATTCAATTCCTTTCCCTTTTTCGCTATCTGCAATCTTGCTGTGTATCAGGCCTTGTTAAAATTTCATTTCTAAATACTAATTGACCTTCACAATCAGGCTAAATATTTATATCGGATGATTTTTAAATCTGTAGCATACATGAATGGCCGAGGATGGTGGAAAAGACGCGATAGTCACAAGAAGGAAACACCAATTTAAATGTGTGATTCCCTTCAAAGGGACGAATTACCATAAACCAAAACATGAAAATGATCATCAACCCCCACCATCTATATCACGAATTGAGGTTCGATTAAATCAGGTGGCAATACTATTGGGTGTTTACCTAGCTGTGGGAACCATATGCTTTTTCCTCGTTAGGGATCAGCTAAATGGTAAGAAAACAAACGGAGTCCTAGATGCCATGTATTTTTCTGTTGTGACAATGACAACCGTTGGGTATGGGGATCTAGTCCCGAATACCAATTTTGCAAAGCTTTTGGCTTGTATTTATGTGTTTATGGGGATGGCTCTTGGTGGTTTTGCTCTTAGTAAAGCAGCCGATTATATAGTGGAAAAGGAGGTAATGATGTTTGTAAAAGCCATAAACGTTCGTGAAACATATGGTCCCAATCAAATCCTCAATAATGATGAAGGTGAAGAAACAAACAGAGTCAAGTACAAGTTTCTTATCGGCCTTGCACTTATAGTCTTCCTTGTAAATGTTGGAATTATCTTTTTATTTCTGGCTGAAGACATGAGCCTCGTTGATGCTTTTTATTGTGTTTGTTCTACCATAACGACATTGGGTTATGGGGATAAGAGCTTTTCAAGCAAAAGAGGCCGAGTGTTTGCGGTTTTCTGGATCTTAACAAGTACTATCTTGTTGGCGCAACTATTTGTATACTTGGTTGAGCTCTGGACAGAAAATAGACAAAAACAGCTTGTGGATTGGGTACTTCACAGAAAACTGACTATTCAGGATATTGAGAATGCCGATCTAGACAATGATAAAAGTGTCAGGTACGTGATTTTTCTAATCAATATCTAGCATACTTCATTATAGTCCAGCAGGTTTTACTTACTTTGGATAGATGATATTAACAAGCATAGTGGTAAATTGTGCAGTCCTGCAGAATACGTAGTGTATAAGCTGAAAGAGATGGGTTTGGTAAGTGATCAACTTATATCGAGTGTGATGGAAGGATTCAAGAATCTAGATCTTGACAACTCGGGAACATTGACAGCAAACGATCTTTCAACAGGTAGCATTAGTAGAAGGTAGGTTCATCCCACGTCAAGGCATACATTAATTTGGACAACTTTACCATTTGCCAAAATGATCGAAGAGCTGCCTTTATAAATAGCTAGTCGGTAACAGTGTGTGTTTAGAGTTTGTTGCTTTATCTTCTGATTTATAATGTCAGAAACATGGAGTTGCAGATCACGAGTTTGCGTATGTTGTGAACAAAATTTTTGTAGCAAAAGTGAAAACACAGAGTTTTCCACATGGAATAAAGGATATATATATACTTGATTAAGTCCCCTGATCATCAAGATACAGTAGACTAAAAAATAAAGCACTACAATAAAAAGGCAACAACCAAACCAAACAATGAAATATATATAATGATCTGATGATGGAAACCTATACGGGGTATTATTCCATTCACTGCTACAGTAAACTTTATTGTTTTTCTTGTTTAGTTGTATAGTATGCATGCAAGAAAAACTCACACACACACACACAAAAACAAAAGTATCCCCTCTCTCCCATTTTTTTTAGCTACAAATGAAAAAGGAGATTTTTTTACCCTTTAAGATGATGATGATGATGATGATGATGATGATGATGATATGGTACTCATTAAGAATAAATGCGCTCGAGAAAGTAGTTGCTTATTTTACATGATGGAGCATCCTTGTGGATTATCTTCACTGAAGTAATCACACCTACTGACATAACATGGTCTGTTTGGTGGATATTGGTACCCATAATAGTCGTAGCACGGTGGTGGGGGTACAGGCCTTCCATAGCCATAGTGACATGGACCTCCATCCCAACCTTCATAGCACTCTTGGCAACAAATGGAAACGGGTGGACAGAACGACATGGATTTTGGCTGTTTTGGTGGGGGCGGCTTAGGGAGTTCAACGGCGACCGGACGGGTCTGATCAACAGGATTAGGTTTAGGCTTTGGTGGTGGTGGTGGTTTTGGTTTTGGGGGAGGTGGTTTGTCTTCGACGATTTCGATGCTTTGAATGGCCCTCCCACCCTTGCAACAAAGTTTGTCCCTAATCCTCTCAGGGTCGCAGCATGCAACCGTGATGGTAACTTTATTTTTGTCAACATCAAAAACTTGATCTCTTATTTCTGTCAATAATAAAATAGAATATATATGAAGATCTTTATATAATTTATCTAGAGCTCTATATATAGATAGAAAGAAAAGACTTACGAGGGAATTTGCAGAGGAGCTTCCTGACCTTCTTGTAACAGCAGGTGCATTTCAGGTCAACATAGAGTATCATTGTTGTTATTTTCTCCTGCCACCAAATTCAATTCATTCATGTTATTATATTCTTCTTCATTAATGAGTAGTCTCTAGCTAATACTAATCTATAAAACATTTGGATGATCATCCGTCAATCCCAAAACAGAACTCTTATTACAATTAAGAAAAACATATATATATATATATATATATATATATATATATATATATATATATATATATATAATTTGTCTAGTGATTAAAAAGATATGTACCTTCTCAGGCGCCATATTACCAATCAATTATTTCGATCAACAAAAATTGACACAAGAAGAAGAAGACTAAGAAGAATGACGATGACTTTTTTTTATTGATATGATTAAATCCGTACACACATTCAAGAAGAAGAAGAAGACTTTTTTTTTTTTTTTTTTTTTTTGAAATCCGCAATTCCATACACACATTCAATTCATTTTATGATTGATTGTCGGTTAGGAACAACAAGAAACTGACCCTTCACTCAATATCTTTCTAGTAACATGACATGCTATTACTACTACCACGTACTACTTACTACTTTATTCATCAAATAATTTCAACAATTATAGATATGTTTTTCATAAGCACCCATGATATGTCCCATCTCATCTAATTTGATGGATGGAGGCTAGTATAAGTATATAATATAACACGTACGTATACCAACAAAAGATTAAAAAAAATATATAAGTCGACAAGGCCCCAACCCACCCAACTTCACTTAACTTCCTATGTTTGTTTCTGTTTCTGTTTGTCTTTCTGTTGGTGTCGATATGCATGTATATATGTACGTGTGTACAACTTACAACTACATACGTAACTTAACTGCATGCCGGTGTATACCTTTCTTCATTACATAATAATTTACTTCTTGTTTTATACTATGTTTATGTCTTTTTGAATTTACAACCACTTCATTTTTCTCCACTTCTTACATTCTACTCCCTTTCGCCATTGATTATATATACTCAAGTGTTTGACGTTGACTACATGCATTTATTCTTCAAGACTATCTACCAGTTAGAGAAGACGATGCATGAACGTTTATTATTTTAATAGTTGCAAACTCAATTATTTATCGAATCACTGACTTATTGCTAACATATTTATGTTCGTTGTTGTTTCTTACTTTATCACACACATAACTCCTTAATGAATAATAACTTTAAAAAATCCCGTGATTTCACGAGTCTATAAGCTAGTACCAATATATTTGTATGAATAGTTTAATAATAGTAAAAATTGACGGCTCACATGAATGAAGACGACTTTTGAAATCCGTACACACATTCATTATGATTGTTTGTGTGATCGGTTTGCTAGGAACAAGAAGCTGACCCTTCACTCAATATCTTTCTAGTAACATGACATGCTATTACTACTACCACGTACTACTTACTACTTTATTCATCAAATAATTTCAACAATTATAGATATGTTTTTCATAACCACCCATGATATGTCCCATCTCATCTCATCTCATCTAATTTGATGGATGGATGCTAGTATAAGTATATAACACGTGCGTACCAATTAAATTTCAACAATTACATATATATGTTTGTGTTGGTGTCGAAGAAATATCTAACCAAATAATAAAAGTATGCGTACCTTTTAGCAACTACAAGCTAGCACAAATCAAAATGAGATTAAAACCCTAATTAGGGTTTATGTGGTTTATAAGAATCGACCTTTACCCTTTTTTAATTCAAACTAAGATACAAACAATAGTGTGTTTGCCCCATGTTCTTGTACACAAATACAAATATCGATTTGATGTGCTTGTTCTTGGAATCACAATAACAACTAAAACACTTTAATGTGCAAAACCAAAACCGATTTCCCTAGGGTTTAGGGTATGTCGATTGGCCAAACACAAAAGAGGAGAAGAAGAAGAAGTTAGGGTTGTTTAGGTGAACCAAGATTAGAAAAGAATAAAAACAAAAGCCTTGTATTTATACTTATTCAATCTTGGACCACAAGAAAACAACCCTAGACCCTTATGGGTTGGGGTATATGCCCGAACCCAAGAGGAGGGGTTCTAGAACATCCTCTTGGCTAGTTTCCTTATTCCCGACTTTCCTTTTCCATTTAACTTAACGAACATTAGTCAATTCCGTTAAATACTTAACGTGCGTTAGTCGTTATTGTGAATTAAATAATTAACTATACATTTACATTAATTATTTCAAATATCAAGTCTCATACGTAAAATGTGCAATCTCGTGGTCTCGAGTTCGAATCCGGACATACACGTATTAAATTTGTCCTCAAAACTAACAGCTCCCACTTGGACAGATCTTAATAGTGTAATGACAATGGTTAGCGTCTAGCAACACGCCAACGTCCCTAGAACAACTCGAGTATGGTCTCCTTGAAAAACCTTTTGATGAATCATCATCATACTTATCATTTTGTTTCTTATAACATGCTAAATAATGATATGGATCTTAGTCATTCCTTTATTTAACTATTATGTTTCTCGTTGTATATGATTGAGCAAGATTACCAAATCTTCTGAACGTATTCCAGATAGATTTTGGGCATGGCCATGCAAACATCTTGTCAATCCTACACGGGGCCCACCAGTATTAAACTTCAAAACAAATTTGAATGAACAAATTTTTTCTTGACTACAAGCAAAACCCATGAATTTTGCAACACTTCTGAAAAAAAATCCTTATAACTACCAGTTACGTATAGCGGAAAATTACTTTACAGAAATGCCTACATCCATGACAGTTTCCTGGTATCTCAAGTATGAGGATAACTATTCATGATTTACTTGATGACAAAAATCCATAAAGTACAATCATGTGGTTGGGATAAGTCATATATTCAATCCATTGAATATCATGTGAATTTAGCATGTCAACACTATTTGGTTAATCCCAATCTCTAAGTCAAATCCGAAAGTCAAACCGGAGCAAAAGTCAAACAGCAGTTACATAGATAGTTAAATAGCAGTTATTAGGCAGTTTTTTCAAAGGGGCATGACTTTTGGATCGTATGAACCAACACGACTTTTCACTCATACCCTTTCAACATTTATAAATAGATAGGATATGTATGAACAAAGTATGAATGACAGTTTTAATAAAAACAATTGTTTTTGCAAAGTTTCAAAGCGTTTTTCTGTTTTTGGTATATTTTGATTGCGTTAGAGATCATAGATCCACAAACAAGGCCAACAATTGGTATCAGAGCAGCTTTGGTTATTCAACCAAATCATCATATACCAAGTTTTTTCCTGTTTTGAATCAAAAACCGCATCCGTTTCTTTTCGGCCAAAATATTTGCAAAAACTCAATTCAACACACAAATCATAAACATCATATCTGTGTGAAGAAAGTCCAATCTCTGTCACCAAGGGATCAATCACAGTTGTGATCAATCAACCAACATCAGAAAGGCATTCGCCTTAGTCGTTTTTGCAAAACCCAGTTTTAAACACAAACAAACCGAAAAAAAACCCATAACCCAGAATTAATCATAAGGTTAGGCACGGTTACAACACTTCAAAATAGAAAGCCATACCTAATCGGACAACACAAGTCATCATCAAAAAGGGGCAAAATCGATTCAAGAAAAACAATGAACAAACATACTTGTTCTCTGAAGAATCAAGCCCAGAACCTTCAATTGAATCATCAATTGATTCAATTTCATCTCCAATAGTCCAAATCTTACACGGTCAGGAAAACCCCCAATTCAACGAAACCCTAGTTTCATTTATGTGGGATTCTAAGTGCTCGCAAAGAACACACCAATTGGAGAAGAACAAGGAGCGGTTAACCACCAAGAGGAGAAGAATGGAGAGCCAGTAAGTCTCCAAAGAAAAGGAGACGTTTTTTTTTTTATCCCAGAAAAGATAAGAAGCAAAAAAGAGAGGTGTACCTAGTCATATTAGGGCATCACCAAAAGATTCACATATTAGGGCTACGGGTTACACTTTAACCCATCAGGTTCCATAAGATACAGTTTATACCCTCCACTTTCATTTTATTTTTAGATATAGCATATTTTAAGTTTTTGAATATATTATATAGATTACTTTTAGGAAAGTTACTCCTTTTAGTTTTAGGTTTCAAATTTTTTTCTTATTTGGTTTATGACAAGAAAAGTTTAAGTTTTTTTAAAGATTTTTTCTTATTTGGTTTATGATAAGAAAAGTTTAAGTTTTTAAAGATTTTTCTTATTTGGTTTATGATAAGAAAAGTTTTAAAGTTTTTTTAAAAGTTTCAAGGTTTTCTTGTTAGGTTTATGATAAGAAACAAGTTTAACTTTTTTCTTATTAGGTTTAAGATAAGAAATATATAAAGTTTAAGGTTTACAAGTTTTAAAGATTAAAGGTTCTAAGTTTTTAAGTTCTTACAAAGTTTTAAAAAGTTTAAAAGATTTTAAGATATACATTGTTAACTTTTTTTTAAAGAATTATAAATTTATTAAAGTTTCAAAAGTTTTATAAAAGTATTACATCAAATTCAAGATAATCAAAAATTTAAAATGGGAAAGAGTGAAACAAGTGTCAAATTAAAAGTTTAGATAACATGCACCACTTTCAATGGCTCGTGTTAAATTTGACAAATTATACCATATGGTCCATAAGAATAAAGATCATACTACAAGCAAATGGTTTTTGGAAAATGGTAGAACCTACTACTGAAACTCAAGTAAATGATAAAAGAGACAAAACCGCATTGACATATCTATTTCAATCACTACCCGAAGATCAATTATTACAAGTGGAAAATTGCAAAAGCTCAAATTTAAAAGAAGTTTGGGATGCATTAAAGATTAGAAATATTGGAGTGGATCGAGTGCAAAAGGCAAAACTACAAACACTCAAATCTGAATTTGAAATATTACAAATGGAGAAAGATGACACTATCGATTCATTCACCGCAAAGATGACAAGTCTTGGATCAACACTTGATGAATCAACTCGCGTACGAAAATTGCTAAATTTTGTACCTGAAAGATTCATTCACATTGTCGCATCCATAGAGCAATACTCTGATCTAGATAAAATGACTCTAGACGAAGCTATTGGTAGATTAAAGACCTTCGAAGAAAGAGTAAAGGCTAAGAAAGGAAGAGCATTCAAAGATCAAGACAGACTATTATTTGCAAAACACAACAACAATGGTCAAAGACATCACTATGGTAATCTAGGAAAAGGAACATACATTCCACCACATAGCCGAAATCGTGAAGAAGAAAAATTCTCACAAGATTACAATGAAGCAACGAAAAAGCCTAGAGATTTCAGCAAAGTAAAATGTTATGATTGCAATGAATGTGGACATTATGCCTCAAATTTCCATAAAAGAGATCGAAGATATCAAAGACAAGAAGAGACAAACCTCATCGAAGAAGATTTTGAATCAACCCTCTTATTGGCAGTTAAAACCAAATATCTACGACAAAGTGATTATGATTAAGGGGTAGAATATTGGGTTAATCCCAATCTCTAAGTCAAACCCGAAATTCAAACCGGAGCAAAAGTCAAACGGCAGTTACATAGACAGTTAAATAGCAGTTATTAGGCAGTTTTTTCAAAGGGACATGACTGTTGGATCATATGAACCAACACGACTTTTCAATCATACCCTTTCAACATGTATAAATAGATAGCATATGTATGAACAAATTATGAATGACAATTTTAATAAAAAGCAATTGTTTTTGCAAAGTTTCAAAGCGTTTTTCTGTTTTTGGTATATTTTGATTGCGTTAGAGATCATAGATCCACAAACAAGGCCAACAAACACATCAATATACATAAGTATATTCTAACCAAAACTCATATTTGTCTTAATTCAATGATATTCCCATATCATTGATTGACAACAGACTGTTTAGAATAACACAAGTTATTCATGGATTTAAACATGAAAATATAGGATACAATTTATTATAAATGAAAATAAACGTATCAAGTACTTTCATTCATTATAAATTATAATTTTTTTAACATCCCTTATCCAAATACTAAATAGATCAATGCATGATAAATCTAGTTAATGAATTTTGCCTCAAGTCATGACAATCATACTTGTTGACAAGACATAATTTCATCTAACTTTGATTTATCGGAATTTTGAGAATACTTATTTCAAGAATTCAATAAGTGAATTTCTTGTATGTGTGTACACATATCTTGATATTGACATAATATTCCGTAAGGTGCGTGACAACATCAACCACCTATTTATGACAATCATCTTTTACACATCCAAAGTTTAAAGTATTCATATTTTTTAATGTATAATGCAACTATGCTCTTAATTGAGCACAACTAGTCCATATGATCATTATCAAAGATAAAATCCTACAATGACTAGTATTGAGTGTCATCTCAAATTATTCTAGCATTATTGTGTACAAACCACAATATGCTCCTTTTAACATCCGTAAACTTTGAACAGTTATTGTGTAATGTTTGGTGCCTATCAAAAAACCTACTCCTGTCTCTATCTCTAAACGTGCAAGACACCACTGAGCTTCCGTTTCACTAATAGGCATTAAAACATACAACGTTCGAGTACAAACATAACGTAGCAGTCCCTAAAAAAGAGGAACATCAGAAGGACATTTCAAAAAAGGCACGGAAAGGAAAAGTGCTCAGTCAACTCAAGTCTAGTAATATCCACCGCACGCGACAATATCCGCACGCAATGCACATACTAGATTGGGGGGACTTGATGACGTATAGTATGTATAGTAGGCCCACTAGGCCCAATACACACTATACACATACTGGGCCCAGGCCCAACAACGAGAATAATATGAACACTCGACCAACAGTAAGCCCAATAACGAGATTGGCTATAGTCCAGGCTAAAAGACGCACGCAGGATACTTAGCAGGTTGAACCCCCGGCCGCTGAAGGCATCCTGTGTCCGCATTCGCGACTAACACGGAACCTTGTCCGACAAGGGTCCAGCTCCGGCAGTTAACCACTATATGCGAGTAACTAGGAAACCCTAGCGGTAGGCCTCGCCTATAAAGGGGCTCTAATCCCCATACAAGGTACAACTTTTTCTTTTATAATTACACACACATACTCTTACTTCTCTATCAAGAATGTGTACTTACTCTCATGTCGGAGTCTAATCGTGGGGTCCGTCCCATGGTAAGACTAACGGTTTACTCTTCTTGTGCAGGGATATCAATCAAATTACTTGGATTAGTACAAGATCAGCCCACTAATAGCTTGTTAGCCCAGTCCAGCAAGCTACACTAACACCCATCACAACCCGTCACACTTTTTGTACTAACAAGTTGGCGCCATCCGTGGGACCCAGTACACAACTGCGTTCCAGAAAATACTCACCATGAGCATTCGGTCCGAGCCGACTCCCGCCTTTGTGTCCACATTGCGGAGCACAGCGGAAAGAGAAAACCACACGACTTCGACGGATCTCGAGGGGCCCACGTCCGACGCAGCCCTCTGGAAGTATTGTGACAAGTACTTCGATCAGATCTTACCTATTGTGACGGAGAGAGTTCAGAAACGGGAGGAAAGAGCCAAAGCGATAAAAATCCGGACGGATCACCGTGAAGCCCCGCATCATCATGAGTCGGAAATACCAACAGGAAGAAGAGACTTGCGGAAACAACTCGAGTCAATGAAGCGGTGGAACACGCAAAGTGGTAGCGGCCGAAGACGCACCCGGTCTAGGTCACCTAAAAGGACATAAGACAGACGGGGAACGGTGTTCAAAAGGATGCGCAAGAGTGTGTTCCACCTGCTGGGAGACAAAGAAGAAATTATTTTTGTGTACTCCAAAGACCCCAGGCAGCTAGTCCGTCATGTTATTGAAAGAAAAGAGGAGAGCAGCCACAGAGACTCTAAATCACAACCGGTAAGACCAGGATTCAGAAGGCACGGAGCTGAAAGAGCTCGATCATGGAAAGTGGGCAACTGCTCAGGATACGGGTCGAATGGAAGCGGATGTCGAAGGTCCAAAGTCAGAAAGCGAAAACCACGTGATAGCAACAACGACGACCTAGCTAGACCCTAGGTCTACAAGGAGACTGATCCGTTCACTCCACGTATCTGCTACTTTAAGATGCCAACGAAAACACGAATGCCAACCAACGTGAAAACATACGATGGGAGTGGAGACCCAGAGGATCATCTTAAAACCTTCCAGGCAGGTGCAAAGATAGAGCGATGAGCCATGCCAACTTGGTGCCACATGTTAAACTCTACACTAACTGGATCCTCTAAGGTCTGATTTGACGATCTCCCATCAGAGTCAATAGACAACTATGATTAACTGAAGGAGGTTTTCTTGGCTAACTTCCTCCAGCAAAAGAAGTGTACCAAATATCCAGTAGAACTGCATCATATCAAGCAAAGGGATGGAGAGCTAACGGAGGACTTTGTAAGAAGGTTCAAAAAAGAAACTAGGGGCATAAAAGGAGCTCCGGAAATTATGAGAGTCTCAGGATTCATGCATGCAATCACCGATCCGAAGTTGATTAAGCGGTTACATGACAGAGTCCCAAAGTCAATGAGGGAAGTGATGAATATAACCACTTCCTTCCTAAGAGGAGAAAAAGCCGCGGGAAGCCGTGAAAGAAGAAGGCCTTGGATACAAAGACCAATGGAACGAGCAGTAGTCAAGTATCGTCAAAGATTTAAAAGAGAACTTAGAAACAAACCAAGAACCAGAGAAAGGCAACAAGGTTTCCGCAACCCGCAAGAACCTCTCGGAGAAATACCGGCACAAAGGAGAGCAAGGTCTCCAAACCCGTTCTCAACCACCTCAGTTGAAGAAAAGGCTGATGGAAAGTTCTGTGAATTTCACGGAAAAGCAAGACATACCACGGAAGAATGTATGCATTTAAAAACGCAAAAGGAAGAAAGAAAGAAAGGGCCGATGATAGAGGTAGAAGAGCAACAAGAAAAAGCCAAGCGCTGAACTCTAAATATTAAAAAAAAAAAAAAAAAAAAAAAAAAAAAAAAAAAAAAAAAAAAAAAATCATCATCGTCATCACTCAAAAATTGTTCGTCAAAAAGACGAAAACACTCAAAGTAAAGTTGTAACATATAGAATTTCACAAACACACTAAACCATAATCACTATGGGGCGTACAATATGTTTAGAAAGAGAAAGTTCTAGAGAGAGAAATGGAAGAGAGTTGGGAACTTTAGTGAGAGAAAGAAAAATCTTATTATGAGCTCCAACTCTCTACCTTAGGAGGTAGAGAGTATTTATATTACTTACATAAAACGCCACCTGACGGGCTGTGGATCAGGCATACAGTGGGTAAAGACCCGTCCGTCATCCACGGTGTTACAAAACTAAATACTACTTAACACTAAATAACTACGACTACGAGCTTTCTAACGATTACATATACTTGAGGTGACCGACACTTTAACTACTGGATTTTCCAAATCCTAACAATCTCCCCTTAAGGGAGGTCACCTCAAACATACATTAAATTTCATAGAAAACAAACAGATATTACATTGAGATTGTTCTTGGATTCTTGTTCTGTAGCTCGTAGTCTTTGATTCTTCATTTTTGCATGTTTTGGATAATCTGAGTGGAGGTCTCTGATCCACGTGATACCGAGTTTTGAGCCAGCTTTGAGATCATCAGCAACATTAAATCTCTGACTCATCCATTGTGGTGTTGGTATTATGTGATGTTGTGACTTTTGGACCGACATGCTCACATTCTGGATCATGATTTATTCTTATCAGAGTAGTGGAAGCTTTCGTTGATTCATGATATTGGCATCAGTGTAGCAGAAGCATGGAGTGAAAATATCAGATTCATTGATGCACTAATCATGATTTCTTTAGATATGAATGTATTGTGTGAGCATGCGGCTATGGATTGACCGCTTCATTCTGATCAGCTGCAAACGTCGGGGTGTACCTGCATAAAACAGTTAGCAATAAAGCGCACGAAAGTGTCTTTGATCACTTTCGATGAATTGAGGTACACGGCCCACGGTTCCCCGTTGATCAGTACAGGTACTGCCTGTGATCAGGTATAATTCTGAAGAATTTCCTTGACAGGGTTTCGCAGCTGCTCTAGCTGTTCTCAAACAGGAACGTCTCAAAGAAGACAACACAGAGTGAGTGAACCAGCGAAACGAGATTCACTGATTTATGAAAAGAGATTTGAAAAACAATCGTGTATTTCTCAATAGAAATTGTTTTTGCAATACAACGAAGGTTTTAATGAAAATCAATTATCAATCAAAACACCTTTTATTTTGAGAAATAAGTACACAGTCGACGTGCTGAAGAAAAGAGTTTTTAAGCACAACGACCGGTTTTTCAAAGGTATCCGTCAATCCATAACCTGAACCAGGATAGATTCAAAAGATTGAATCTCTCCATTGTTTATGTCCAGTTGTCACATGGTTGATCTATTGGATAGATCTCACATGCCACCTACCAGGAGCTTGTTTGATGTTGGCTCCAGAAGGCTTTCCATCTTCATCGTGAATATGAATGCATATCACTTAGATGTTCTGGAAATACCACAAGGATAATGCGTAGGACTCATAAGATATAATCTCCCTTTCCACATTGTGTGAAACAGAGAGTCTTCATTGAAAGTGTCCTAAAGAGATTTATAAGATGATCTCGTGGCTCTAGACTCAATTGTGCATATTTGGTTCCTATGTTGGAGACTAGGGAGAGGGTCTCCTTCTTCAATATCAACAATCACTAAGAGAAAGTCGATAGATTATGTCGATTCCCCGTGAGAATGAAACAAGCCCTTTTAAGAGGAACTTGAGTGGTTTGGAAAGTTGAAGTGTAGTGCGTCACTGGGTCCATGACGTCTTGTCTTCAATACCGATGTTACCTTGGTAACCACCAGTAGTATATGAATTGAACCCAGTTTCTGCTCTAAAGTTGAATAAATGGAGGGCTATTTCTTTTCACCCTTTTTCACATTCAATTCTTTTTCATTCTTCAACCCCTTCAGTGCTTATCGAGACTTCATTACTAGAACCTTGTTGGGTTTATTCCAGTACTAGCTCAATCTCAGTCCGCACTCTTCCCATATCTCACTTTTCTCCTTTTTTCATCATACCTAAGGACTTCTACACTATCTAGTGGATTGTCCCTGGGTAGATCCCTCCGGTTCTGGCGGATCATGGGACCTCAACCTAACCTTATCATCCTTATATCACCATACATAAAGTAAAGTTGGTCGGTCTTTTTGGTATTGTTCATCTGCCATTGGAACCAATTGAAAAACATTTGAAAATCAATTAAGATACTTGTGATATAGAATCAAAGCATTTTGTATCTTAATTGTTTTGCTATTTTAGAAATGCTCCCCCTCAACATATGCATAAAAATTTAAAATTTTTTTAGCACATGGAGGCAAGAGATCTTTGAAATCGTTAGATTAAGAATGAAAGGTCCAACCTTTTGATTAACATTTTCTAAAATGATCATCATCACTTCCTAATAAATTTGAGTAGATAAAACATTTTAAGGAAGGATGAGGTTTTCACAAGTTTGCTCCCCCTCAATACGTGCCTCGAATTTTGAAAGAGTTTTGCACATATTAGAGGGAACCTGCACTTAGAGACAATTCAGTCACGTTTCAATAATTTGAGGTTTAAAATAGATGCTCCCCCTCAAGATGTGCATGGAAAATTTGAAATCGTTTGTCACTTGCGGGGAGCCAAACATGCTAATCACTTATGAAACCATCTATCGAATTATCAGTTTAAATCCAATTTAAATCACAAATTCTTCCCCGATCACAATTATCAAATCATTTGAGATTTTTGATCTCCGTAGATTTAAATTGATTTTGAAAGCTTTTAAGGAGAATTGTGACTTGATTGTGAAAGCGTTTTAATCTTATAAGGATTGGATTTTGAGACTTTAAACTCCATTGATTAAACATGCATAATTATCTTTTGAAAACATAATAATAACCAAGGTCTGGAACCAATTGTGTAACATTTTGTAAACCATTTAGAGTAGACCTTACTCATTTAAGTGCAAATTGTTTGAAAAGAACACTTTTTGATTTAATTGAAAAATCATTCTCCCCCTCAATCAATGACGAAAGTCGTTGATTGATGAATTGAGATTTTGACACTTGATGAGTTCTTTTGATTTTCAAAAATAGAGTCCGAAGTGTTTTCAAAACAATTGAGTTTTCATAAGATTGCAAATATTTTTCAGAGGAATCTTTAGAAGGAAAAATATTTGAAGTTAAACATTTGTCTCGTAGATGACAAACGTTTGTTTTTAGAATCAGAGCATTAGGATTGAAACATGAGATAAAGCATGGCTCTGTTCTTTCTTTGAAAAGCGGGTTACTGCCTGAAATAACTGTAAACCATCATTTTACTTTCTCCCAATTTTTTTTTTTTTTTTTTTTTTTTTTTTTTTTTTTTTTTTTTTTTTTAACATTCGAACAACATCTAAAGTCCCGAGTCACTCTTTGACTGACAGCACAAAGACCATAGATATATATCGAATCAAGAAAGAAAAAAACAATATTTTTGAGATTTTTTGAGATTTTCAGATTTTTATGGATTTTTGAAAGATTTATATTTTTCTATTTGTTTTTATAAGGTTTTATAATTTTGTATTTTTCTTTTTGGATAAATATATACAAATATATAGATGAAGGAAAGACCTTTACTCCTGGTCTTCCTCCAGAAGACGTTTGAGTGTTTCTGGTTGAAGGCTTTTCAAGCCAAGTCTAGGAAGAATAAACTCAAAACGTTCTCTCGGAAGAGCTTTGGTGAAGATGTCTGCTAACTGGTATTCTGACTTCATAAAATAGAGTTCCACTACACCGTTTTCCACTTGCTCCCTGATGAAATGATGTCGGATGTCGATGTGTTTTGCTCTTGAGTGTTGAACGTTGTTTCATGAGAGAGCAATAGCACTTTTATTATCACAGTACAGAGGGATTTTGTTGAATTCAAAGCCATAGTCAGATAATTGGGATCTCATCCAAAAGATTTGAGCACAACAAGATGACATGGCTATGTATTCAGCCTCTGTAGAGGAAATAGAAGTGCTCATTTGCTTCTTTGAAGACCAGCTTACAAGCTTATCACCCAAAAACTGAGCACCTCCTGATGTACTTCGACGTGTATCTTGACATCCTGCATGATCAGCATCTGCATAGGCTGTTAGTGATATACCAGTGTCCTTCGGGTACCATAGTCCCATATTGATGGTTCCTTGGAGATACCGAAAGACCCGTTTAACCGCTTCAAGGTGCTTTTTAGTAGGCTTAGCCTGATATCTAGCACACATGCACACAACGAACAAGATGTCTGGTCTGCTAGCTGTGAGGTACATCAGGGATCCAATCATGCTACGATATTTCATTTGATCTACCATGATCCCTGAGTGGTCCTCATCCAGCTTGGTTCGTTCAATCATGGGAGTGTCAACGGTGTCACATGATACAAATCCAAATTTCTTTAAGATCTCATTTGCATATTTAGATTGATTTATGAAAATGCCTCCGGGACATTGTGAAATTTGTAATCCCAAGAAAAATGACATTTGTCCCATCATAGACATTTGAAATTTGGAACCCATTTCATTTGAAAAACGATCACATTCATTGGGGTCAGTCGAGGCAAAGATAATATCATAAACATAAATTTGAACGTGAATTAAATGTTTGCCTGACTTCCGGGTGAACAATGTATGATCAACTGCTCCTTTGCTGAATCCAGTGGATAGAAGAAACTTTGACAGCGTATCATACCATGCTCTAGGAGCTTGCTTTAAACCGTAAAGAGCATTTTTCAAGCGATAGACATGAGTAGGATGCTCTGGATTCACAAAACCCTCTGGCTGGCTGACGTAAACCACCTCTTTCAAATCACCATTAAGAAAGGCTGTTTTCACATCCATCTGATATACGACCATGTTCTTACTAGCCGCATTAGCCAAGAAGATTCTGATAGCTTCGATACGAGCAACAGGAGCAAAAGATTCTTCAAAGTCAATACCCTCTTCTTGACGGTATCCTTTGGCAACCAATCAAGCCTTGTTCTTTAGGACATCACCATGCTCATCAAGTTTCACTTTGAAAATCCATTTCAGAGCAATGATCATAGCACAATCTGGAGCAGGTACTAGCTCCCATGCATCAAGTCGATCAAACTCATGAATTTCTTCTTGCATGGCATTGAACCAGCAGTCTTCATTCATGGTGGTTTTAATGTCTTTTGGTTCGACCTTAGAGAGTATAGAGTTGAAGAAGCACCATAAGGCATCGGTTGCAAGTTGTTTCCGTGTGGATACTGGGCGAGAGGGGTTTCCAATGATGTTGTCCAATGGGTGATCATGTGTCCATTTTCTAAGGTGTTCATGTGGTTGTTGTTGTGGAACTGAAGTAGCAGAGTCGATGTCTCCTGATGAAGATGGTTCTGATGATGATTCAGTAGCAAAGATATTTTCAAATGGAGCGTCTTCGGGAGTTGCAAAAGGATTAACTTCATCATTGATGCCAGAAACACTTCCATGATGTACATTTGATGATTGATGATTTGTTGATGAGACAGAGTGATCAGCAGTAGGCGCTTCTTGACTTAATGAAATTGAGACAGAAGGGTTCACTTCATTCACAGGGATAGGAGCAGCCTCTGTTGATGGGACTGACATTTCATCAGCATTCAGTTCATAGTGTTCATCAAACATTGGATCAAATAATTTCTTTAAATCATCTTCTGATGGAGGTACATATGGAGTTGCTGGAGAAGAGTTTGGTACAAGGGATGAACCAATGGGACTGTTTTGAAGTGCGGGTCCAGAACTCGATTGTCCAAGAGCCATTTGACCGGTCAGCTCATCGAACGTAACATGAATTGTTTCCATAATGTTTCGGGTTCTCTTATTGTAGATTTGGTAACCCTTCTTGTTTGGTGCATAACGAACAAAAACTCCAATATCTGCCTTTGCTCTTAGTTTACCTAAGTCTTGACCATCATTAGTTGGATAGCACAAAGCACCAAACACACGAAGTTAGGAAAGATCAGGTTTACGTTTATGAACAAGTTCATATGGAGTTTTTCCATGAGAGGTGTGTATAAGGGAATGATTTTGGGTGTAGCAGGCAGTGGCAATGGCTTCAGCCCATAGAAACATTGGAACTTTCGAATAAATAAGCATTGTTCTTGCGGCTTCCACAAGAGTTCGATTTCGTCTTTCAACTACACCGTTCTGTTGAGGAGTTCGTGGAACACTTCTTTGATGACTGATTCCAATACTTTCATAAAACTGAATTAAGTCTTTGTTGACAAACTCTGTGCCATTGTCTGTTCGAACAATTCTGACAGTATTGTTGAGTCGAACCTGAAGCTGTTGATTAGTTTGATGATGACATCTGGAGTTTCATCCTTTGTCCTCAAAAACTTTACCCAAGTAAATCGAGAGTAGTCATCAACAACTACTAGAATGTATTTCTTCCCATTTATCGTTTGCACTCTCATTGGTCCGCACAGATCTATATGAAGGGTATGAAGAACTTCCATTACTGAATTTGTAGGTTTTGGTTTGTGGGCATATTTCGTGCTTTTACCCAATTGGCAAGCTGAACAAAGATGATCTTTTTTATATTTTAATCTGGGCAAGCCTCTGACAAGATCCTTTCTGGAAAGGTTATTAATGGTGCCGAAGTTCAAGTGATTAAAACGACGATGCCATAACCATGACTTTGTTTTAGAAGCCTTTGACAGCAAGCAGATTGGAGAAGACTTCATCATGTCTTCGATAGAAATGGTGTATAGGTTAGAACCTCGAGTACCTCTTAATAATTCCACACCATCAAGTTGTCTAACGAAGCAAGTATGTCTTCTAAAGGCCACCTCTTGATCGGAATCACAAAATTGACCAACAGAGAACAAATTATGACCAAGACCTTCTACATAATATACCCTGGAGGTTACACTTTTGCCAACTACATAATCACCATAACCCATAATTGCTCCAAAATGGTCGTTCCCGAATCTAACAGTCCCGATGAATTTGCTCACAAAGTTCATGAGCCGCGACCGGTCTCCAGTCATATGCTTGGAACAGCCTGAGTCCAAGTACCATAGAACGATTTGAACGATCTGCAGTTGAACACAGACAAGAATGGATAACTGGATAATTGGGATCCCCATGCAAGAATGGGTTCCACTAGGTTAGTAACAGTAATTGGAACACCCACATCAGAAATAGAAACATCCATATCAGAAGTAGAAGCAATGGAATCATTAGGAATAGATGCAGTGCTGGTGTCTGTATTTGACCTATTCAATGTATGTTCACTTTTTAAGGGAATAGTTCTACCAGTAGGCATCCATTTTCTAGTGGGCATAGTCTTAGCAGTTTGAGGGCAAAACTGATTATTCTTATGGCCAAAAGGTATCCAATAATAACCTATCTTTATAAATGTTCTTCCGGTGGGTTTCCACTATTTTCTAACAATCTTTCGTCTTTGCCTTTTAGCCTTCTTTGCATGATTATTATCATTAACAGTTTTAACTGGGCATTTGACAGCATTAGACAAAGAGTTCACACCATAATCATGATTAGCAACAGAATTCATACAGACATCATTACATGGTTTGCAAATAGTATCAGAATTCGAATTAATTACAGTACGCCTATGGCTAATACTAGAATCAACACGATTCGTTTTATTCAACTCAAACATAAAGTTCCTAGGTTGGTCTTCTACTCTCTTCCAATGCACAATTTTAGCTTGCGAGGTCCTATCTTGCTTGGTATTATCTGGAGGCTTTGACCCGCTTGCTTTAATGTCACTGATTACTCCTGTAGAGGGAATTATGGGAACATTAGTTGGTTGATCTACTTTTTGCATTCCTGAACTAGACGTGCAAGGGTCTGTATTACTAGAAGGCACATTGAAGTTCACTTTCTTAAAACTGGGCCTAGAATGGTTTGAATGCTTGGCACTAGGCAAAGAACAAGGCATAAGAGCTTTGCCTTTTGCACCTAAGGATTTTGGACATGTTGCAATTACACATTCAAGCAGCTCTTGAGATTGTTTGGCCTGGAAGCAAGCAAACCTAATTTCTCTATCAAGAGGTTTATTAATGAAATCCTCTTCAACAATCTCACGGAGACATTCTAGACTATCCTTAAGGTGAGCACAATAGTCATGAAACGCAAGTTCATTATTCCTAAGATGAGGAGGAATATATTTAACCGTCACAGTGTATTTGCAGTCTAAGGGTGACTTTGAAACAACTTTCTTATTAAAAACAAGTGGCAGTTTCCCATTTTCCTGACTTCTCAGATTTTCAATTTCCTTTTGTAAAGACGTTATTTTTTTCATTTTTTTGGTCACAAGTGACTTTCATTGAATCATATAACTCTTTAAAGTGTCGTTTAACTTTTTCATTTTCTTCTAGAAAACTCTCGTTTTCCTTTTGTAAGGCATTAACTAAGTTTTGAAGATGAAAAGTTTGAGAGTACTGAGAATCTAAAGGAGGAGGCATTTGGGATCCAGTCACATTGTTCTTTTCACCCTTTAATTGAGATATTTGGGCTTTCAACTTTTTGATCGTGTTACAATGAGCTCGAATCTGTTCATCACGTTTGCTAATTTCAAAAACTGCATCAAATTCAGGAACATCCAAGGATGTCTTGATATTTGAGGTTTTAACATTTTCTTTTAGATGTTGATATTTTAGTTGTAAATCAAAATGTTCAACTTCTAGTTTAGAAAGATGCTTTACCAAATTATCGTGATCATCCTGATCAATTTTCTCATTAAGTTTCGAATTAATCTTTTCAAGCTCAATGACACGATCATGAGAGACTTTCAGAGCAACAGATAATAATTAAATTGAGAAGCATTAATGGAGCAATTCCTAGCAGTGTAAAACACATCTTGAGCAATACATTCAGAAATAAGATTCTCATTCAAGGTATGCAAGTTCTTCCTCTCAATCTCATTATATTTTAATGCTCGCTCATAGTCACTAACCTCAACTATCATTGCATCAAATTCCTTTTCTATTCCTTTAATATATGAAGCTATCCCCTTTTTAAGACTCTCAAAATAATCTTTTAGTAGTTTAAAGAAAGGCATGACCTCAGTTAGATAGCATTATTTTGTTTGCTCAAAACCCCTTTCCCCTTCAGTTATCCCAGTGGGTGTGATCCTTTTCTTACAAGTTTTCTCAAAGTCGACAAATAGTTGAAGAATAACATATTGGTTGATTAAGGTCTTGATTTTAGTGGCAATAGTTCTAGGAACTAAATGCATCGGTGTATTTGGAGGATACACAATCGCTGCAGGCATTTTCCTAAGGGGAGGGTTTGTTTCAACAAGATTTTCAGCTTTTTGCTTATCTAAGTCCTTTTTCCAGAAAACTTGTTCAGGTGTTAACAACGTTTGAGGCTTAAATTTGTTTAAGGAGATCTAATTTTCCTTCTTGTAATCATGGGGTTTGATCGTGATGTTATTCTTTTTGCATTCAGGATCTTCTAGCTTCTTATTCATTTTCACCCTAGATGCATCATCTAATTTTCTATCTTCCTCAGTGCACTCAACGCAACTAGGTTTCTGTCTAGGTTTAAGAATCTCATTGCCATCATAAATTACATTTTGAGCCGCCTTAGCTAACTTACTGTACTCAGGGTTGGGTTTATCTATAATGGGAACACTATGCTTATCGCTTAAAACTCTATGCTTAGTGACCATGTGAGCAGTCTGAATGGTATTCTCTTGTACGTACAACTTGTTTTCAAGCTTGTTCTTCAAAGTTTTTAGATTAGAAAAATCATTCAAAAGTTTTGATTCCTTAGCATGAAATTCCTGCTTAAGCACTTTAACATTTTCTTGAAGTTCTTGTTTTTGCTTAGCAGTTTTTGAAAGCTTTTCTTGTAAGGAGTTTAACTCTTGTTTTATCACTTCTTCTCTAAAATTACTTTTTCTAATAATTGTACGCATTTGGTTATCCAACTCCTGCCCACGAGTAGTTAGCTCAAACTTAGCACGTTGTTCATAAATGGCAACTCGTTCTTTATAGGCATTAAGTTCAGAGATAACAGAATCATCAGGGGAACATGCAGTGTATTCATCAAAAACATAGTCATCGTTGACTACAGAAGATGCATCACTTGGTACAACTTCACTTTCACTTTGTTTCACATATTGATCATATGGGACAACATTGATATTACCCATATCTTCAATATTTGACACAATAGTTTCAATTGATTATACTTTGTCATGCATCTTTTGCACATCAGCATCATCGTATAGTTTTAGTACCTCAGAAGTGATTTTATCTTTGGATGGACCAGCTTGTGGTGATGATGGGACTTTAGGAGAGACCATTGGAGAGATGCTAGCCATGAAAATGGTTTGTGCAGTAGGTTCATCATCAACATCAGAGTTGTATGCATCACAATCAGCTGCTTGAAAGGCATTCTGATGATTATGGCCTATCTCTTGAATTGGCTGCTCATCTACATCTGCATCATACGTCTTGGCATTTCCCTCAGCAAGAAATAACAACTCTTCTTCATCCAAAGCTACACCATTATCCTGGGCTTGAACAAGCAACATCTTATCCCTGAAGTATTCAGCATTCTGAGGGCGTTTTGGCGATTTGCAGTTCCTTGCAATGTGTCCCTCACCTCCACAGTTGTAACACTTGATCGTCTTAACTTGTCCCTGATTTCCATTCATTCCCCTGTTCTGATTTGTCACATAGCCTCTACCAACTCCACCTCTTCCTTGTTCATACTGCCTTTCTTTAACTGGTTGTACTATAACCTTCCCATCTCTGACAGTGGATTGATTATGTGGATTAGATGCTGTTTTGAGGTTATTGTTGGTGTGTGGGAGAGAGTTCATGTTTTGACTAATCAGGAGAGCCAGTTGATTAATGAAGTTACCCACGTGTGCATCAGCATCAGCTTGTTTGAACATTGGATCGGGAATGAGTTTGTGATTACCATTACCCATGGGTATGACTTATGAAGCTTTAGTGGTAATCCCAATGTTTGAGTAGAAGGCAGTTGAATCATTTGATGAGCTTGTCTCTCCTGGATTTGTTTTGAATTGTTCAAGAATCCTCTTTTCAAACATGGCATGTCTCTCATTCTGAAGAAGGAAGGCATAGAGTTACTCATAGTTTGTATTCTTCAATCCTTTGGTTAGCTTCACAGAGGTGACAAACTTGTGCCATTCGGGATTCATGTTGTTCACAAACTTTGAGTTCAACTGAATGTTTGGCATTGTCATTCTAATGTTCCTCATGTCATTAACAAGCTTGTGGAATCTCACGTAATACTCATAGACACTCTCATCTGGTTTCATCTTGAAGTGCTCAAATGCATCATAGAGTTGTGATTCTCTGTCTTCCATAGTTAATTCAGAACCAGAAAGAAGCATCTTGACATTATCCCACACAGCCTTGGCTTCAGTGTTGTGATTGATCAGCTTGTAGATATCTTTTGGAAGACCTTGAAGTATGATGTTAGAAGCCCTGATATCAGCATCGAATCTCTTTTTCTCTTTATCATTAAATTCATCATACATCTTTGGTCTGTCTAATCCATAGATCATAGTTCCATCTGCAGCTGTATCAATTAAGTCTCTTGTAGTCTCAACCTGATAAGGTCCTTTATCGATTGACTTGAGAATGTTGACTCCGTTTTCCTTTCCCAAACAGTACAATCGGATTCATTGTGCCCATGAATCATAATCAGTTCTGTCAAGCATAGGTGGACGAGTATCTGACCCTGCTGCTTGAACGTCCTCAGCTACGGAAGAAACAATACTAGGAACGATGTTTGCCATGATTACAAGTTCTACGGGATTTTACAATTCTTTGATTAAACCGGGAAATTGATTCTTTCACGGGATTTTACTAAACCAAAAGAACAACCGTAAGAATGTATCACGAAGAAGTGACAAGTCTAAATTGACAAGTAGCTAAACACTCAACTCGCTTAGTAATCAACTCGCTAAACAACCAACTCGCTCAAGGAGAGAACTCGCTTAAGGAATCAACTCGATAAATAGCCAAGTCGCATTAGCATTAACTCGCAACACTGTCAACACGCTTAATGGAACAAGTCGCTAAATAGCCAACTCGGTTTAGTATCAACTCGCAAGACACACAACTCGCTTAATGCACCAACTCACTTAGAACCCAAGTCACAAGAAAATCAACTCACTAAATAGCCAAGTCACATATACTAACTCGCATACAAAAACAAAGCAACTCGCTTTAAAGAAAAACAAGTCCGAGACTCAACTCGCTTCATCCTATGTTCACAAATAACCACTTTATCAATCAAAAACAACCAAACCACAATGATTTAAGCCTTCCAATTCAAAACATAAACACATATGATGATCCTAAACACAAAAGTACAAGCAAAATTCAAACTTTAACACTAGAATTTGTCCAAATGAATCAAACTCTCCTAAACCCTTAATATCCCAAAACCTTATGAAATCCACCAAAACAAAGAGCATGAAAGATGAGTGATCAAACCATGGCTCTTGATACCATTTGTAACATATAGGATTTCACAAACACACTAAACCATAATCACTATGGGGCATACAATATGTTTAGAGAGAGAAAGTTCTAGAAAGAGGAATGGAAGAGAGTTGGGAACTTTAGTGAGAGAAAGAAAAATCTTATTATGAGCTCCAACTCTCTACCTTGGGAGGTAGAGAGTATTTATAGTACTTACATAAAACGCCACCTGACGGGCTGTGGATCAGGCATACAGTGGGTAAAGACCCATCCGTCCTCCACAGTATTACAAAACTAAATACTACTTAACACTAAATAACTACGACTACGAGCTTTCTAACGATTACATATACTTGAGGTGACCGATACTTTAACTACTGGTGTAACACCCCAACCCGACAAGGGTAGAAGTGTCACATTCTGGTGTTATATCAGAACATACAAATAAAAAATTTACAAACGGAAACCTTAAAAATGAAGTATCAAATCATATAAATAATTGACTGATAAAGAAAATACAATATCCAAAATGAAATGAAATATCAAAACAAAAACTCTTCAAGGTAACTAGGGTTGGTCCACTCAGATAATCCAACTCTCAGCCCATCAAAGCCCATCTTCAAACCTAAAACCTGCCGTAGGAAAAGAAATGCGGCTGAGCTTAAAAAGCCTAGTGAACGGATATAACAAAACGAAAGCTAAATAAAAGCAGAAACGAAATGAAACAAAGGAAACTGAAAATAGGGTCGCAGCAAAAGAGAACAATGAGTCAAAGAGGATCCTGCATAACACAATTATACAGATATCCAACAAGAACAGATAACAAGGAGAACGAAGCAAAGCAATGCATCAATGACATATATACAAGCACATATAAACCAAGCGTACAAGTACTGAAACATAAGCAAGCATAGCATGCGTCGTATCCACAAAACATATATATGGCATGCAATCAATTCAGGAACTCAGAAGACATACAAGTCAAACAGAAATATAAAAGCAAGCGGAAGCAATTAATTAGTAAGTGAGCATGGCAATCACACAGGTCAAAAACCTTTAGTTGAAACATAACCAGTATCATAACAGCGAAAGTACTAGCAGCAGTCAAAACATGGTAGTCACACATAACAAGTAGGAATACTGTATAAACGATATAATTGAATGAATTAAAGGCATAGCAGGGAAACTAAACAAATTAACAAACCAGATGTCACAAGTTGAACCATTTACCCAATCAAACCGTAGCATAAACAGAAATGCAACATGGCAGGTCAACAGCAAGCAGATAAGGATACTATCGGATAGTCATAGTCCCCAAAATTAACTGAACGAAGTACACATGATAAACACACAAAACTATCGATTACACACAAGCATGGTCACCAGGCAAATCAGAGGGTCACATAACAGTGAGATCACATATCATCAGATGACAATCAGTAAATCAGATAACCATATATTAATCATATCGTAGCAGAGAAATCAGTAGTAACATAAAACATAAATAGCATAAACAAATCCAATAAACATATAATAACCCGGTACATGAATGGAACGATAGTCTAGAGTAACGGAATGAGAGTGTAACAGATCAAAGCAATGGAATATATATATCTTGGTAGTAGAGTGAGTCATATAAGGGTACTGAGTAATGAACAATTAAGGTAGCATATGGTGCGTTGGGGAATACAGAAGGTACAATATAGGTATATCAAAAGTGTAAGGGTTGTCAGAAATCTACCACGAGCCCGGAACGTATCATATCATATCATATCATAAGTAACCATTGTATTCGGAGGGGTGACCTCAGAATACCATATATAGTAGGAGGGGAGACCTCAGTAACCAATGGAGTAGCTAGCTCCCAGACTGTGAAGACGCACATTGCACACGACATCATTCACCATATAAATCATATCATATCATATCAAAACATATCTAGGATGCATCCATACGCCCCCCGGAAACATAGTGGCCAAACATATATCTGAGCTCATAATCATATAACATAATGGGGACGGTGTGTAACATCACTCGTACACACTGGAGTCATGCCATTGATGCATCAATGACATGGTCATGGTACCTCCATGACTAGGAACACATATTTGGCCCAGGTATCAAACTGAAGGGTCAAAGCATAAACATATCATAAGGGTTCATATCAAAGGTTCAGAAGTCAAAGGTTCATATCAAAGTCAATATCATAAGTTCATATCAGAGGTTCATATCAAAGGCTTATAATCAGAAGGTTCATAATCAAGTTCATATCATAAATTCATATCAAAGGTTCATATCAAAGGGAGCATAGCAAAGTCATAGGAAAGCCCTAATAAGAAGGCTCAGAGTAAAAGCATAAAAGTTCAAGCTAGTATCAAAAGATGTATATGAATCATGAGAAACCTTAAGAGGTAAGGTCAGAATATCTATACCTTAGAAAATGCAATGAGAGCAAATGGAAAGAACGCGAGAGAAACAACGTTACGTCTTCTTCAACAAATCTACACGGGTTACGGTTCGTAAAATACTTATTAACTCATTTAATTTATAACGGATTTGTTGCTTATATGAATGGTATTAATATTTTTAAAGTTATTAAGCATATTCTCATTTTTTTGTAATTGACCAAATTAAAATACTTTAGGGTAAAATCATTAATTAGCCAAACTTAAGGGTTACAAAAGATAAATGGTGGTAGACTTAAAGGTTTTAATATGATAATTATCCTATTTGAGGGCTTTATTAGATCATAATTCAAATTATAAGGTTTACATGGTAATTATCTCAAAGTGTAGGGTTTAAAATGTAATTATACTTTAAATGCTTTATTTTACAAATTAAAGATTTCATGCACATTTAATATAATTTGAAAGAACCATGTTTAAACATTACGATCGACCATCTTTAAGCTCGCTCGCGGTCCATATGATTAACATTTACGACCAAGTAAACACGTGATAATGCTACACACGTCGTTCGGGGTCAAGGAAACTTCCTTTTCTTCGAGCAAGTTTTATAACACCCTAGGCAGTGAACCTAATCGTTGTAGTGTAGTAATTAGGGTAAGCCACGGGTATTGATATCGTTCTCTAGGGGAATAGGAATGCTAGTAAGAAGTTACTACACTAAGGTTAAGGTTGAGGAAGATTATTTTTGTATTTTTATATTTTATGAAATGGAAAGGTACGAATTTCGGGTATTGGATTTGGGGGGGGTTGGTATTTCTACCGATTACTCTACTATTATCTAATTATCTAAACTAAGGTTGTGGGAGTCTATGTCTAATTAATGTGTGCTCGTATGATAGTTTAAAGATGTGTTTACTTAGGTTGTACTACTCCTTAATTATCTCCTATTGATGGTTGAGTTGTCACGTCCTTATTCTTAGTTGCGTTGTGTGTCTAACGTTGTAGGGTATGCGTTTCTCCCTAACTCTTTGAACTTACCAAAGGGTCTCGTCTACAAAACCCACTAGGGATGATAAACTCTTACTCTAAGGCACTCTTGGATAATTTAGCCTACAACTACTCATGTAATCATATTCTAAGGTTCACAAAGATGAATCAAGCATTAAGTACACAACGAATGACCTATCGCATTACTAGATCATTGATCAACTAAGATAAGAAACAACCAATCAATATTCAATAATTAAGTTTCATACTTCCTAAGCAAACACACAAATAAATTAGCCTGACATGGAGAACATGCAAGCATACACACAAATAATCAAAGACATAATTGAATTAATGAAGTAAATACTTAACTTGGTGTAAGATAGGGTTTAAAACCCTAAAATACTGTACAAGACACCTTAGGTTCGGTTTTAGGTTTTTACTCCAAAAGACTCCCTTTAAAACTGAAAAATTCGGATTCTATATATAAGATTACATATGCGACGGCGTCACCTTATGTTTCGTGACGCCGTCGTGTCGCCGTCATTAGGGTTTCGTCTTGGCCACGTTAACCTTTCGACGGCGTCACCCTATGTCCGTGACGCCGTCCTCTTCAGCTTCTGACGTCGTCTGGATTGCATCTAGGCCGTCTGAGTAGCGACGGCCTACTCTTTTACAACTGGACGTCGTCTCTTGAAAATACGAGTTTTGGGTTCTGTCCCGTCACAAAAATCCTCGGACGGCGTCGCAATTAACACCTGACGCCGTCGCCTTCTAATTTCAGCAACTGTGAGTGTCTCGATTCTGACTTTGGCCATTTTCTTCATATATTCGCGCCTTTTCGTCCAAATAAGTGCCATTCCAGCATTTTGCCTTCAAGAGACCTAAAAAGTGAAAAGGAACGATATTAAGCAATAACGGATACAAAAGTGATCAAATAAGGGCTAAAACGACCCCTCAAAATGGTACCTTTTAAAACCTTATCAACACGTAATATGATTAACCCCCGACTCAACTATCCCGACACGCTTCCAAAATACAAAATGACTCAACCGTTTTTCCCCGCGATCACCTTTGAACATATCCCCTCGCAAGACCATGCATGTACTCTTTTTAGAAAAAAAATGAACAACCTATTTGATTCAGTCATGAACACATTTGACATTTAGAAACCATGCATGCAATAACACATTCTATAATAACAACTCCCCACCAGACCAGCTCATGCAAGTCGAGACAGCCAAACTCACACCCCATTTTTACGCCGATTAACCAATTATAAGCGTACAAGATTTAGGTTTATTCTACACCATAACACATGCATGCCTCTATTTTCGTTTCATAAATATTACTACCAGGTCTCTTTTTCTTTTTAAATTAATCATATAGATGTGTTAACAGTGATCACATTAGAGCTTGATAAAGTCGAAACCGTTTCGAACATGACGAATGAACAGAAAGTCATCACACCAGTTTTACCATTTTGTTATCTATGTAGCATGTAATTCATGAACTCATTATATTAGCATATCAACATGGATATCATGATTATGGTCCAGTGCATGAGAACAACAGATTCAAGGTGGGTTTCCCATGGGTCAAATATACATAGTCTTTTATTTATGTAGCCAAGATTATTATTTCATGTGACAAAAATTTTATCATTTTATGGGTTGGTAAAATTCGTATAGCAAGCATGCGGATGGAGAACAAAACCTACGACCATAATCATAACACAAGGAGATTTAAGGAGACGAGATGATGGTGTTAGGAGTTACCTTAGCAGCGTGAAAGAGAGGAAACGACAAGGACCGAGGCGACAACAACCAACACCTTTTTCTCGTCCTAGAAGCCCACGACCAGGAGTAAGATTTCCATGCCAAAAACAGCAGCAACACCACGACTAGCCGATCCTTTTGCTTGGGAAAACCCACGACAGCACACTCAAAGGAAGCCCCCATTCTAGCCTTGCAACAACTCGTAACAGAATAGTTTTGAAAGCACTCCGGATGCCTTCCTTGGACCTAGTTTATGTCGACTGAAAAATGGGGATGGAGAGAGTGTTTCTCTTTTTCTTTTGTCCCGTATAATAGTTTTAGGGTACTAGGGTTTCTTCGAGATTTAAAAGGGTAATTGATTGGTTATTAATGAGGAATTGATGGGAGAATAATGGGGGAGTGATTTGGGGCGTTTCACTTAGGCCAATTAGGGGGAAATTTTATGACTAAATCAATGACCATAATTATCAAGTGTGTGATGAATCTAGACCCCTTGTTAGTATAAGTTAATTTGTTACATGCTCTAATATAGTTTGGTACCTTAGAAATCATTTAAATGTGTAATATTTATTTTGTAGACATAAGTGTATTTTATTTATCATTGTCTTGCGTAACTTATTTGTGATATAAATGTTTAACATATTCAACGAGATTGACGTGTTTACGAGTTTTCGTAATTATTTATATTGAGGGCAAAATGGTCATTTTACACGTTTATGATTTTTAGGGTTTTACAACTGGATTTTCCAAATCCTAACAAAAGTTAGCAGAACCGCGCACACATCTGGAAAAAGATGAAATCAGAACTCTAACAGGAGAAAAACGGCAGGAGCAACAACAAAATAAACAAGGGTCTGGACATCCCTACCGGAACGAATGAAGATCCTGATCCTATAAACTTTAATAAATAAGGACTCAAAAGGATCAAGCCAAACACAAAGTAAGGAGGCGAATAATTAAAAACAATAAAAAGAGCCAACTATCGAGAAGACTCAGGAAGCAACCTATTACTTCAAAACAATCAGATCACGGAAGATCATGCGAAAAGAAGCCAGAATAAAGGTCGAAGAACACAGAAACACACTACGGGTGTATGCGGGAAAACCTTACAGAAATCATCCCCAGAGGATAAAAGGAACAAAAATCTGCGATTCAAAAAGAATTAACTTTGGAGGAGGCAATATTCCGAAGGAAACACGTAAAAAGTCGCGGCAGACACGACATAAAGGCCACAATGTGGGAAACAACAAAACTAAGGGAAGGATACGACATCGGAACGGAAAGTCCTCGACAACAACCAAGCAAGAGTGGAAGCAAAATGATAAGCCTTATCCAAATACCCAAAAAGGAGAGAAAATATGCAAGTACAGATTTGCGTTTCTTCCCAAGAAATATTATGTCAAATCTAGCAGGAACAACAGATGCCCAGGCTACGATCCTAGGCACGTGCCTACCCACAAAACAGTAAATGAAAATTAATGCTAACGCGTGAAAAAACAATAAAATCCTCGCTATAAATACGCGAGGTAAAGAAAGGGGAAAGGGCAGAAAAAGCAAAAAAGGGATTACTCCTTCTTCAACAAAAAAGCTTGGCACATAACATCATGCAGCAGAAAATCTTCAAAAACACAAAAGAGAAGTTGAAGATGTTATTCAGAAGAAGAATACGATGGTATACGGTAGGGAAAGAACACAACTGGCCATCAGCCACAACAAGTTGCCAACGCACAGTTGTTCCCAAAAAACCTATACATAACCTGAACCTTTACCCTCCAAAAGAAAAAGATAAGAATAAAAGCAGATGTTGCGGCAACCAAAACATGTTCTTAAATGACTGGTAATAAAAATTAGTCATTCTAAAATGACGACTAATAACCCACCTCCGCGAACATTCACAACATTCCTTCACCCAAAACCCGTGTCCAATGAAGTTTGTGTGAGCCTGCCTAGACCATATGGCATACCAAAGGTGGGAGTTTAAAACGATTAGACTCTCATTAGCCCTTTGATATTTTGGTAGTGCAGGCAGTTCCTTCCCAACCTCGGCATTCCCGAGCGGAAGAAAGAACTATATCACGGGAACTGGGTCGAAAGGAGCGATAGAATGTGCAAAGAGTTGGGTCCCTAGGGAAGGGCAACAAAGGAAGTTAGGGACAACGCAATGCGTAAAACGGCCCCTAATTAACAAGAAGCTTCTCTAGGAATGACAAACAACTGAGGATGAAAACTATGTCTTCATTCCTCTGTTGATATAGCCCGGCCCCTAAACAAGCGTACGTCTACCAATCCAGGCAGATCGGGTTGGATAGATTGGGTTTAAGGTACAAATGATCAGCTTGCGGGCGTCGGGATAAAACAAAAGCTGCGCGGTGGAAAAGCAACCTCACTAAAAGCCTTTCCACTACCGCGTAGCGGGGCGGATTCAGACGGGAAACCTCTTGAAAGGCCTATCGAACTTGTTGCATACCCTACAGCATTATAAACCCGCTGCTGAAAAGAACATCACGCAAGGAGAGTGTCACAACCTTTCAAGAAATAATTACAAGCCCCACGAACTTCTCAGGGAATCCCGTAGGGAGAAGGCAACGGCCCCACGAGGAAGCAAGCCATCGGAACTCCTTCAAGAAAAGGATAGTAGACAAGAAGAAGGATTCCAAACTCAGAAAAGAAAGGAAAAATACCCGCACCGGGAAAGTCAGCGGATAATGACAACGTGAGCAAAAGCACATCCAGCCAGAACAATTCTTCAAGAAAGAAAATTACAACTATTATGTATAAGGCAACCCGTCACGGGTAACCATTAAAGCAAACTTCCGCAAGAACGAAGAAAAACAGAATTGTAGAAGCACTTCTCCAAAAAAGAATGATGTCCGCCATCAACAAAGTTCCGGAAAGGACACAGCTTCAGCAGTTATAAGACTCAGAATAAAATGGGTAAAAACGATTGACAATGGAAAAAATGTACTTGATCTGTGCTAAACCGTCAAGTCTAATCACACAAGCTGGCCACTTGTGAATGGCCAACCGTAACAGACTTAAAACTGCTTAAAACACAAATACAATGAAGTCCTGGAGAATATAATGAATTCCCGGGTCGTTTAGTCCCACGGAGACTCAATGGTGTGTTAAAACAAACTCAGATGATAGAATGATCATTAAGGATAGTGATCTGTAAAGGTTTTGATTTAAGAAATTACACTACTGATTGATTGGAATATAATGGAATACAGAACTAGAAAGCACAACAATCAGATGAAAGAAACGTAAACGTAAGTTTTAAAAACTACGTATACGTACAAAATAAAAAGTGAAATCTAAGAAATAAAAAACCTAAAAATATAAAAATGACATTTTTGGAATCCTAAAAATAAAAGAAAATTATTAGAAAAATAAAATTATTTTTATAACTATTTAATTAATTATTATTAATTAAAAACTATTTTAACTAATTAATAAATACTCTAAAATAGAAGAAAATACAAAATAAGGCTAGAAAAATAAACTTATGATTCAGAAAAATCTAAAATACTATAAAACTAATTTTAAAATTAAAAATATATTTTTCACACTTTTTATCTAATTATTACTAATTAATTATTATTTAAAATACACTTAAGTACTAGAAAATATAAAATAAACTTGGAAAAATAAAATTTTAACTTGGAAAAATCTAAAATATGATAAAACTAATTTTAAAACTGAAAAGATATTTTTTTATGCTTTCTAATTATTTATTACTAATTAATTACTATTTTTAACTATTTAAAATTATAATAAATACTAAAAGGATTAGGAAAATTATGAAACTTTTTCTAAAAATACTATATGATGACAGAAAACTAAGAAAAATAGAAGAACAAGATTTGCTTATTAATAAGCTAAAAAGAAAAATCAAAAAGCTAAAACCTATTAAATAAACACTATCACTGATTTTAACTTGATATTTTTCTGGATTTTCTTTTTTGAAAACTACTTTAATACTGATATTATGAAACTTTAACAAAGACAAAAATTTTACAAAACACAAATAAGCTGTTTTACAAGCTTATAGGCCAAACAGTAGGCTTAAGAGCTTATTTTGTGTAAATAAGCTCAAACAAGCTTACACACTGAAAAAAAAAACTCAAACAAGATAAAATAAGTTACAAGCTACTTATATGAAGCCAAAAGACAAAGAAAAGCACACTAATAAGCTACTGAAAAGGTAATAAGCACTTATGACAAACACAGAAATGGGACAAAGTATAGGCTTATTGCAGCCTTACCAAACAAACTAGAAAAGGAAAACTTAAGCTTGGGACTCAAAGATGACCAGGTTGGCTTTCCAAAGAACCAAGGATCACAAGATTTGAACAATAATTAAGCTCTGTGCAAGCTTTTGATTGAGCTTATGTACTGATGCACAGGGCACTCTTTTCAGACAGGTACCCAAAAGAAGCTTGGAAATAAGCACTCAATAAGCTAGACAGAAGTGAACTAACATTTTTCTAATTTAGTATAGCAACTGAACTTTGATAATCCAAAAACGTATAAGCTGAATCTTACTAATAAACACAGAGTAAAAAGATCTATTTTATTCAAAAACGACCCAAATGAAAATTTGACTTTTTGGTTTGCATTAAGAGTTTGACCAAAGTGAACTTTGATTTGATTCTATGCACTGAATATGTTATATCAAGGTATGTTAAGACTGACTTGAGCAAGATTAACAACTTATAAACACAAAACAATGATCATAGATCATGAAATTCCAACAGTGGGCACATAAGCCATGATCAAAAGGATTTTTGACTTTTGCTTGTATAAGAACTGGTTTTGTTGGTTTCTTTGAACTAATAGGACCAAGTGAGATACAAGACAACAACAAACAACCACTCAAACAATCCTTAATACAGTTTTACTACTCAAATCCAAACAAGCCTTATTTGATTGTTTTGAAACTTTTTCAAAGAAACTCACAGATTAAGAACATGTGATTAATTGCAGACCATGTATTATCATATGTTAACACTAAATAAGCATTAAACAACAACCATATCAACATAAAACTCACTAATGAAGATTATGCTATTTTCACTGTCAAAATAAGATTTTAATAAACTACAAATTTAAAATAACAACTAACTGATTTTATGGCTTAAACACACTTAACTATATCTAATAAACAATAAGAAACAGAAATTAGAGCTAATGAACAATTACAACAGTGAAATGCCAAATTGGTCAAAAAGCTTACAAATGGGTATCCAACTGCAAACTGAGATCAAGGACCAATGAACACCCCTATTAGCTTACCACTAAGCTTCTAACCCAAGGCCATCCATGATTTACCCTGCTCCAGCTGTGTACACCATTTCCAACTGATTTTTGATTTTTAAACTATTTAATTGGTATTTTTGGTGATTTTTGATTTTAACATCTAAACTGAATTTTAAGGTTTCTAATAGCTTAGAAAAGCTATCTAGGAGCTTATGTGGCTTATTTCAGTCCATATAAACAACAAACAACAACATTACCATGATATGAGATTTTTGAAAGGAAATTTGCATAAACTGAATTTGATATTTAAACACTGAAATTGATCATTAAAAAAGATTCAAATACACTTGAGAGACTTAAACAAAGTACTTGGAATTGAAAATATACACTGTAAAACTTAGATTAAAGAAAACGACTAAAGAAAATTTAAGTTACACTAGATATCCTATACATTGCATCCTAGCTCCTCTTTATAGACTTTTGGCGCTTCTCATTGACCTCTGAATCTTTCCCACCACTTCTGAGCCATTGGATTTCTCTAATTCATCATAACCATACAAGTGGATTTTGGCGCCAATTTTCTTATTAGCAGGTTTGAGCTTTAATGAGGGTGGGTTTCAATCAATTAAAGGTTTTTGGTGCTAGTGGAGGTGGAGGAGACAAGGTAAGGTGAGTGAGGTTGAAAAAGTGGTATACTGCTCTGGTTTCTGGTTTTACAGTGTTGTGTGAGAGGGAGATGAACAGTGCATAGTTTTGGCGCGTTTTTGACTTTTTGAACGGAGGTATATAATAACGGGGTGGGGAGATGGGCTAGGGGTTTGGGCCAGCAGCTGGGTTGGATATTGGATTTGGGTTTGTGTTTGATAAGGTGTCCGTTTGGTTTAGCTAGATAACAAGGACCAAAATTGTAATTTCACCAAACTTCAAGGAATGATCATGATACTTTTTCCAATGTTATTACAAGGATCAAACTTGATAACTTTGATAGTACAAGGATCCTTTTTGCATAAATTCCATTTTAAAAGGTCCAAGGATTAATTTTGCAATTTTCCAAAGTTTAGGGACCTTTTATGCCATTTGACCAAAGAATCATTCAAGGACCATTTTTGATAACTTAGAATACTTCAGGGACCTTGAATGACAAAACTTCACATTTTTTAATTCCAGGGACTAGATTTGACAACTTTTAAAACTTGGGGGACTAAAACTGCCAATTTTGCAAAATTGAATCATTTTTCATCTGATTTTGATATTTTTGTATTTAAAACACATAAAACACTGATTTGTGATATTTTGATCATTTTGATGTGTTTCTGAGTGTTTTCAGATGATTTTGCAGTTTATATTGTACAAAAATGATGAGTATTTAGACACTCATCAATCCCCCACACTGAGATATTGCTAGTCCCTAGCAATGATTTGAGAAAACTTAATGGATTTGAAAAACTCTTTACCAAAAGCCATTACTTCTGGAGTAGCCAATTGTTTCGGTTCAAGTAAGAACCTTGGTACAACGATAACCAAATGATTTATTGGCAAATCATAAACTATATAACGGATTTGATGTGTCTTTACCAGAAGCCGTACCCTTCTGGACTAGCCAACTCTTAGATAAATTATCAGAATTATCTTTGGTGAGCTGATTACCAATTATGGTTTTTCCACTGCCTTTACCACAAGCCATAATCTTGTGGGCTAGCCAACTCTTCACTTTTTAGGATATGGTGAGTTGAGAACCATACAATTTTGGGCAAATTGCAAGCCATATAAACGGATTTGAGAAATCTTTACCAAGAGCCGTTTGCTCCTGGATTAGCCAATCCTTTTGTCTTACAGACAAGGCGGACTGATAACCAATTGAGTAAGTGCAAAACACTTACTCCAAAAAAAAATTTGGCCAAAAACGGGGGAATTGGGTAGATAATACATGATAAAATTCGTGAGAATTCCCCCCCACACTTAGAAATGAATATTGCCCTCAATATTCAAAGTACCGGCGGTTATGCCGAAACAAAGAACGTAAAAGGGAAATACTACGGCCATTATTTTAGAAAGAGTGATATATTTTTTATTTTTTTTTAATATATATATATATAACATGTGGGGCATCACCCCCACACTTAGGTGGTAGAAAGGGGTAAGAAGACAGAAATATGGGTGAAAAACCCATATGATGTGTGCTAATGCTTTTTTGATTACCGAGTCACTAGCTTGACTCGATCCCCGCATTCATTGGTTCATGGGGAAAGTTTGCAGATCCGGGACAACCACAGAAGGAATGTCCTCTCCAAAGTAATGCTTTAATCGATGACCATTTACTTTAAAATTTGGACCATCAGTCTGAGATAACTCAATGGTGCCATAAGGATAAACCTTAGTGATAGTAAATGGACCAGACCAACGGGACTTAAGCTTTCCCGAGAAAATCTTCAATCTTGAATTGAAAAGAAGGACTCGATCACCAACGTTGAAAATGCGGTTCTTGATCTTGGAGTCATGAATCTTCTTTGTCTTTTGCTTGTAGATCAAAGAGTTCTCGTAAGCTTGATCACGAAGTTCATTTAATTCATTCATTTGAACTCTTCTATGATCACCAGCTGTCTGAATATCGAAATTTGCATGTTTTAAGGCCCAGTATGCCTTGTGCTCTAACTCAATCGGAAGATGACATGCCTTTCCGTACACTAGCTTGTATGGACTACACCCGATGGGTGTTTTGTAAGCTGTACGGAAGGCCCAGAGTGCGTCATCTAACTTATCCGACCAGGATGCACGATTTTCGCCAACTGTCCTTTCAAGAATCCTTTTAATACCACGGTTAGAAACTTCCACCTGCCCACTTGTTTGGGGGTGGTATGCAGTAGAGAGACGGTGGGTAACACCATACTTTTGCATGACTCTTTCAAATTGGTCATTGCAAAAATGTGTACCACGATCACTGATTATCGCTCTCGGAGTTCCAAACCTGGCAAACAGAGATTTCAAAAATTTCACAACAACTCGGGCATCATTGGTGGGTAAAGCTTTTGCTTCAACCCATTTTGACAGATAGTCAACGGCCACGAGTATGTACTTGTTTCCACGAGACGAAGGAAATGGCCCCATAAAATCAATACCCCGTATGTCAAATATCTCACAAACTTGAATGGCATTTTGTGGCATTTCATTTCTTTGAGAGATATTACCATGACGTTGACAAGCGTCACAAGCTTTGACAAATTCGTGGGCATCCTTGTAGATTGTGGGCCAATAAAACCCGGAATCAAACACCTTTTTGGCGGTGTAGTTTGGACTATGATGGCCCCCGGTGGGTCCAGCATGGCAAGCTTTGAGAGTGTCAAGAGCTTCTTGTCCATAAACACACCGTCGGATGACTTGATCCGCACAGATTTTGAATAAGAAGGGGTCGTCCCAGAAATAATGTTTAACATCTTTGAAGAATTTGTTCTTCTGTTGCGTCGACATCCCTTTCACGATGAAGTTACCCGCATGGTAATTTGCAAAGTCAGCAAACCATGGGGTGGTAGAATTTCCACGAAAAGAAACCGCATTGAGTGTTTCGAGAGGAAATGTTTCATTTATTTCCTTTTTCTCGAAAACATCTTGGTGAGGGTTTTCTAATTTGGACAGATGATCAGCAGCTAGATTCTCAGCTCCTTTTTTATCACGTATAATGATATCAAATTCTTGGAGGAGGAGAATCCAACGAAGCAATCTCGACTTTGCATCTTGTTTTGCAAAGAGATATTTAAGAGCCGAGTGATCCGTATACACTACGCATTTGGTCAAGATTAAGTATGGCCGAAACTTCTCAAACGCATAAACCACAGCTAATAGCTCTTTTTCTGTAGTGGTGTAATGAGTTTGGGCTTCAATCATAGTTTTACTTGCATAGTGGATGGGCTGAAAATGCTTGTTTCTACGTTGCCCTAGGACTGCACCGATAGCAAAATCACTTGCATCGCACATGAGCTCAAAAGGTAAATCCCAGTCGGGAACAATGAGAATGGGTGCTTCAGTAAGCTTTTTCTTCAATGTTTCAAAAGCTTCTATGCATGCTGGTGAGAAGATAAAAGGAGCATCCTTTTCAAGAAGATGGGTCATTGGCCGGGCGATTTTGGAAAAATCTTGTATGAATCTACGATAGAAACCGGCATGACCTAAAAAACTCCTAATACCTTTGACGGTAGTAGGATGAGGTAATTTAGCAATAACATCGACTTTTGCTCTATCTACCTCAATCCCGTTCTTGGAAATCTTATGGCCAAGGACTATGCCTTCTTTGACCATAAAGTGGCTTTTCTCCCAGTTTAGACAAAGATTGGTGTTTTCACACCTTTGAAGCATTTTTTTCTAAATGGGAGAGACATGTTTGAAAAGAATCCCCAATGACCGAGAAGTCATCCATAAACACCTCTATTGTTTCCCCGATCATGTCGTGGAAAATGGCCATCATACATCGTTGGAACGTGCCAGGAGCATTACATAAGCCAAAAGGCATACGTTTGTAGGCAAAAGTTCCGTATGGGCAAGTGAATGTGGTCTTCTCTTGATCCTGTGGATCAATGGGAATCTGAAAGTAACCCGAGAAACCATCAAGGAAACAATAGTATTCATTCCCTGCTAATCTCTCAAGCATTTGGTCCATGAAGGGTAGAGGAAAATGGTCTTTTCGGGTAGCGTCATTCAACTTACGATAGTCAATGCAAACACGCCATCCCGTAACCAGACTAGTTGGAATTAACTCGTTATCTTCATTTGTGACAACAGTAATGCCACCATTTTTCGGAACACAATGAATTGGGCTAACCCAAGGACTATCTGAGATAGGGTAAATCAATCTTGCATCAAGAAGTTTAATAACCTCCTGTTTGATAACATCATGGATTTTTGGATTCACTCGTCTCTGATGTTGAACTGCTGGTTTGAAGTCATCCTCCATCAAGATTTTATGAGTACAGAACTCAGGGTTGATACCCTTAATGTCGGAGAGTTTCCAAGCAATTGCTTGCTTGTGTGACTTCAAGATTTTTATGAGAGCAGCTTTTTCATCTTTACTCAAATCTCGAGCAATAATAATGGGTAATTTATCATCACCCTCAAGAAATGCATACTCGAGATGAGGAGGTAAGTCCTTAAGCTCAACCTCAGGAAATTCTTCAGTTTTCTCAACTGACTTGACTTCCTTATTATGAAGTTTGATGGGAGGGAGAGGAGGAGAAGTGTCCTGATTTAACAACTTCTCAAGAAGAATATCTCCCTCTAGATTAATCTCATTTTGATTAATCTCATCAGGAATTGAATCACTAGAGTGAGGGGTTGATGATGGATCACCATTAAGCAACTTCTCAATAAGGAGTATGTCCCCCTCAATATCAATTGGAGCGTGATCAATTTCCCATGGAACAGAATCACTAGCCAAGTATGCTTCAATCTCATCTAAGATGAAGTCGCTTCCCTCAAACGGAGTGAGAGAAGGAGTAGAATTGGCTATGATAGGTTGAGAAGATGTGGTGGAATCCCCACTCACAGAATTATGAGAAAAACCAAGAACTTCTTGAGAGTACTCTTCAGAAGCAACATCGATGATATCTATTCGGTTAACCGATTCAGAATCATAGTTTGCGGAGTACCTAGAAGTTTGATCAAGGTTAAAGGTGACAGCTTCATTACCAACACGTAATGTGATTTCCTGCTCAAATACATCAATGAGAGCACGGCCCGTTCTCAGGAATCCTCGACCAACAATGAGAGGAACCCAATGATCGGCATCAAAATCAACAACCACGAAGTCAGCTAGAAAATGGAACTTTCCTACTTTCACTAATACGTCCTCGGCAATGCCAAGAGGACGGGATATGGAACGATCTGCAAGCTCGAGAGTCATGCATGCAGGAGTAAGTTTTGGAAGAGAAAGTTTCTTCCACACTGAATAAGGCATAAGGTTTATGCTTGCACCAAGATCTGCTAAGGCAAAGCATTCAACCATTCCTGGGAATACACAAGGTAAGAGAAATTTCCCAGGATCTCCAAGCTTTTCTGGAAGCTTCTTCAGAATAACTGCTGAGCAGTTTTCGTTAAGAGGAGTTTTTGCCATTTCAAACAGCTTTTCCTTATTGCTTAACATGTGTTTGAGAGTTGATGCAAACTTAGGCATCAACATGATAGCATCCGCAAAGCTTATGTCAAAATGTAACTCTTGGAAAATTTGGAAAAATTTGTCCATTTGATGACTGGCTTTCTCGCGGAGCTTTTGTTCATTCAAACGTGATGGGTAAGGAATAGAAGATTTGGATTTTTGATTTTCAACAGGAGCTACAGGAGGTTCAAAAACAACTCCTTGATTTGACTTGGGTTTCTGGACAACTTGAGGTTGGACTACCAAAGGTAGGACGTGTGCGGTACTTCGTGGGCTTGAATAATGCACCTTGTCCGTTGTTTCCTTGGTAACTTGACTCATTGCCACAGGTGGAGGAGGCATTGGAGTCGTAGGTCCATTGTGTGTCCTAGGTTCACTGTCCACTACCTTAGGGAGAGAAGAAGAAGAAGAGGTAGTAGGAATAGCAGGTCCATCATATGAAACACCACTTCTGGTTGTGATCGCCTTTGCATCGCCCCTCGGGTTAGCGATCGTGTTGCTCGGAAGTTTTCCTGAGCCCGAGGGTTGATCATTTAAAGACTTCTTTAAATCAACAATCTGACTGACCAACAACCTGTTCATTTCATCTTGGGACTTCATGAATTGCTTCAGTAACTCATCAGATGATGGTCCTGGAGGAATAATGACGGGAGGAGCTGGAGGGATAATTTGAGGCCGTATGTTTTGATTATAGCCAAAATTCCCTTGATTTGGATTCATATTCCCATGAAATTGATTCCCTCGATTGAAATTGTTTTGATTAAGGTTCCCTTGATGTTGGAAACCTTGATTGGGTCCAGGATAGAAATTACCTTGGTTTTGATAACCTTGGTTCATTCTGGGTTGGTTCTGATTCCGGTTTTGCATGTTATGATTCTGGTTAAAACCGGGTGGCTTTTATTTGAAATCCAACTAGTAAGGTTAGTTCTCCATTTTTTGCATATTACTGTTTAAGTGGTTAATTAACTTAAACCTGTGTTTGTTTATGTTTATAAGCTGTAGTAAAGTAGAGTTAAGCATTAAAACAAGTTAATTGTTTTTTAGAATCCATACTTACTAAAAACTTTATTTTAACAGTCAAATTAGCATTATTGTGATTTCTCAGTTCAATGTTGTTAGTATTGTTGTTTAAGGTTTCTTTAGTCTTAATGTATGATAATATATGGTGATCAATCAAATGCGTGGACTGAGTCTGTTAAAATCTTTGAAAAGTGTCAAAACAGTCCCATTAAGGGGTGTTTGGTTTTGCTTGTTCAGCTGAATTAGAGGGTGTTTAAATCTGAGTTTTTGATTATTGCATGTTACATTAGCTATAAATAGCCAATATAAGTCATAAAAATCAGTTCTTGATCAGTCAAAAGTCAAAATTAAGTTTAATCCATATTAACTGTTAACTGTTGAAGTTTTTGATTACATACTCATCATTATAGCTTTAAAAGTTGTTAAAATAGCTTAATCCAACCTTAATATAGCTTAATATAACATATTCAAGCATCTAGGATCATTTAAATCTCATTAAAGTCAAACTATATGTGTTATTAGAAAGTCAAAATTTTCATATACCCGTTTTTGAATAAAATTTAGAATTTTACTGTGTGTTCATTATTAAGAGTTAGCTTAAGTACTTTTGGGAAATTAATATTCAGTTGCTCAACAAAAATAGAAAAATACTAGTTTAGTTTTAATCAGCTTACAGAGTGCTTATTTTTTTGCTTCTTTTGACTACCCCTTTTCTGAAAATGCCCTGTGCAAACAGTTAGATTAGAGCTTATTTTGGTTTGTTTAATGCTTATTTTTTAGTGATTGTGCTTATTCAGTTGTTGTATCTAGCTTATTAGTAGTTTCCTAGCTTATTCCATTTTACATTTTGCTTATTTAATAGCTTACTAGCCATTTAGCTTAATAACTTGTGCTTATTTTTTTTCTTCTTGCCACTGTTGGAAACTTAAGCTCAAACTGAGCTTATTGGTCATTTTTGTAAAAAGTCATAGTTATTAAAAGTGCTTATCTTCATGTGCTTAACAAGTTTGTAAAAGAAAAATCGAAAAAAAAAATAAAAAGGCAAAAAGGGGCTGCTGAGATTCGAACTCAGGACCTCCTGCACACCCAGCCACGCTTCAGCACACACCTGCACAACCAACTGCCCTTGGGACTTGTCTTGGTTTTATTTTGCAACATTTAATATATAACGGTATTTAGTCAGTTTTGCTTTAAGCACTTCTTTAGCTTATTTTGAGCTTATTTCACATAACAACCATCTAGTTTTTTATTTTTCTTAGATCAAGCATAAGTTAAAGTAGTTTTTGTGAATTTTTCATATTTTTCTAAAAACGTTTAGTATTTTTAATAATTAATTTAGTTAAATTTAGTTTTTAAATCATAATAAATAATTTAAGAGTCGAAAAAATACCCGGCTTTTTCCTAAAATTTTCTTTTATCATATAGTACGTAATAAAATTGTTTTTACACTTGTAGGACTTTTATTTCATAAATTTTACGTTTTGTCTTGCGCTCCAGCGTAATTTTCGTACATAACGCTCGTTTTAGTTTTAAGTAACGTTTTTAGATAATTTGAGTTTACGTTTTAGTTAATATAGTTCATTTAAGTTATTTTATTTTATAAAATCACAAAAACATCATTGTAAAAATAGTGATAGCGTTTATTTAATATATTTTATCTTTTTAATTTTCTTAATTTGTATTTAAGTCGCTTTATTTTATAAACCTTTTCAGTAGTGTAATTGTCCTATCCAAATCCTTTCCAATCACTATCATTAGTGATCATTCTATCATCTGAGTTTGTGTTTTAACACACCATTGAGTCTCCGTGGGACTTAACGACCCGGGAATTCATTATATTCTCCAGGACTTCATTGTATTTGGTTCCAAGCTGTTTTAAGTCTATTACGGTTGGCCATTCACAAGTGGCCAGCTTGTGTGATTAGACTTGATGGTTCGGACCGCATCAATAGTGATCTGTAAAGGTTTTAATTTAAGAAATTACACTACTGATTGATTGGAATATAATGGAATACAGAACTGGAAAGCACAACAATCAGATGAAAGAAACGTAAACGTAAGTTTTAAAAACTACGTATACGTACAAAATAAAAAGTGAAATCTAAGAAATAAAAAACCTAAAAATATAAAAATGACATTTTTGGAATCCTAAAAATAAAAGAAAATTATTAGAAAAAGAAAATTATTTTTATAACTATTTAATTAATTATTATTAATTAAAAACTATTTTAACTAATTAATAAATACTCTAAAATAGAAGAAAATACAAAATAAGGCTAGAAAAATAAACTTATGATTCAGAAAAATCTAAAATACTATAAAACTAATTTTAAAATTAAAAATATATTTTTCACACTTTTTATCTAATTATTACTAATTATTTATTATTTAAAATACACTTAAGTACTAGAAAATATAAAATAAACTTGGAAAAATAAAATTTTAACTTGGAAAAATCTAAAATATGATAAAACTAATTTTAAAACTGAAAAGATATTTTTTTATGCTTTCTAATTATTTATTACTAATTAATTACTATTTTTAACTATTTAAAATTATAATAAATACTAAAAGGATTAGGAAAATTATGAAACTTTTTCTAAAAATACTATATGATGACAGAAAACTAAGAAAAATAGAAGAACAAGATTTGCTTATTAATAAGCTAAAAAGAAAAATCAAAAAGCTAAAACCTATTAAATAAACACTATCACTGATTTTAACTTGATATTTTTCTGGATTTTCTTTTTGAAAACTACTTTAATACTGATATTATGAAACTTTAACAAAGACAAAAATTTTACAAAACACAAATAAGCTATTTTACAAGCTTATAGGCCAAACAGTAGGCTTAAGAGCTTATTTTGTGTAAATAAGCTCAAACAAGCTTACACACTGAAACAAAAACTCAAACAAGATAAAATAAGTTACAAGCTACTTATATGAAGCCAAAAGACAAAGAAAAGCACACTAATAAGCTACTGAAAAGGTAATAAGCACTTATGACAAACACAGAAATGGGACAAAGTTTAGGCTTATTGCAGCCTTACCAAACAAACTAGAAAAGGAAAACTTAAGCTTGGGACTCAAAGATGACCAGATTGGCTTTCCAAAGAACCAAGGATCACAAGATTTGAACAATAATTAAGCTCTGTGCAAGCTTTTGATTGAGCTTATGTACTGATGCACAGGGCACTCTTTTCAGACAGGTACCCAAAAGAAGCTTGAAAATAAGCACTCAATAAGCTAGACAGAAGTGAACTAACATTTTTCTAATTTAGTATAGCAACTGAACTTTGATAATCCAAAAACTTATAAGCTGAATCTTACTAATAAACACACAGTAAAAAGATCTATTTTATTCAAAAATGACCCAAATGAAAATTTGACTTTTTGGTTTGCACTAAGAGTTTGACCAAAGTGAACTTTGATTTGATTTTATGCACTGAATATGTTATATCAAGGTATGTTAAGACTGACTTGAGCAAGATTAACAACTTATAAACACAAAACAATGATCATAGATCATGAAATTCCAACAGTGGGCACATAAGCCATGATCAAAAGGATTTTTGACTTTTGCTTGTATAAGAACTGGTTTTGTTGGTTTCTTTGAACTAATAGGACCAAGTGAGATACAAGAAAACAACAAACAACCACTCAAACAATCCTTAATACAGTTTTACTACTCAAATCCAAACAAGCCTTATTTGACTGTTTTGAAACTTTTTCAAAGAAACTCACAGATTAAGAACATGTGATTAATTGCAGACCATGTATTATCATATGTTAACACTAAATAAGCATTAAACAACAACCATATCAACATAAAACTCACTAATGAAGATTATGCTATTTTCACTGTCAAAATAAGATTTTAATAAACTACAAATTTAAAAGAACAACTAACTGATTTTATGGCTTAAACACACTTAACTATATCTAATAAACAATAAGAAACAGAAATTAGAGCTAATGAACAATTACAACAGTGAAATGCCAAATTGGTCAAAAAGCTTACAAATGGGTATCCAACTGCAAACTGAGATCAAGGACCAATGAACACCCCTATTAGCTTACCACTAAGCTTCTAACCCAAGGCCATCCATGATTTACCCTGCTCCAGCTGTGTACACCATTTCCAACTGATTTTTGATTTTTAAACTATTTAATTGGTATTTTTGGTGATTTTTGATTTTAACATCTAAAGTGAATTTTAAGGTTTCTAATAGCTTAGAAAAGCTATCTAGGAGCTTATGTGGCTTATTTCAGTCCATATAAACAACAAACAACAACATTACCATGATATGAGATTTTTGAAAGGAAATTTGCATAAACTGAATTTGATATTTAAACACTGAAATTGATCATTAAAAAAGATTCAAATACACTTGAGAGACTTAAACAAAGTACTTGGAATTGAAAATATACACTGTAAAACTTAGATTAAAGAAAACGACTAAAGAAAATTTAAGTTACACTAGATATCCTATACATTGCATCCTAGCTCCTCTTTATAGACTTTTTGCACTTCTCATTGACCTCTGAATCTTTCCCACCACTTCTGAGCCATTGGATTTCTCTAATTCATCATAACCATACAAGTGGATTTTGGCGCCAATTTTCTTATTAGCAGGTTTGAGCTTTAATGAGGGTGGGTTTCAATCAATTAAAGGTTTTTGGTGCTAGTGGAGGTGGAGGAGACAAGGTAAGGTGAGTGAGGTTGAAAAAGTGGTAAACTGCTCTGGTTTCTGGTTTTACAGTGTTGTGTGAGAGGGAGATGAACAGTGCATAGTTTTGGCGCGTTTTTGACTTTTTGACCGGAGGTATATAATAACGGGGTGGGGAGATGGGCTAGGGGTTTGGGCCAGCAGCTGGGTTGGATATTGGATTTGGGTTTGTGTTTGATAAGGTGTCCGTTTGGTTTAGCTAGATAACAAGGACCAAAATTGTAATTTCACCAAACTTCAAGGACTGATCATGATACTTTTTCCAATGTTATTACAAGGATCAAACTTGACAACTTTGATAGTACAAGGATCCTTTTTGCATAAATTCCATTTTAAAAGGTCCAAGGATTAATTTTGCAATTTTCCAAAGTTTAGGGACCTTTTATGCCATTTGACCAAAGAATCATTCAAGGACCATTTTTGATAACTTAGAATACTTCAGGGACCTTGAATGACAAAACTTCACATTTTTGAATTCCAGGGACTAGATTTGACAACTTTTAAAACATGGGGGACTAAAACTGCCAATTTTGCAAACTTGAATCATTTTTCATCTGATTTTGATATTTTTGCATTTAAAACACATAAAACACTGATTTGTGATATTTTGATCATTTTGATGTGTTTCTGAGTGTTTTCAGATGATTTTGCAGTTTATATTGTACAAAAATGATGAGTATTTAGACACTCATCAGTACTCGAATTTACAATTTTTGTAATATATTTTGAAATACATCAAATCAATAAAAAAGTGAAGATTAGCTACCTTCATTGTTTTATTTTTACAATAATTTCATTTTGATTAAGTGCATAAGACGCGCAAGCACAAAATTAGGCACGACCCAAATATGCTATTTCCGAATAACAAAGAGTTATCATGAATAACCAAAAGGTGAACAACAAATCACCAAGGTACATAAGAGGTATTGCAAGCCCAGTACTGGGAGGATAGCCCAAAATTATCCAAAGACTATTAAAAACGTGCATATCCGTATAAACGTTAAAACAATAGCGCGGCACAAATCCAAAAATGGTGTGCACAAAAGACTATTAAAAACATGCATATCCGTATAACGTTAAAATAATAGCACCACACAATGTACGCAACGGATACTAAAAACATAGATATCCATACAACAAAAAGATAGTACCATTGAACAGGTAACAAACTTCACACAACCATTGTAAACATTACAAGAAATGGAAAAGCTAGACATTGTTCAAAGGACTACAAACATAAAAGAAAGAAAAGTAAACTAGTTTTGCTCCAAGACAGTCACGCTAGCGTCAGGTTCAGACAGGACGGAAGGAACTTCGCTCACCTCAGGGTGTGGATCCTTCGCAATATCAATAATAACACTAGACCCTCCAATGTCATAATCATAGGTGGAGGGGCCTAACAGAGACAGCAGGAACACTAACAAAAGCAAGTACAAGTGACAACAAATTACTAGAAATCAAAGCCAAATTGCTAGTTGAAGGTCCTTCCGCACCCATAACATTGCGGGCGGATAATAGATCAACTAAAGAATCATAAACATCAGCAACAGTGGGCTGATGAGAAGCGGGAAGACTCCTAAATTGATCCACCCTTTTTTGAACAACTTCCAGCGAGCGAGACAATGAGCTAGTACCAATAACAGTGCTAGTATGCTTGTCATAGACAGGAACCACAAGTTGTTCAATATTAGGCTGTAACCCAACAATCATGGGAGCATTCGCATGCGGCCCCTCAACCCGAAGAAGATCCATAATCTCCACAATACCAGCATCCTTGCTAGACTTAAGAACGGAGAGTAAGGAAAATTCCACATCCGCAAGGGCCTTCACGGCGGAAAGATAGTGAGCTTTTACAAAAGGGTCATATGCAGCAAGATCCACAAGCTCTTTTTCCTCCTTACCATGAATAATACCCGCTGCTAGCCCAACTTGCATACCTTTATCAATGGCACGGCTAATAACCTCCGCCATAACTGCAGAATACTCGAAAGAATTCAAACACTTAAACAAAACAAGGCTCATGCCATTAGTCAACAACCAACGCCGACTAGATAGCAAAGTAAGAAAGCGAGGATAAAACTCCTCATCAAGGTGCCGAGCCAGTGCACACAATTCAGCAACTATTGAATCAACCTTTTTCATAACCGCAGCCACTTTCGCGTCTTGAGTCTTGGAAAACTCTTCCCACAAAGCATCAAGAGAAGGAATTTGACTACGAAGCTCGGAACATGAGGACTCCAAAGTACATATCTACAAACAAAACAAAGGGTCAAAAACAATGGAAGAATGAGAAAATGGAAAAGCTGGACGAAAAATCATTAATACATACCTGTCCAGAAAGGTTAGCATTCTGAGATTTGAGAGCAGCAACTTCAACCCTCAAGGTGGATGACTCAGAGTCCTTCACATCAAAAGACGATCGGAGCTCCGCAAGCTCAGTACAAAGAGAGTCTCGTTCCCAATCAAGGGCAGAATTTTGAGTCTTCAACAAAGCAAGTTCGCGGTAGAAGCTACGGACAACTCAGCAATAGTAGCCAACTCAGAGGACCCGACTTCAGCAACTTTAGCCCTAAGGATCAAAACTTCCTTATCCCTCTCCTCTAACAGGGATAATAGGCGTCTTCTCTCTACCATATTATACTCCAATCGCATACGAACTTCAGAACTAAAGCACACCTGTCGTGCCGTAGCAACATTGAACTTAGCAAGAAGGCGATCATACCCCATCTCACGAACGGATGAAAAATAGCAAGGAGGAGCAAACTCATCCACCATGCCACGGCACTTATCAGAATCATCAAGAATAGAGTTCTTGGCAACATTCCATTTTGGAACATGAACACCAAACGAAGAGTTGGAATCTGAATCATCAACAGCGCGGATGTCCCCAGCTGAGACATCAAAGTCAGAAAAATCGTCAAGAACAGGGTGAGCGCCGCCAACAACATTAGAACTGCCAGGAACGGAGGAAGAAACATTAATTTGATCCCTTTCCCTCTCACCAGAAACGACAGTAGTAATGACAGCGTCCGTCATAACCGGCACGGAGGACCTGCCAAACAACAAACAGAAAATAAGTAAAGGCAGGGGGAATAGAAGCATCACGAAAAGATAAAAATCAAGACAACAAACCTGAGGGGGAACTACCAAGATGGAGCAAACCAGAATCAGACTCAACAGGGGTCCCAGCTTCATGAATGGGAGTTATTGATAATGAAGGAGAAGAAAAAGAATGAGTGGGTAAAGCATTCAAACAAAATTCAAGAGAACGATTACTTTGAACAAGCAACTTCTGAATAGATTCCGAAGACTTACCACCAATAGAAGACCTACCGAAATCCACATGGTCACTCCTTAACTTATTACGAGGATAAACAGGATCGGTGCAAACTTTCCTCCTCTTTCTTCTAGGGCCTGAAGCCACATCACAAGCAGGCACCCAAAATGTACCAAGAGTAGCACCAGACACCAAAAGATCAGCTTCAGCAGCAGAACGAACAGGCCGCGCAATATTAACATCCACAGAATCATCACAGGACCTGGAACCCCCGGCTTCAAAATTAGCAAGCATATTCCCATCAGCCCCCAACTCATCAACTGAAGACGGGGGGCAATTGAAACGGTCCAGCTTTCAGTTAGTTTCAACAATGGAAGCTCACCTTCTTTTAAAGGACGAATATCAACCCTCAGCTTCATAGGATCCTTCATTCTAGCAAGTAAAGAAACATAAATGTGGTACACCCACCCTGATCTTCTTCGTCATAGAACACAAGGTAAAAATATTCACCCAAAGTATAATTACGACTTAACCCAACAAAGCAAAGAAAGGACTCCGGAAACTTGTGAAAAGGAGAAGCATGGGCAACAAGGGAAGCAGCATGCCCAACATCAAACTCAACATCCCCAGGAGTAGCATCCTTAGGAACGCTTCTCCCAACATAGAAGGGATGAATAGCAGGACAAGCAAAGGAGTCAACCCAAAATAAATGGTCATTCTAACTTTTAAGAGAATCAATGGGTTTAGTATAGCAAACGCCAAAACTATCAACTCGTTTACTAAAAGAAAGTCAAGCATTCTTCAGAGACTGAACATAAAAGCACCTAAATAACCCAACCGAGGGTTTGATACCAAGATCAAAACAAAGAATCTCAAATTAAGAAACTTTTGCAGCAACAATAACAGAAAGCTGCGATATATGGACGCGATAATAATTAAGGATAGAAACAAGGAACACAGATAAAGGAAGCCGAAAATTAGCGTATTTAAAAAAGTAGGTATATACACCAATCTTCCCATCTGGTGCCTCTTGAATAGTCTGATCAGGATCAGGCAATTCTGGATGAACAAATTGCGGAATTGAATATTTAATACAAAAGCGATCAAGCATCCCTTGTGAAAGCTTAGACTTAGCAGAGGCAAAAGTACCCATAACGGAGGAGGAAAAGGAATTAGAACCTAACCTGAAAAGATAACCTGGATGACGGATGCAACCCATGAAGATTAGATCGAAAAGAAGAAGAGTACCACTTGCAAATAGAGAACAGTAAAAGAAAAATGGGGCAAAGGAAAAATAAAGTGTATTCGTACAAGGAGGTTGCTGGCGTCCAGAGAAACCCTAAAGGAGGACACGTGTCAAAAAGCAACCCGATCCAACGGTGAATAGTAAGGAAGAAAAAAGCAAGGCTAGCGAAAAGACGCAGGACCCACCGGGTCCAATCAACCAAAAAATGAAGGGTCAGGAATCGTTCATGTTGCACAACACGTAAAACAAGAAAGAAAATGTCATAAAGACACTTCAAAGTTAAGAAGCAGAAACGGATCCGTCAAACTTAAAGTCTAACAATATTCACAGCACACGACAGATATCCGTGTGCAATAAAAATGCCAGACTGGGGGGGCTCAATGACGTAGCAGTCCCTAAAAAAGAGGAACATCAGAAGGACATTTCAAAAAAGGCATGGAAAAGAAAAGTGCTCAGTCAACTCAAGTCTAGTAATATCCACCGCATGCGACAATATCTGCATGAAATGCACATACTAGACTGGGGGACTTTGTAAAACCCTAAAATCGTAAATGCGTTAAAAGACAAAAATACCCTCAACAAATAATTAGCGAAATATAACAAGCTCGTTAAATCGATGGACACTTAATGATAATTGATTTGTACAAGACTTTGAAAATTATAAACTTATAGTTAACTTATAATTTCTATATAACACATTAAAATGTTATATATAACACTTAAGAAATAAAATAAATAAAGTGTACAATGTATTTTTAGAAGGTGAATTAAACTTGATTTGGTTTTGTAAATCCCTTGATGGTCGGCCAACAGAAACGCCCATAAGGCTCCTAAACTTTTGCCAAAAATAAATCATTCTTATCAATATAATCCTCATATAACCTCATTTAAGTTTTATCACAAAACCCTAAACTCTCCTACACAAAATATATGGCAAACACAAGAAAAACTCCCTCCATTCCATCCATTTTCTGTCGACACAAAAGCAGTCCAAGGTAAGGTTCGGGACTCCTTTTCAAGGCTAGATATACGTGGTGTTTGCGAGTACTAATTTAGTTTTGTTGTGGGCTTGGTATTGCTGTTGTTGGCGTGAACCTAGGGCACAGGAAGGGTGCTTGATGGTTTGGTTTTTGTCCATTGCTCTTATCCTGGTCGTCACGCTAAAAGGTACCACGAAAACGCTCTCGTCATCCCTCCTTGCTTTATGATTCTGGTCGTGTAACTCTAGTACCATGCGCATGATTTTTTCCACATTAATATGCTACACAAATGACTAAAACAAACCTAATGTATTGCCACATAAAGACCATGAGAAAACTTGTATATATGTCGATTTAATACACTCCTTGTTTTTTGTTTTGGATCTGATTCTGGTCATGGATGTGGTGCCTTGTACGCATGTTTTGTTGTCCATGTAAGTGCCTTGTTAAAACTAAATCAAAGCTATGAACAACCTAATATAATCGGCTATATAAAATCTTGAAGAGATCACTATACATGTCGACATACACAACCTGATTGTGTTTTACTTTCTGATCGAGGGTCTTGGGGATTTTTGGGCAATGTATTTAGGTCTCATAATGGCCTAGTAACCTATAAAATAGAGCTTACGAATTGCCTTGTAACCATATTCTAAGCATTTTTGTAAACTGTAATGTATATATATAGCATGTGTGTGCATGGCAATTATGTATCCAAATGAGTTATATCCAGGTTCTTATTAAACGCATGATGATAAATGGATCCTCATTGATTTATACTATACATTAAAAGAAAGACAAATGTGTTGTACCTGGTCTTGTCGGGGGTGAATTTGAGAGCGATCGCGGGAAAATTGGTTGGGTTATTCGGTGTTTCAAAAGCATGTCGGGATAGTCAAGCCGGGGGTTAATCATAATATATATTTACTTGGTCATAAATGTTAGTCATTTGAACCGCGAGCAAGCTTAAAGATTGTCGATCAAAATGTTAAAACAGGGTTCTTGCTATTTATCTTAAACGTGCATGGAAATTTAAATAACATAATACTTTAAGTTAATTACAATATAAACCTTCTACTTTGAGTTAATTATCATGTAAACCCTACACTTTGAAGTATGATTATATAAAGCCCTCAAATAGATTAATTATCATATTAAACCTTTAAGTCTACCATTTATCATTTTTAACCCCTTAGTTTGACCAATTAATGATTATCACCCTAAAGTATTTTCATTCCTTCCATTACTAAAAATGAGAATACGCTTACAACTCTAAAAATATAAATACGATTAATCGTTATGACTTAAATGAGCTAATAAGTATTATACGAATCGTAATCCGTGTAGATTCGTTAGAGGAGACGTGACATTGTGTCTTCGTGTTCATTCGTTTGCTTTCCTTTCATTGGCGTTAAGGTACAGATATTCTATCCCTTTTCAGTAGGGATTTCTCCTGACTTTTCGATCCTTGACTTTACTTCACTTATGATATCCCTTTGCTATGATTTCCTTATGCTATGATCCTTTTGATATGATTCCGACTTAATCCTTTGATATGATTCTATTCGCTATGATATTAGTTTGTTATGATTATGAACCATCTGATTATGAACCTCTGATTATGAACCATCTGATATGAACCTTTGATATGAACTTTGATATGAACCCTTATGGTATGATATGATTATGCTTTGACCTTTCAGTTTGATACCCGAGCCAAATATGTATTCCTAGTCATGAAGGTAACATGACCATGTCATTGATGCACCAATGGCATGACTCCAGTGTGTACAAGTGATGATACACACCGTCCCCATTATGATATGATTATGAGCTCACTATATGTATATGATTTGGCCACTATTATATGTTCCGGGGGGCGTATGGATGCATCCTAGATATGATATGTTTCGAGGGATTTGATCTGATACGTTTGTTTATATGGTGAATGATGTCGTGTGCAATACGCGTCTTCACAATTCTGGGAGCTAGCTACTCCATTTGTTACTGAGGTCTCCCCTCCTATTATGTATGGTATTCCGAGGTCACCCCTCCGAATACAATGGCTACTTGTGATATGATATGATATGATATGTTTCCGGGCTCGGGTAGATTTCTGATAACCCTTACCCTTTTGATAAACCTATATTGTACCTTCTGATTGGTGCAAAACCATCAAGTTTAATTACACAAGCTAACCACTTGTGAATGGCTAACCGTAATAAACTTAAAACTGCTCAGAAACCAATACAATGAAGATCAAAGGAATATAGGGAATTCCTGGGTCGTTAAGTCCCACAGAGGATGAATTGGTGTATAAACACTTGATCAGATGATAGAATGATCACTAAGGATAGTGATCAGTAAGGTTTTTGATGAATAATTACCTAAAGAAAAGATTAACAAATTACAGCGACTTAAATGCAATTTAAAGGAAATAAAAGATAAAATATATTAAATAAACGCTATCACTATTTTTACAATGATGTTTTTGTGATTTAATAAAACAAAATATCTTAAATAAACTATTTAAACTAAAACGTAAACTCAAATTACCTAAAAACTAGATTTAAAATGAAAACGTACGTTAAGTCTAAAAATTACGCGAGTGCGCAAGCAAAAACGTAAAATTTATGAAATAAAAATCCTACAAGTGTAAAAACAATTTTTTTACGTACTATATGACAAAAGAAAATTTTAGAAAAAAGATTTATATTTTTTAGACTTTTATATTTTTTATTATGAATTAAATAAGATTTTACACTAATTAAATGTTTAAAAATACTAAAACTATTTGGAAAAATCTGAAACTTTTTTATAAAATACTTAATACTAATACAATTTTATAAAAAATACAAAAACTGAAAAAGCTAGTTCGAATAAGCTAGAAATAAGCTAAATTGATCGTATAAGCTAAAGAGACAAAAGGTGGTTATATGTTTGATTGTACAAAATATGAACGAAACAAGTCCCAAGGGCAATTGGTATCCAGGTACCCTTCTAACACGCTCCTAAGGGGGAGGTCTCAGGTTCGAGCCTGCCTAACCCCTTTTTGCTGAACATTTTTTTTTTTCAATTTTTCTTTTTGCAAACTATTAAACACAAGAGAATAAGTACTTTTTATAACTACAACTTTTTATAAAAACAACCAATAAGCACTGAAATAAGCAATGATTTTTCAACAGTAAGCTTTTTATTGGAATAAACACAAGTCTTAAGCTAAATTAATTAATAAGCTAGTGAATAAGCTAGAAATAAACTGAAATAAGCTAAGTAACTGAAAATAAGCTAATATGAACTCTGAATAAGCACAATTACTAGGAAATAAGCACTGAACAATTCAAAATAAGCACTTAATTAGAACTGTTACACAGTTCACTGTGGTTTACTAGGTACTTTAAGCTAATTATTAAGCACTGTAATAAGCTAGGGAATGAAAATAAAAACTTGGACCAACAAGTAGACCAACTGAGCTCTCTAAAAAGCTATTTTACAAGGATTGGCTTATACTAATGAGCTTTTGAGAAGCTTTTAAAAAACTCTACAAACACTGAGTTATTGATATTCTAAGTAAAAATGGACAAAAATAAAAGCAATGAGCAGGCTTATCTAATAAGCTATAAATTGAAAAATGAAAGCTGGAACTCTTAGATGGCTAGGTGAGCTACTTAAAAAGCTAAAACTCACAAGCTAAGGCCAACTAATAAGCTCTATGAGAGCTTGTGAAATAGGTTACCCAGTCTGTGCATAGGGCACTTTCGCAGTCAAGGGGCTAAACAAAGCTAGGAAATAAGCTGTTAATAAGCTGAGTAAAAGCAATCTAGTATTTTTCTAATTTATTTTAGCAGCTGTATTTTAACATCCTAGAAGCTTATGAACTAAATCTTATTATTAAACACACAGTAAAATTCCAAAGTTTATTCAAAAACGACTCAAAGGAAAATTTTGACTTTTTAAAGACACTAGACTTTTGACTTTTAGGAACTTGTGATCAATCTTGTGGACTGAATAAGTTATGTTAAACTATATTAAGATGATTTTAAGCTAAAGGACCAAGTTTTAAGCTACTATGGTGAAGTTTGCATTTAAAAACTCTAACAGTTAACTAACAAAGATGAGATTAGGATGAATTTGACTTTTTCTAAAACAAGCACTTGATTTTATTGTTTCTATGAGTTACTTAGACCCACTGTGACATGGAACAACAGCAAGCAACAACACAACTGGCCTCTAACACAGTAAACACAGCAAAACCAAACAATACTTAACTAGACTGTTTTGGTGTTTTTAAAAGAGTTTCAAAAATTTAAACCATTCACTTGATTCTAGACTTTATAATATCATATATTAAAGCTAAATAAACATTAAACAACAACTCTAATAACATAAAACTGAGAAATTACAATAATGCTAATTTAACTGTGAAAATGAGAATTTTGATAACTACAAATTAAAAAGAACAAGTTATTGGTTTTAAAGCTTAATTATACCTAACTAAGGCTGATAAACATACAAACACAAAGATTTGAGCTAATGACTGTCTTGAACAGTAAAAGGACAAATTGGATCAAAAGTGCTTACAAGTGATTTCAAGTGAAAGATAAGAACCAAGGACTGAGAACATATCCTATAGCTTCCCAAGAAGCACTAAACCAATAAGTAATCCAAAATCAGCTCTGCTTCAGTCATCTTGTACCTTCTTCAGTGATTTTTTATTTTTAGCTAAATTTTTTGTATTTTTGGTGATTTTTCTATTTTGATTTTAAACTGAGTTTAAATTATTTCTAATAACTTATAAGCTTTATCAAAAGCTTATATGAGCTTAAGCAGTAGTAACAACAACCATTAACAACTTTTGCATATTATGAGATTTTAACCATGGAATTTAACATAAACTGAAACCAGATTAAAACTTGGAATTGATAACTGAAAATGGTTTAGAACACACTGGAATATGATTACAAAATACTTGAAAGTTTAAATTTACACTGGAAAACTTGAAAAACTTAAAACGACATAAGCTTAAAATAAATTACACTAGATAGTGATACATTGCACAAAAACTTGTATATAATGAGCTTTTCCAGTCCTTTGTCGACCTCTGAATAAATCCCACTTTATTTGAACCGTTGGATTCAACCAACTCATCAGTTTTGACAATTGGCGATTTTGGCGCCAATTTTCAATTGAGCAGGTTTTTCTAAATTAAGGCATTTGGATTGTTGTGGAGGTGTTTAAGAGTAGGTAAACAGGTGTTAGGGATGAGGTATAAAGGTGAAGAGGTGGAAAGGTGGTTAAAACCACCTCTGGTTTTGGATTTCAGAGGTGGGAGAGATGGTGCTACAGTGTTTGGCGGTTTTGCGCTTTTTTGACTGTTTGACCATGGTATTAATAACGGACGGGGTTGGTTTTGGGCTTGGGAAAGATTGGGCCAAGGGTTTATATTGGATTGGATTTGGGTTTAATAATTAAGGGTGTCCGTTTGGTTTAGTTAAACACACAAGGACCAAAACTGTAAATCTGCCAAAGTTGAAGGACCAATCTTGCAAATCTTCCATAATTTAAACAAGGACCAAACCTGCCATACTTGAATAGTACAAGGACCATTGTTGATTATTTTCCATTTTTAAAATGTCCAAGGACCATTTTTGACAATTTTCAAACTCCAGGGACCAAACTTGTGATTTTTCTCTAAACTTATCATGAAGGACCAATTATGTCATTTATTAATAATACAAGGGTGTTGTTTGAATAATTTCTATTTTTGAACACCCAGGGACTATTTTTGACATTTTTGTAAAGTTGAGGGACTAAAGTTGTAAATTGTGATTTTTGAACTTTAAAGGGCTTGTTTTGACAACTTTTGAATCTCATGGACCTTAAATGACATTTTACAAGTTTTGGAATGACCAGGGACTATTTTTGACACATTTTCAAACTTGGGGGACTAAAACTGCCAATAATGCAAACTTGATACGTTTTTCACCAGATTTTGGCATTTTTGCATTTAAAACACATAAAACACTTGTTTGTGATATTTTCATCATTTTGATGCGTTTCTGAGTATTTTCAAATGTTTTTGCAGTCTAGATGGTACAAAAATGATGAGTATTTAGACACTCATCAATCCCCCACACTAAGATATTACTAGTCCCTAGCAATGATTTGAGAAAATTTAATGGATTTCATCTCTTTACCAAAAGCCATTACTTCTGGAGTAGCCAATTGTTTTAGTTCAAGTAAGAACTTTGGTACAATGATAACCAAATGATTTTGAGCAAATCATAAGCTGTGAACGGATTTGATTTGTCTTTACCAGAAGCCGTTTGCTTCTGGACTAGCCAACTCTTAGATAAATTATCAATATTATCTTTGGTGAGCCGATTACCAATTATGGATTTCCAACTGCCTTTACCACAAGCCATAAACTTGCGGGCTAGCCAACTTTTCACTAGTTAAAGATATGGTGAGCTGAACACCATACAATTTTGGGCAAATTGCAAGCCATAAACGGATTTGAGATATCTTTACCAAGAGCCGTTTGCTCCTGGATTAGCCAGTCCTTATGTGGGTTAGACATGGCGGACTGATTACCATTTGCTGAGTAAGTGAAAAACACTTACTCCAAAAAAACATTTTGGCCAAAAACGGGGGAATTGGGTGGAATAATTACATGATAAAATTCGTGACAATTCCCCCCCACACTTAGAAATGAATATTGCCCTCAATATTCAAAGTACCGGCGGTTATGCCGAAACAAAGAACATAAAAAGGGAAATACTACGGCCATTATTTTATTTTTGATATATACACATTTTTTTTTATTAGAGGTTTTTATATACAACAGCATGGGGCAACTCCCCCACACTCGGGTGGTAGAAAGGGGGGGTAAGAAGACAGAAACATGGGTGAAAACCCATATGGTGTGTGCTACTATTTTTGATTCTCGAGTCATTAGCTTGACTCGATCCCCGCATTCACTGGTTCATGGGGAATGTTTGTAGATCCGGGACAATCACGGGTGGAATGTCCTCTCCAAAGTAGTGCTTTAATCGATGACCATTTACTTTAAAATTTGGACCATCGGGTTGAGATAACTCAATGGTGCCATAAGGATAAACCTTAGTGATAGTAAATGGACCAGACCAACGGGACTTAAGCTTTCCCGAGAAAATCTTCAATCTTGAATTAAAAAGAAGGACTCGATCACCAACGTTGAAAACGCGGTTCTTGATTTTTGAGTCATGAATCTTCTTTGTCTTTTGTTTATAGATTAAAGAGTTCTCGTAAGCTTGATCACGAAGTTCATTTAGTTCATTCATTTGAACTTTTCTGTGATCACCGGCTGTCTGTATATCGAAGTTTGCATGTTTTAAGGCCCAGTAAGCCTTGTGCTCTAGTTCAATCGAAAGATGACATGCCTTTCCGTACACTAGCTTGTATGGAGTACACTCAATTGGCGTTTTGTAAGCTGTACGAAAAGCCCAGAGTGCGTCATCCAGTTTATCCGACCAGGATGCACGATTTTCGCCTACTGTCCTTTCCAAAATTCTTTTAATACCACGGTTGGAAACTTCCACCTGCCCACTTGTTTGGGGGTGGTATGCAGTAGAGAGACGGTGGGTAACACCATACTTTTGCATGACACGATCAAATTGGTCATTACAAAAATGTGTACCACGATCACTGATTATAGCACGAGGAGTTCCAAACCTGGCAAAAAGAGATTTCAAAAATTTCACAACTACTCGGGCATCATTTGTAGGTAAAGCTTTTGCTTCAACCCATTTTGACAAATAGTCAACAGCCACGAGTATGTATTTGTTACCTCGAGAAGATGGAAATGGCCCCATAAAATCAATACCCCAGATGTCAAATATCTCACAAACTTGAATGGCATTTTGTGGCATTTCATTTCTTTGAGATATATTTCCATGACGTTGACAAGCGTCACAGGCTTTGACAAAATCGTGGGCATCCTTATAGATGGTGGGCCAATAAAACCCGGAATCAAACACCTTTTTGGCGGTGTAGTTTGGACTATGATGGCCCCCGGTGGGTCCAGCATGGCAAGCTTTGAGAATGTCAAGAGCTTCTTGTCCACAAACATACCGTCGGATGACTTGATCCGCACAGATTTTAAATAAGAAGGGGTCGTCCCAGAAGTAATGTTTAACATCTTTGAAGAATTTGTTCTTCTGCTGGGTCGACATACCTTTCACAATGAAGTTACCCGCATGGTAATTTGCGAAGTCAGCAAACCATGGGGTAGAAGAGTTTCCACGAAAAGAAACCGCATTGAGTGTCTCGAGAGGAAATGTTTCATTTATTTCCTTTTTCTCGAAAACATCTTTGTGAGGGTTTTCTAATCTGGACAGATGATCAGCAGCCAGGTTCTCAGCTCCTTTTTTATCACGTATGATGATATCAAATTCCTGGAGAAGGAGAACCCAACGGAGCAATCTCGGCTTTGCATCTTGTTTTGCAAAGAGATATTTGAGAGCCGAGTGATCCGTATACACTACACATTTGGTCAAGATTAAGTACGGCCGAAACTTCTCAAATGCATACACCACGGCTAATAGCTCTTTTTCTGTGGTGGTGTAATGAGTTTGAGCTTCAGTCATAGTCTTACTTGCGTAGTGAATAGGCTGAAAATGCTTAGCTCTACGTTGCCCTAAGACTGCGCCGATAGCAAAATCACTTGCATCGCACATGAGCTCAAAGGGTAAATCCCAGTCGGGAGCAACGAGAATGGGTGCTTCAGTAAGCTTTTCTTCAATGTTTCAAAAGCTATGATGCACTCGGGTGAGAAGAAAAAAGGAGCATCCTTTTCAAGAAGATGGGTCATTGGCCGGGCGATTTTGGAAAAATCTTGTATGAATCTACGATAGAAACCGGCATGACCTAAAAAACTCCTAATACCTTTGACGGTAGTAGGATGAGGTAATTTAGCAATAACATCGACTTTTGCTCTATCTACCTCAATCCCATTTTTTGAAATCTTATGGCCAAGGACTATGCCTTCTTTGACCATAAAGTGGCTTTTCTCCCAGTTTAGACAAAGATTGGTGTCTTTACACCGTTTGAGCATTTTATCTAGATGGGAGAGACATGTTTGAAACGAATCCCCAATGACCGAGAAGTCATCCATAAACACCTCCATTGTTTCCCCGATCATGTCGTGGAAAATGGCCATCATACATCGTTGGAACGTGCCAGGAGCATTACATAAGCCAAAAGGCATACGTCTGTAAGCAAATGTTCCGTATGGGCAGGTGAATGTAGTTTTATCTTGATCCTTTGGATCAATGGGGATCTGAAAGTACCCCGAGAAACCATCAAGGAAACAATAGTATTCATTCCCTGCTAATCTCTCAAGCATCTGGTCCATAAAGGGTAGAGGAAAATGGTCTTTACGAGTAGCGTCATTCAACTTACGATAGTCAATGCAAACACGCCATCCCGTCACCAATCGAGTTGGAATTAACTCGTTATCTTCATTTGTGACAACAGTTATGCCACCCTTTTTAGGAACACAATGAATTGGGCTAACCCAAGGACTATCTGAGATCGGGTAAATCAATCCTGCATCAAGAAGTTTGATAACCTCCTGTTTGATAACATCATGGATTTTTGGATTTACTCTTCTCTGATGTTGAACTGCTGGCTTGAAGTCATCCTCCATCAAGATTTTGTGAGTACAAAACTCAGGGTTGATACCCTTAATGTCGGAGAGTTTCCAAGCAATTGCTTGCTTGTGTGACTTCAAGATTTTTATGAGAGCAGCTTTTTCATCTTTACTCAAATCTCTAGCAATAATGACAGGTAATTTATCATCACCTTCAAGAAATGCATATTCGAGATGAGGTGGTAAGTCCTTAAGCTCAACCTCAGGAAATTCTTCAGTTTTCTCAACTGATTTGATTTCCTTGTTATAAAGTTCGACGGGAGGGAGAGGAAATGATGATGGATCATCATTAAGCAATTTCTCAATGAGAAGTATGTCCCCCTCAATGTTGATGGGAGCGTGATCAATTTCCCATGGAACAGAATCACTAGACAAGTAAGCTTCAATCTCTTCTAAGATGAAGTCACTTTCCTCAAATGGGGTGAGAGAAGGAGTAGAATTGGCGATGATAGGTTGAGATGAATGAGTGAGATTATCACTTAAAGAATTATGATCATAACCAAGAACTTCTTGAGAGTACTCTTCAGAAGCAACATCAATGATATCTATTCGGTTAACCGACTCAGAATCATAGTTTGCAGAGTACCTCGAAGTTTGATCAAGGTTAAAAGTGACAGCTTCATTACCAACACGTAATGTGATTTCTTGCTCAAATACATCTATGAGAGCACGGCCCGTCCTCAGGAATCCTCGACCAACAATGAGAGGAACCCGATGATCGGCATCAAAATCAACAACCACGAAGTCAGTTGGAAAATGGAACTTTCCTACTTTCACAAATACGTCCTCGGCAATGCCAAGAGGACGGGATATGGAACGAACTGCTAGCTCGAGAGTCATGCATGTAGGAGTAAGTTCCGGAAGAGAAAGTTTCTTCCACACTGAATAAGGCATAAGGTTGATGCTTGCACCAAGATCTGCTAGGGCAAAGCATTCAACCATTCCTGGAAATACACAAGGTAAGAGAAATTTTCCAGGATCTCCAAGCTTTTCTGGAAGCTTTTTCAGGATAACTGCAGAGCAGTTCTCGTTAAGAGGAGTTTTAGCCATTTCAAACAGCTTTTCCTTGTTGCTTAACATGTGTTTGAGAGTTGATGCAAACTTGGGCATCATCATGATAGCATCCGCAAAGCTTATGTCAAAATGTAGTTCTTGGAAAATTTGAAAAAATTTGTCCATTTGATGACTAGCTTTTTCGCGAAGCTTTTGCTCATTCAAACGTGATGGATAAGGAATAGAAGATTTGGATTTGGTATTTTCAACGGGAGCTACAGGTGGTTCAAAAACAACTCCTGGATTAGACTTGGGTTTCTGGACAACTTGAGGATGGACATCATTGGTACCTCCATTATTAATAGGAAGTTCCTTGTCCTTTGTCTCCTTTGTAATTTGACTCATTTCTCCTAGTGGAGGAGGCATTGGAGTCGTAGGTCCATTGTGTGTCCTAGGTTCACTTTCCACTACCTTAGGAAGAGAAGAAGAAGAGGTAGTAGGAATAGCGGGTCCATTGTATGAAACACCACTTCTGGTCGTGATCGCCTTAGCATCACCCCTCGGGTTAGCGATCGTGTTGCTCGGAAGTTTTCCTGAGCCCGAGGGTTGATCATTTAAAGACTTTTTGAGATCAGCAATCTGACTGACCAACAACCTGTTCATTTCATCTTGGGATTTCATGAACTGCTTCAGTAACTCATCAGATGATGGTACTGGAGGATGTGGAGGGAAATTCTGAGGTCTGATGTTTTGATTAGGACCTTGTTGTTGAAAATTCCCTTGATTAGGATTCACATTCCCCTGAAATTGATTCCCTCGATTGAAATTGTTTTGATGAAGGTTCCCCTGATGTTGGAAACCTTGATTGGGTCCAGGATAGAAATTACCTTGGTTTTGATAACCTTGGTTCATTCTAGGTTGATTCTGATTCCGGTTAAGATTCTGGTTAAAACCGGGTGGTGCCTGATAAGTGTTAGCACGGTAGTTTGGTTCATTCTGAGGACGGTATTGATTACCTCCTTGATTTGAAGTACCGGCTATAGCATTTGCTTCAAACGGACTACCATCAGTGGCAGTACAGTTGTAGTATGCATGAGGACCACCACAAGTAACACAAACTTCAACTTTCTTCACTTCACCATGTGATGGTGTCTGAGTGAAAGTGACTTACTTTTGGTTAGCAAGAACCAAAGCCTGAACAATATCTGTGAGTTTATCTATCTTAGCATCGGTGCTAGATGTACTCACAGGAGATGAAGTAGAAGGTCCAGTATTAGACTGAGTCTGATATGTCTTTGTGCGGAAAGAACGGACCTGGGACTTGTTTCAATGATTTGTAAGGCTTCTTTTGTGGTTTTGCTAAGGAAATTACCTCCTGCTGAGGCATTCAAAGAGTCTTGGTCAGCTTGTCTCAGACCATTATAGAAAGTATCCATTTGCATTAACTCGGTAAAACCATGATGTGGACACTTGCGGAGCAATTCTTTGTAACGATCCCGTGCCTCCCCGAATGATTCATCAAATCTCTGAGAAAATTTCATTATCTCATTCTTAAGACTTGTAGTTCGGGATGGAGGATAGAATTCGTTAACAAACTTGGTAACTAGATCCTCCCATGTCTCAATGGAATGAGGGGGTTGTTTCTCAAGCCAATTCCGGGCTTGTCCCTCTAGAGAGAATGGGAACAGAAGAAGCTTGATAGCTTCATGTGGGACATTCTTATACTTGATGGTAGATGCAATCTTGTTAAACCATCGAATGTGTGCATGAGGATCATCCCGCTCAAAACCATAGAATTGGCTTTGGGTTACTAGATTAAGCAACCCGGTTTTGAGCTCGAAAGTATCAGCCACAATGGCTGGAACAACAATGGCATCTCCGTAACCCTCGATGGGTGCTTGGAGAAGCTCATTCATCGGTTTTTCTTCTGCCATGTCGATAGGGGGTGGTGGTGGTAGACGTTCCTCAGTCACGGCTGAAGGAGCAGAACGTCCTCTACGTCTACGAGGAATCTTTCCAAGTTCTGAAAGTGGACTTGTAGAACTGGAAGAACGAGTGCGCATGCACTAAGTATAAAAATCAATTTTTTCAAAACAAATGCGAGGCAAAACGACAAGTGAACTTAACCAATAATCACAAATGAAATGGCTTCTTTGAAAAAGGTACACCAAATCACAAGGACACAAAGGCAAGTTTTAAATCTGATGTTCGGGAACTTATTATGGTCACACCCCCAGTTAGTAGGTGTACTGCCTTGATTTGCGGTGGTTGATTTTTATGTATAAATTAAGTACCACTGAAAAGACGTAGGTAATGATTTGTGCTGATGGTTTAAAAACTTTTGGACAATATTTTTGGTATCGTCTCGTTTAACCAAATCGTATCTCTTTAAGAATCACCTTAAAAGAAACACAAGATAGAAAACGTTACGATTGTTTTGTTGTTTTATATTGTTTTTTTGGGTTTTTAACACTTTAGGAAAAGTGTTAATGAACTTTTTGATTTATTTTAACTTTACAGAAAACTGTTTACAAAGATTGTGGTATATGTGCAAGTACGGGTCTGAAAAATGCTAAAAACACGCTTACAGCCCCCCCGGCAGCGGCGCCAAAATTTGATTGGTGCAAAACCGTCAAGTTTAATTACACAAGCTAACCACTTGTGAATGGCTAACCGTAATAAACTTAAAACTGCTCAGAAACCAATACAATGAAGATCAAAGGAATATAGGGAATTCCTGGGTCGTTAAGTCCCACGGAGGATGAATTGGTGTATAAACACTTGATCAGATGATAGAATGATCACTAAGGATAGTGATCAGTAAGGTTTTTGATGAATAATTACCTAAAGAAAAGATTAACAAATTACAGCGACTTAAATGCAATTTAAAGGAAATAAAAGATAAAATATATTAAATAAACGCTATCACTATTTTTACAATGATGTTTTTGTGATTTTATATAACAAAATATCTTAAATAAACTATTTAAACTAAAACGTAAACTCAAATTACCTAAAAACTAGATTTAAAATGAAAACGTACGTTAAGTCTAAAAATTACGCGAGTGCGCAAGCAAAAACGTAAAATTTATGAAATAAAAATCCTACAAGTGTAAAAATAATTTTTTTACGTACTATATGACAAAAGAAAATTTTAGAAAAAAGATTTATATTTTTTAGACTTTTATATTTTTTATTATGAATTAAATAAGATTTTACACTAATTAAATGTTTAAAAATACTAAAACTATTTGGAAAAATCTGAAACTTTTTTATAAAATACTTAATACTAATACAATTTTATAAAAAACATAAAAACTGAAAAAGCTAGTTCGAATAAGCTAGAAATAAGCTAAATTGATCGTATAAGCTAAAGAGACAAAAGGTGGTTATATGTTTGATTGTGCAAAATATGAACGAAACAAGTCCCAAGGGCAATTGGTATCCAGGTACCCTTCTAACACGCTCCTAAGGGGGAGGTCTCAGGTTCGAGCCTGCCTACCCCCTTTTTACTGAACATTTTTTTTTTTCAATTTTTCTTTTTGCAAACTATTAAACACAAGAGAATAAGTACTTTTTATAACTACAACTTTTTATAAAAACAACCAATAAGCACTGAAATAAGCAATGATTTTTCAACAGTAAGCTTTTTATTGGAATAAACACAAGTCTTAAGCTAAATTAATTAATAAGCTAGTGAATAAGCTAGAAATAAACTGAAATAAGCTAAGTAACTGAAAATAAGCTAATATGAACTCTGAATAAGCACAATTACTAGGAAATAAGCACTGAACAATTCAAAATAAGCACTTAATTAGAACTGTTACACAGTTCACTGTGGTTTACTAGGTACTTTAAGCTAATTATTAAGCACTGTAATAAGATAGGGAATGAAAATAAAAACTTGGACCAACAAGTAGACCAACTGAGCTCTCTAAAAAGCTATTTTACAAGGATTGGCTTATACTAATGAGCTTTTGAGAAGCTTTTAAAAAACTCTACAAACACTGAGTTATTGATATTCTAAGTAAAAATGGACAAAAATAAAAGCAATGAGCAGGCTTATCTAATAAGCTATAAATTGAAAAATGAAAGCTGGAACTCTTAGATGGCTAGGTGAGCTACTTAAAAAGCTAAAACTCACAAGCTAAGGCCAACTAATAAGCTCTATGAGAGCTTGTGAAATAGGTTACCCAGTCTGTGCACAGGGCACTTTCTCAGTCAAGGGGCTAAACAAAGCTAGGAAATAAGCTGTTAATAAGCTGAGTAAAAGCAATCTAGTATTTTTCTAATTTATTTTAGCAGCTGTATTTTAACATCCTAGAAGCTTATGAACTAAATCTTATTATTAAACACAGAGTAAAATTCCAAAGTTTATTCAAAAACGACTCAAAGGAAAATTTTGACTTTTTAAAGACACTAGACTTTTGACTTTTATGAACTTGTGATCAATCTTGTGGACTGAATAAGTTATGTTAAACTATATTAAGATGATTTTAAGCTAAAGGACCAAGTTTTAAGCTACTATGGTGAAGTTTGCATTTAAAAACTCTAACAGTTAACTAACAAAGATGAGATTAGGATGAATTTGACTTTTTCTAAAACAAGCACTTGATTTTATTGTTTCTATGAGTTACTTAGACCCACTGTGACATGGAACAACAGCAAGCAACAACACAACTGGCCTCTAACATAGTAAACACAGCAAAACCAAACAATACTTAACTAGACTGTTTTGGTGTTTGTAAAAGAGTTTCAAAAATTTAAACCATTCACTTGATTCCAGACTTTATAATATCATATATTAAAGCTAAATAAACATTAAACAACAACTCTAATAACATAAAACTGAGAAATTACAATAATGCTAATTTAACTGTGAAAATGAGAATTTTGATAACTACAAATTGAAAAGAACAAGTTATTGGTTTTAAAGCTTAATTATACCTAACTAAGACTGATAAACATACAAACACAAAGATTTGAGCTAATGACTGTCTTGAACAGTAAAAGGCCAAATTGGATCAAAAGAGCTTACAAGTGATTTCAAGTGAAAGATAAGAACCAAGGACTAAGAACATATCCTATAGTTTCCCAAGAAGCACTAAACCAATAAGCAATCCAAAATCAGCTCTACTTCAGTCATCTTGTACCTTCTTCATTGATTTTTTATTTTTAGCTAAATTTTTTGTATTTTTGGTGATTTTTCTATTTTGATTTTAAACTGAGTTTAAATTGTTTCTAATAACTTATAAGCTTTATCAAAAGCTTATATGAGCTTAAGCAGTAGTAACAACAACCATTAACAACTTTTGCATATTATGAGATTTTAACCATGGAATTTAACATAAACTGAAACCAGATTAAAACTTGGAATTGATAACTGAAAATGGTTTAGGACACACTGGAATATGATTACAAAATACTTGAAAGTTTAAATTTACACTGGAAAACTTGAAAAACTTAAAACGACATAAGCTTAAAATAAATTACACTAGATAGTGATACATTGCACAAAAACTTGTATATAATGAGCTTTTCCAGTCCTTTGTCGACCTCTGAATAAATCCCACTTTATTTGAACCGTTGGATTCAACCAACTCATCAGTTTTGACAATTGGCGATTTTGGCGCCAATTTTCAATTGAGCAGGTTTTTCTAAATTAAGGCATTTGGATTGTTGTGGAGGTGTTAAAGAGTAGGTAAACAGGTGTTAGGGATGAGGTGTAAAGGTGAAGAGGTGGAAAGGTGGTTAAAACCACCTCTGGTTTTGGATTTCAGAGGTGGGAGAGATGGTGCTACAGTGTTTGGCGGTTTGGCGCTTTTTTGACCGTTTGACCATGGTATTAATAACGGACGGGGTTGATTTTGGGCTTGGGAAAGATTGGGCCAAGGGTTTATATTGGATAGGATTTGGGTTTAATAATTAAGGGTGTCCGTTTGGTTTAGTTAAACACACAAGGACCAAAACTGTAAATCTGCCAAAGTTGAAGGACCAATCTTGCCAATCTTCCATAGTTTAAACAAGGACCAAACCTGCCATACTTGAATAGTACAAGGACCATTGTTGATTATTTTCCATTTTTAAAATGTCCAAGGACCATTTTTGATAATTTTCAAACTCCAAGGACCAAACTTGTAATTTTTCTCTAAACTTATCATGAAGGACCAATTATGTCATTTATTAATAATACAAGGGTGTTGTTTGAATAATTTCTATTTTTGAACACCCAGGGACTATTTTTGACATTTTTGTAAAGTTGAGGGACTAAAGTTGTAAATTGTGATTTTTGAACTTTAAAGGGCTTGTTTTGACAACTTTTGAATCTCATGGACCTTAAATGACATTTTACAAGTTTTGGAATGACTAGGGACTATTTTTGACACATTTTCAAACTTGGGGGACTAAAACTGCCAATAATGCAAACTTGATACGTTTTTCAGCAGATTTTGGCATTTTTGCATTTAAAACACATAAAACACTTGTTTGTGATATTTTCATTATTTTGATGCGTTTCTGAGTGTTTTCAAATGTTTTTGCAGTCTAGATGGTACAAAAATGATGTGTATTTAGACACTCATCACCTTCCGTATTCCCCAACGCACCATAATCTGTATTACTTGTTCATTACTCAATATCCTTATATGATTCACTTTTACCAAGATTTAGATACTCCATTACATTGATCTGTCAACCTTTCATTCCGTTACTTCAGACTATGGTTCCATTCACGTACTGGGTTATTATATGCTTATTGAATTTGATTATGCTATTCATGTTTTATGTGACCATTGATTATCCTGCTATGATGTGATTAATATGCGGTTATCTGAGTTACCTGTTTCTATCTGATTATATGTGATCTCACTGTTATGTGTAAGATATAACTTTTCACATACACATCAAACCATAACACAAAGTAGCATATAGATGGAATTCTAGAGAGAGAAAGTTAGAGGTTTAGGGAACTTAGTGAGAGAAAGTGAAAAATATTATTATGAGCTCCAACTCTCTACCTTGGGAGGTAGAGAGTATTTATAGTCTTACATAAATCGCCACACATCGGGCTGTGGATCAGGCATACAGTGGGTAAAGACCCATCCGTCCTCCACGGTGTTACTTAACTAAATACTACATAACTAAAAAGAACTACGACTACGAGCTTTCTAACGATTACATATACTTGAGGTGACCGACTCTTTAATACCTGGAATTTCTAATTCCTAACAATCTCCCCCTAAGGGAGGTCACCTCAATCATGTACCAAAATTACATAGAATACAAATAGATATTACATTAAAAGTTGTTCTTGCATTCTTGATGTAGTCTTTTGCTCCTAAGCTCGTAGTCATTGATTCATCACATTGCATGTTTGGTTACTCCAAGTGGAGGTCTTTTACTGATCCACGTGATAATAATTTTGAGCCATCTTTTGAGATCATCAGCTATCAAAAATCTCTGAGACATCCATTGTGGTGTTGGTATTATGTGATGTTGTGACTATCGGACCGACATGCTCACATTTTGGATCATGATATCTTCTCATCAGAGTAGCGGAAGCTTTTGTTGATTCATGATATTGGCAGCAGCGTAGCAGAAGCATGGAGTGAAAATATCAGAGTCATTGATGCACTAATCATGATTTCTTTTGAGTTGAATGTGTTAAGTGAGCATGCGGCTATGGATTGACCGCTTCATTCTGATCAGCTGCAAACGTCGGGCGTACCTGCATACAACAGTTAGCAATAAATCGCACGAAAGTGTCTTTGATCACTTTCGTTGAATTGAGGTACACGGCCCACGGTTCCCCATTGATCAGTACAAGTACTGCCTGTGATCAGGTATAATTCCGAAGAATTTCCTTGATAGGGTTTCGCAGCTGCTCTAGCTGTTCTCAAACCGGAACATCTCAAAGAAGATAACACGGAGTGAGTGAACCAGCGAATTTTAAGTCCACTGATTGATGAAAAGAGATTTGAAAAACAATCGTGTATTGCTCAATAGAAATTGTTTTTGCAATACAACGAAGGTTTTATTGGAAATCAATTATCAATCATAAAAACACCTTTTGGTTTGAAAAATGAGTACACGGTCGATGTGCTGAAGAAAAGAGTTGTTAAGCTCAAAGACCAGTTTTTCAAAGGTATCCGTCAATCCCTAACCTGAACCAGGATTGATTCAAGAAATTGAATCGCCCCATTGTTTCTGTTCAGTTGTCACATGGTTGATCCATATAATAGATCTCACATGCCACCTACCAGGAGCTTGTTTGATGTTGGCTCCAGAAGGCTTTCCATCTTCATTGTGAATATGTAAACACATCACTCAGATGTTCTGGCAATACCACAAGGATAATGCGTAGGACTCAAGATATAATCTCTCTTTCCACATTGTGTGAAACAGAGAGTCTTCATTGAAAGTGTCCTAATGAGATTTATTGATGATCTCGTGGCTCTAGACTCAATTTGTGCATATTTGGATCCTGTGCCGGAGACTAGGGAGAGGGTCTCCTTCTTCAATATCAACAATCTCTAAGAGAAAGTCGATAGATAATGTCGGTTCCCCGTGAGAATGAAACAAGTCCTTTTAAGAGGAACTTGAGTGGTTTGGAAAGTTGAAGTGCAGTGCGTCACTGGGTCCATGACGTCTTTGTCTTCAATACCGATGTTACCATCAGTAGCATATGAAGTGAACCCGGTTTCTGCCCTAAGGTTGAATAAATGGAGGGCTATTTGTTTTTACCCTATTCTCATTCAATTCTTTTTAATTCTTCAACCCCTTCAGTGCTTACCGAGACTTCATAACAAGAACCTTGTTGGGTTTATTCCAGTAATAGCTCAGTCTTAGTCCGCACTCTTCCCATATCTCATTTTTCTCCTTTTATCATCATACCTAAGGACTTCTACACTAACTAGTGGATTGTCCCTGGGTAGATCCCTCCGGTTCTGGCGGATCATGGGAACCAATACCTAACCTTATCATCCTTATATCACCGTACATAAAGTAAAGTTGGTCGGTCTATTTGGTATTGTTCATCTGCCATTGGATCCAATTGAAAACCATTTGAAAATCAATTCAGGTACTTGTGATATATCAAAGCATTTTGTACTTGAATTGTTTTTGATATTTTTAGAACGAGAACTCCCCCTCAACATGTGCATCAAGTATTTGAAAATGTTTTGCACACGGAGGCAAGAGAAAGAATTAACTTCTTTGATTACCATTTTCTAAAAGATATCAACATCACTTCCCACATCAAATCAAGTAGAAATAGCATTTCCGGGATGGATGAGGTTTCCATAAATTCGCTCCCCCTCAATATGTGCTTCGAGGTTGAAAAGAGTTTTGCACATACTAGAGGGAACCTGCACATTGAGATAAATGATCACGTTTCAAATTATAGGTTTAAGATAGATGCTCCCCCTCAACATGTGCATTAAAAATTTGAAATCGTTTGTCACATGCGGGGAGGACATCATGTACATTCTTATAAAACCATTTACCGAATTATCAGTTTAAATCCAATTTAAATCACACATTCTCCCCCGATCACAATTATCAAATCATTTGAGATTTGTGATTTCTTATAGATTTAAATTGATTTTGAAAGCTTTTAAGGAGAATTGTGACTTGATTATGAAAGCGTTTTAACTGATAAGGATCAGATTTTTTAAAACTTTAAACTCCATTGATAAAACATGCATGTACATCTTTTGAAAACAATTTAATGCCAAATAACTTTTTAATTTAATTGAAATCATTCTCCCCCTCAATCAATGACATAGGTTGTTGATTGAGAGATAGAGATTTTGACAAATAAGTCCTGATGATTATCAAAAATAGAGATCGAGTTATTTTTCAAAGCATTTAGTTTTCAGCAGATAAATGTTTATAGAATCAGAGCATGGAATTTTGAAAACATGATAAAACATGGCTCTGTTCTTTCTTTTAAAACTAGGTTATTGCCTGAAAATAAAAATAAACCATTTTTTTTTTTTTCTCTTTCTCCCAAAAATTTATTTATTTATCTATTTATTTATTTTTTTATTTATTTTTATTTTTTTGGAATTCGAACAACATCTAAAGACCCGTGTCATTCTTTGAATGACATCACAAAGACCGTAGATATTATCGAACCGAGAAAAACATGACAAATTGACAATATTTTTTTGAAGATTTTTCGAATTTTTCAGATTTTTATGGATTTTGAAAGTTTTATAATTTTCTATTTTGTTTTTCGAATAAATATTTACAAGGGATAGATGAAGACAGACCTTTACTCCTCGTCTTCCTCCTGAAGACGTTTGAGAGTTTCTGGTTGAAGGCTTTTCAAACCAAGACGTGGAAGAATAAACTCAAAACGTTCTCTTGGAAGAGCTTTGGTGAAGATGTCCGCTAACTGATATTCAGACCTCACAAAATATAGTTCCACCACACCTTTTTCAACTTGTTCCCTGATGAAATGATGTCGAATGTCGATATGCTTTGCTCTTGAGTGTTGAACATTGTTGCATGAGAGAGCAATAGCACTTTTATTATCACAGTACAGAGGGATTTTGTTGAATTCAAAGCCATAGTCAGATAATTGAGATCTCATCCATAAGATTTGAGCACAACAAGATGACATGGCTATGTATTCAGCCTCTGTAGAGGAAATAGAAGTACTCATTTGCTTCTTTGAAGACCAGCTCACAAGCTTATCACCCAAAAACTGAGCACCTCCAGATGTACTTCGACGTGTATCTTGGCAACCTGCATGATCAGCATCTGCATAGGCCGTTAGTGACATACCGGTGTCCTTCGGGTACCATAGTCCCATATTGATGGTTCCTTGGAGATACTGAAAGACCCGTTTAACTGCTTCAAGGTGCTTTTTAGTAGGCTTAGCCTGGTATCTAGCACACATGCAAACAACGAACAAGATGTCTGGTCTACTAGCTGTGAGGTACATCAGGGATCCAATCATACTACGATATTTCGTTTGGTCAATCATGATCCCTGAGTGGTCCTCATCTAGTTTGGTTCGATCAATCATGGGGGTGTCAACAGGGTCACTAGAATCAAATCCAAATTTCTTTAAAATCTCTGTTGCATATTTAGATTGATTTATGAAAATGCCTCCGGGACTTTGTGAAATTTGTAATCCCAAGAAAAATGACATTTGTCCCATCATTGACATTTGAAACTTTGAACTCATTTCATTTGAAAAACGATCGCATTCCATTGGGTCTATCGAGGCAAAAATAATATCATCAACATAAATTTGAACATGAGTTAAATGTTTGCCTGACTTTTTGGTGAATAAGGTAGGATCAACTGCTCCTTTGCTGAATCCGGTTGATAGAAGAAACTTTGACAGTGTATCATACCAAGCCCTTGGAGCCTGCTTTAAACCTTAAAGAGCCTTATTCAGACGATAAACGTGAGTAGGATGCTCTTGATTCACAAATCCTTCAGGTTGGCTGACGTAGACGACTTCTTTAAGATCTCCGTTCAGAAATGCCGTCTTCACATCCATCTGATATACTACCATGTTCTTACTAGCAGCATTAGCCAGAAAGATTCTGATTGCCTCGATTCGAGAAACTGGAGCAAAAGATTCTTCAAAGTCTATACCCTCCTCTTGACGATATCCTTTAGCAACTAATCGAGCCTTGTTCTTCAACACATCACCATGCTCATCAAGTTTCACTTTGAAGATCCATTTAAGGGCTATAATCATAGCACAGTCTGGAGCAGGTACTAACTCCCATACATCAAGTCGATCAAACTCATGAATTTCATCTTGCATGGCATTGAACCAGCTGTCTTCATTCATGGCGGTTTTAACATCTTTTGGTTCGATCTTAGATAGTATGGAGTTGAAGAAACACCATAAGGCATCGGTTGCAAGTTGTTTCCGGGTTGATACAGGACGAGAGGGATTACCAATGATGTTGTCTAATGGATGATCGTGAGTCCATTTTCTAAGGTGTTCATGTGGCAGTTGTTGAGGAACTGAGGTAGCAGAGTCGATGTCTCCTGAAGAAGATGGTTCTGATGATGATTCAGGAGTAGCAAATATGTTTTCAAATGGAGCATCCTCAGGAGTAGCAAAGGGATTAACTTCATCATTGATGCCAGAAACATTTTCATGATGTACATTTGAAGAATGATGATTTGTTGATGAGACTTAAGGATCAGCAGCAGGTGCTTCTTGACTTAAAGATATTGAGACTGAAGGGTTGTCTTCATACACAGGAACATGAGCATCCTATGTTGTAGGGATCAACACCTCATTAGTAATTGAATCATACAGTTCATCAAACATAGGATCAAACAATTTCTTTAAATCATCTTCAGATGGAGGTACATATGGAGTTTCTTGAGAAGAGTTTGGAACAAGAGATGAACCAATGGGACTGTTTTGAAGTGCGGGTCCTGAGCTGGAGTGTCCAGGAGCCATTTGACCGGTCAGCTCATCAAACGTAACGTGAATTGTTTCCATGATATTTCGGGTTCTTTTGTTGTAGATTCGGTATCCCTTTTTGTTTGATGCATATCCTACAAATACTCCAATGTCAGTTTTAGCCCTAAGTTTGCCTAAGTCTTGACCCTCATTAGTTGGATAGCACAAAGCACCAAACACACGAAGGAAAGATAGATTAGGTTTTCTGTTGTGGACAAGTTCATATGGAGTTTTTCCATGAACAGTGTGAATCAGGGAACGATTTTGTGTGTAGCATGCAGTGGCAATTGCTTCAGCCCAGAGAAACATTGGAACTTTTGAGTAGATCAGCATTGTTCTTGCGGCTTCAACAAGAGTACGATTTCGTCTTTCAACTACACCGTTCTGTTGAGGGGTTCGTGGAACATTTCTTTGATGACTGATTCCAACGCTTTCATAGAATTCATTAAGTTGTTTGTTGACAAACTCAGTTCCATTGTCTGTTCTGATAATTCTGACGGTTTTGTTAAGTCGGACCTGCAGCTGTTTGATGAGTTTGATGATGATATCAGGAGTTTCATCCTTTGTCCTTAAGAACTTGACCCAGGTGAATCTAGAGTAATCATCAACCACAACTAACACATATTTCTTCCCAAAGATATTCTGCACCCTCATTGGTCCACATAAATCCATATGAATCATATGAAGAACTTCTGTGACAGAGTTAGTAGGTTTGGGTTTATGGGCATACTTCTTGCTTTTTCCCAATTGATATGCTGAACAAAGATGATCCTTTTCATACTTTAGTCTAGGTAAACCTACAACTAAGTCCTTTCTGGAAAGATCGTTGATGGTGCCGAAGTTCAAGTGATTGAGACGACGATGCCATAACCATGACTTTGTTTTTGAAGCCTTTGATAACAAGCAGATTGGAGAAGCCCTCATCATGTCATCGATAGAGATGGTGTAAAGATTTGACCCACGAGTTCCTTTTAACAATTCCTTACCATTAAGATCTCTAACAAAGCAGCTATGTTTTTTGAAGGCAACTTCTAGATCAGAATCACAGAATTGACCAACAGAGAACAGATTATGACCCAAACCTTCTACATAGTAAACTCTAGAGATGACACTATCACCAACAATATAATCTCCATAACCCAGAATAGCACCGAAATGATCATTACCAAATCTAACAGTCCTGATGAATTTGCTCACGAAGTTCATGAGCCGCGACCGGTCTCCAGTCATATGCTTGGAACAGCCTGAGTCCAGGTACCACAGAACGATTTGAACGATCTGCAGTTGAACACAGACAAAAATGGATAACTGGATAATTGGGATCCCCATGCAAGAATGGGTTCCATTTGGTTAGTAACAATGTTTGGAACACCCACATCAGAAATAGAAGTATTCATATCAGAAAGTGAGGCAATGGAATCGTTGTGAATAGATGCAGTACTAGTGTCAGTATTAGCCCTGTTCACAGTGTGATCATTTCTTAAGGGAATAGTTCTACCAGTAGGCATCCATTTTCTAGTGGGCATTATCTAATTAGTCTTAAGACCAACAGGTGTCCAATAAAAGCCTATTTTGCTGAATGTTCTTCCTGTGGGTTTCCACTGTTTTCTAACTTTCTTTTGTTTTTGGCTTTTAGCCTTCTTAGCATGAATTTTAGCATTAACAATATTAACTGGACAATTAACATCATTAGGCAGAACAGTAACACCACATTCATGATTAGAAACAGAGTTCAAGCAGACATCAGTACAAGGTTTGCAAATAGTATCGGAATTCGAATTAATTACAGTACGCCTATGGCTAATACTAGAATCAACACGATTCGTTTTATTCAATTCAAGCTTAAAGTTCCTAGATTGTTCTTCTACTCTCTTCCAGTGCACATTCTTAGCTTGAGAGGTCCTATCATTCCTTGTATTGTCTTGAGACTTTGACCTACTCCGTTTAATGTCACTGATTACTCCTGTAGAGGGAATGGGAACATTAGTTGGTTTAACTACTCTTTGCATCACCTGTTTAGATGTACTGGGGTCTGAACTACATGCAGGTGCACTTAGGTTCACTTTCATAAAACTAGAGGTACTGTGATTTGTACTCCTAGAAGGCACACTTGAGTTCTCTTTCTTAGCATTGACAGATCTGGAATCTGAACTACTTAAAGGCATACTACGGTTCACATTTAAAACATTGGGAATCGAATGCATATCATACGTCGCGTTAGGCATTGAGCATGGAATCAAAGGATTAACTCTCTCACCTAATGACTTTGGGCATATTGTGATCAAGCATTCTAAGATTTCTTGAGATCGTTTGGCATATAAGCATGCATGTCCAATTGCATTATCATGAGGTTTCTCTAGCTTATCCTCTTCAACAATCTCACGCAGACATTCTAGGCAATCCTTAAGGGATGAGAAGTATGTTTGAATGGCAAGTTTGTTGTTCCTTAGATGAGGAGGGACATATGTCACAGATAAAGCATATTTATTACAAGAGTGAACCTTTGATACAACATTCTCCCCATTGGTCATTGGCATTTTCCCTTTTACCTGACTCTTCAGATTCTCAATTTCCTTTTGCAATGAAGCTATTTGTTCGTTGTTTTTGTTACGAGTGACTTTAATTGATTCAAATAACTCATTTAAATGACGTTTAACCTTTTCATTTTCTTCTAGAAAACTTTCGTTTTCCTTTTGTAAAGCATTTACTAGGTTTTGAAGATGAAATGTTTGAGAAATCTGAGAATCTAAAGGAGGAGGCATTTGGGAACCTGTCATATTGTTCGTTTAACCCTTTAATTGAGAGATTTGGGCTTTCAACTTTCTGATCGTGTTGCACTGAGCTTGAATCTGTTCATCACGTTTGTTAATTTGAAAAACTGCATCAAACTCTGGAGCATCTGAAGATGTCTTGATATTTGAAGTTTTGACATTTTCTTTGAGATGTTGATATTTTAGTTGTAAATTAAAATACTCAACTTCTAGTTTAGAAAAATGTTTAACCAAAGTGTCGTGATCATCCAGTTCAATTTTCTCGTTTAGTTTAGAATTAGTTTTTTCAAGCTCAATGACACGATCATGGGAGACTTTCAGGGCAACAGATAGTTCATGAAATTTGGAAGCATTAATAGAGCAATTTGAAGCAGTGAAAAAAATATCTTGAGCAACACATTCAGTAATAAGAGTCTCATTTAAGATATGCAAGTTCTTCCTCTCAATCTCATTGTATTTTAGTACACGCTCATAATCACTAACTTCAGTTACCATTGCATCAAATTCCTTTTCCATTCCCTTGATATCAGTTTCTATCCCCTTTTTAAGACTCTCAAAGTGATCTTTCAGAAGTTTAAAGAAAGGCATGACCTCAGTTAAATAACATTCTTTCATTTGTTCAAAACCCCTTTCTCCTTCAGTTATACCAGTGGGTGTGATCCTTTTCTTGCAAGTTTTCTCAAAATCAACAAATAGTTGAAATATAACGTATTGGCTGATTAATGTCTTGCTTTTAGTGGCAATTGTTCTAGGAACAAGATGCATTGGTGTATTAGGAGGATACACGGTCGCTCTAGGCATTTTCCATAAAGGGGGGTTAGTTTCAACTATATTTTCAGCTTTCTGCTTATCTAAATCCTTTTTCCAGAAAACTTGTTCGGGAGTCAACAATGTCTGAGGCTTAAACATGTTCAAGGAAATCCAGTTTTCCTTCTTGTAGTCATGGGGAGTGATATTTATTTTTTTTTCTTTGCATTTAGGGTCATCTAATTTTTTGTTCATCCTTTCCCTAGTGACTTCATCTGATTTCTTATCTTCCTCAGTGCACACAACACAACTAGGTTTCTGCCTAGGCTTAAGGATTTCATTACCATCATAAAGCACCTTATGAGCATTTCTAGCCTTTTTAATTACCTCTGGATTTGGTTCCTCAACAAGGGGAATGCTATGCTTATCGCTTAAGACTCGATGTTTAGTGACCATGTGAGCAGTCTGAATGGTGTTTCCTTGTAAGTACAACTTGTTCTCAAGTTTGTTTTTCAAAGTTTTCAGATTAGAAAAATCTCTCAAGAGTTTTGATTCCTTTGCATTAAATTCTTGCTTAAGCATTTTAACATTTTCTTGAAGTTCTTGTTTTTGTTTAGCTGTTTTAGAAAGTTTTTCTTGCAAGGAATTTAATTCTTGTTTCAATACTTCTTCTCTAAACTTACTTTTTCTAATTACTGTACTCACTTGGTCATCTATTTCCTGCTCACGAGTGGTCAACTCAAACTTAGCACGTTGTTCATAAATAGCAACACGTTCTTTATAGGCATTTAGTTCAGAAATTACGGAATCATCAGGGGCACATGCAGTGTATTCATCAAAAACATAGTCATTGTTGACTGCAGAAGATGCATCACTTGGTACAACTTCACTTTCACTTTGTTTCACATATTGATCATATGGGACAATATTGATATTACCCATATTTTCAATATTTGATTCAATAATTTCAGTTGATTGTACTTTGTCATGCATCTGTTGCACATCAGCATCATCGTATAGTTTTAATACCTCTGAGATGAGCTTGTCATGGGATGGCCCAGCTAGTGGTGAAGAAGAGACCTTGGGAGAAACCATTGGAGAAATGCTAGCCATAAAAATTGTGTGTGCCGTAGGTCCATCATCCACATCAGAGTCGTATGCATCACAGTCGGCGACTTGAAAGGCATTCTGATGATTGTGACCTATCTCCGGAATAGGCTGCTCATCCACATCTGCATCATAGGTCTTGGCATTGCCCTCAGCAAGAAACAGCAATTCCTCTTCACTCAAAGCAGCACCATTGTCCTAAGCTTGTGCCAGCAGCATTTTATCTCTGAAGTAATCAGCATTCTGTGGACGCTTTGGAGATGTACAGTTCCTTGCAATGTGTCCCTCTCCACCACAGTTATAACATTTGATGGGCTTAGCTTGACCTTGGTTACCATTCCTTCCTCGATTCTGGTTGCCAACATAACCTCTCCCAGCTCCACCTCGTCCCTGATCATACTGTCTTTCCTGAACTGGTTGCACCACGATCCTTCCATCTTTAACAGTGGCTTGATTGTGTGGGTTAGATGTAGTTCTGAGGTTGTTGTTGGTTTGTGGGAGAGTATTCATGTTTTGACTAATGAGAAGAGCTAGTTGATTAATGAAGCTACCCACGTGAGCATCAGCATCAGCTTGTTTGTACATAGGATCAGGAATGAGTTTGTGATTACCATTACCCAAGGGTATGACTTGTGATGCTTTGGTTGTGATTCCAATGTTTGAGTAGAAAGCTGTAGAGTCATTAGACGAGCTTGTCTCTCCCTGGTTGGTTTTGAACTGATTGAGAATTAATTTTTCAAACATAGCATGTCTCTCATTCTGAAGGAGGAAGGCATAGAGTTGCTCATTGTTTGTATTCTTCAATCCTTTAGTGAGCTTCACAGCGGTAACAAACTTGTGCCATTCGGGATTCATGTTGTTCACAAATTTTGAGTTCAACTGAATGTTAGGCATAGTCATTCTGATGTTCCTCATGTCATTAACTAACTTATGAAATCTCACATAGTACTCATAGACATTCTCATCTGGTTTCATCTTGAAGTGCTCAGATTCGTCATAGAGTTGGGATTCTCTGTCTTCCATAGTTAATTCTGAACCTGAGAGAAGCATCTTAACATTATCCCAAACTGCCTTAGCATCTGTGTTATGATTGATCAGCTTGTAGATGTCTTTAGGAAGACCTTGAAGAACAATGTTTGAAGCCCAGATATCTGCATCAAATCTCTTTTTATCCTTATCATCAAGCTCATCATACATGTTAGGTCTGTCCATTCCGTAGACAGGAGTACCATCTGCATTAGTATCAAGTATGTCTCTAGTCGTCTCAACTCGATATGGTCCTTCATCAATGGATTTGAGAATGTTGACACCATTTTCCTTTCCAAGGCAATACAGTCTGATTCGTTGAGCCCAAGAATCGTAGTCAGTTCTGTCAAGCATGGGTGGACGAGTATCTGAGCCAGCTGCTTGAACATCCTCGGCAACAGTGGAGATGACAGTAGGAACGTTGGTAGACATGTTAACAGATTATACGGGATTTTATAACTCTATGATTAAACCGGGAAATAGATTCTTTCACGGGATTTTACTAAATCAAGAGAAAACCGTAATCAATCACTCAAGTCGCTAGAAGATAATGTACTAAGTCGCTAGAAGATAATGCACTAAGTCGCTAAGAGATAACGCACTAAGTCGCTAGAAGATAATGCACTAAGTCGCTAACACTTAATTCGCTACACCACTAAGTCGCTAGAGTCCCAAGTCGCTAGACAACTGCAAGTCGCTAAGTAGTAACTCGCCAAGCCTCAAGTCGCTAGCAAAAATTTGGGCAGCAATTCGCTACTCAAGTCGCTAAAGATACAAGTCGCTAAAGAGCAACTCGCTACAGACCAAGTCGCTACCACCAAGTTGCTACTCGTAGTGGAGAGTCCACTACTTGTACTTTAACTCGCTAGATCTAACTCGCTAGGTCTAAAGCTGTAACTCGCTACAAATTGTAAAGCAAGTCGCTAAGAAGAAACTAATCCGTGAGCTAAGTCGCTAGCTTGAAAAACCATATAAACATCACTTTTCAATCCAAAAACAACCCAACCAAGATGATTCAAGCTTACCAAATGAAAACCTAAGCACTTGTGATGATTCTAAACATAAAAGTACTAACAAAATTCAAACTTTAACACAAGAAATCAATCAAATGATGCAAAAACCACTAAACTTTTTCAAACTCAAAAACCACCTAAAAACCACTAGAAATCCAAAGATGTGCAAGATATGATCCAACCATGGCTCTTGATACCAATTGTAAGATATAACTTTTCACATACACATCAAACCATAACACAAAGTAGCATATAGATGGAATTCTAGAGAGAGAAAGTTAGAGGTTTAGGGAACTTAGTGAGAGAAAGTGAAAAATATTATTATGAGCTCCAACTCTCTACCTTGGGAGGTAGAGAGTATTTATAGTTGATGAGTGTGTAAATACTCATCATTTTTGTACAAATTAGACTGCAAAAACATCTGAAAACACTCATAAATGCATCAAAATGATAAAAATATCACAAATAAGTGTTTTATGTGTTTTAAATGCAAAAATATCAAAATCTGGTGAAAAATGTATCAAGTTTGCATAATTGGCAGTTTTAGTCCCCCAAGTTTCAAAAGTTGTCAAAAACAGTCCCTGGTAAATCTAAATAAAGAAAAATGTTATTCAAGGTCCCTGAAATATTCCAAATTGTCAAAAATAGTCCTTGAATAAATCTTTTGCTAAATGACAGAAAAGGTCCCTGAACTTTTGAAATTGTCAAGTTTGGTCCCTGGAAATTTGAAATTGTCAAAACTAATCCTTTTACTATTGGAACTTGTCAATTTTGGTCCTTGTGACAACTTTGGTATATTGGCAAAGATGGTCCTTCAAGAATTGGAAAATTACACTTTGGTCCTTGTCATATTAACCTAAGCCTAAACCTGTCAAAACAGATTTGAACCCCTGCCAATAACCTTGACCTCTCCTTTTTGACCCCCTAGTCAAACAAACAGTCAAACACTATCCTTTGCCGCCCACTGTACACCTCCTTCCACTTGATGCCTGCTAGCCCTGCAACTCCCCTTTTTCACCACCCTTATCCCTGCACCCTTATCACCTCAACCTCCCTCATCATCACACCTCTCACCCCCCCCCTAGTTGCTAGCTCAGAAGGCCCAGAGGTCAAATTAAGCTTTCCCGCCAAAACACACAAAGTAGCCAAATCTCACAAAAATGACCCAATGACTCTGGAACTAAGTGGGATCCACTCAGAGACACGTGGCAAGACTCTGTGAGTATAAAAGAGAGAAGAGGAAGCAAGAGAAAGTAGTAGTTAGTTTTTGAAGATTTTCTTTATGTCGTATTTTATATAAAATGTCTTAGTCTAGTCTAAACTATGTAATATTTTGTTTTAATGATTCAAACTTAAGTTAAAATAGCTTTGTAATCTGTTTTAAGAATTAATTTCATGGTTTGGTTAAAGTTTCATGTTTCATGGCTACTGTTGAACATTTCCATTTCAAATTCTTATGTATAAGCTTTAATTAGCTTATTTATAAGCTCAAACAATCTTAGTTAAGCTAATTTTAGCTTTTGTTAAGCTTACAAATCAGTTTTAAGCAAATTTCATGTAAAGTCAACGAAAGTCAAAATGGAGCAATTTGGAAGTGGAATGGGTTGATGCAGCTTGGAGAGGTTTAAAATAGGTTGGGTTAGTGTACAAGTTGGTTTGGTATTCAGTCTGCAACTAGTTGGATACATGTGAGTAATTTTCTCATTTCCAAATTTCTAGTCAAATTGCAGTTTATGCTTGTTTATGTATTTGTAGTCACCAATGATTTAAACCTGTTTAGATAGTAGTGTTTAGGTTAATTAGACTTAATTTGATCATTAATGTTTGTTGGATCAGTGGTTAACTTTGATTTTGATTGCATTATCTGTCATTAAGGGGTGTTTGGATCAAAACAGTTAGCTGTGAACAAGGGTTATTCATTGGTTGAGTTTTATTGTTTCAAGCTTGTTAAGGGTTGGTCAATTCATATCAATCCTATTTTTGCAGCCAAACACTCATAAAGTCAAAATCTAAGTAAAACTGATTTTACTTGCATTACTGTTGAAATCAGTAAAGGGAAAACTTGCATTTAAGTAGATAAAGTGATAAGCTAGCTTAAAATGGTTGTATTTAATCATTTCTCATCAAGTTCAGTTCATCATTTTGAATCTAATCTCACTTTGGTCAACATATCATAACTATTGTTCAAAAGTCAAAGGTTGATAAATCAGGTTTTTACCAAACTTTGAGGATCTCTCCTTGATTCATTTCTGAGTAAAAGTGATTGAAATTTTGGTTAATCATAGTTAAGTTAGTCTAGAATTGAAAATAGCTTTTTGTGAAATCTCATCAAGTCTGTACAAGCTCTAAATAAGCTCTCAATATGGCCTGTTATGTCCTGTGCACACTCAGCTATAACTGAGTTGTGCACAGGCTTTTTACAGAAGCTCTCAAGGCTTCAATATAGCTTTTCCTTGGCTGAGAGTTGGTATATTAGCTCTTTTGTTGGTCATCTACAGGTTCCAAGTTCTGTTTTTGTCTGTTGCTTATCAGAAAAGCTAGTGCATAAGCTGAAAGTAGTTGGCTAAGCCTGATTTGCATTTGTGTTTTAATTCCATTCAAATCTTAGCAACTTGCAAATCAGTGTGTTAAGCTTGTTGTAATCTGTTGCATTTTGGTTACTTTAGCTTATTGTAGCTTCCATTTCAGTTTAGTACCTTTTGGTGAGCTTTTGGCTTATCCAAGTGCTTATTTATAAGCACTTGGCTCATCAGTTCCTTATTCCTCCATACAACCTCATGTTTTTCCATTTTTCATAAGATTCCTCATATAATTTTAGAGTTTTCCTGAAATTTTCAGATTTTTCCAAGTTGATTTGCTATTTTTCTGCATTTTATTTAGTTTTTAAGCATTTTTAAATAGCTTTTAATACTAAAAATTAAGAAAAGGTTCAAAAAAATAATTTTTCAATTTTCTTAAGTTTAGATAAATATAAAAAGACAAAAAAGTATTTTTCCATATTTTTCTTAGTTAAATTTGTATTTTTAAATAATTTAATTAGTTTTAAATAGTTTAAAATTCCTAGAAAATAGAAAAATAATCAGAAAATTACAAAAATAGTTTTGAAAATTCTAATTTGATATTTTAGACTTTTCCAATTCATAATTTTATTTTTCTAGCTTTATTTCCTATTTTCTTGTATTTTAGGTAATTATTAAATAGTTAAAAATAGTTTTTAATTAATAATAATTAGATAATTAGTTATAAAAATAATTTTCTTTTTCTATAAATTTTCTTTTATCATTAGGTTTGTAAAAATGTATTCTTCATATTTTTAGGGTTAATATAATGTAAGTTTCACTTTTTTATTTGTACGTCGCGTAGATTTTAATTTCAGTTTTGTAAAAACATAAAAACAAAAACATCATTTTAAATATAGTGATAGCGTTTATTTAATAAGTTTTTATCTTTTTAACTTTCTTTAATTTGAATTTAAGCCCCTGTAGTTTATGGGCTTTCTCTTTAGGTATAGATCAACCCAATCTCCTTTTCCGTTCAAATCTCCCGATCACTTTACGTTTGACTATTCTCGCACAGCTCGTTGGGACTTAACAACCTGGGGAAACACTATACTCTCCTGATCTTCATTGTATTGGTGTGTGATCTGTTTTAAGTTCCTTACAGTTAGCCATTCACAAGTGGCTAGCTCGCGTAAGAAAACTTGACTGTTCAGCACCAATCAAATTTTGGCGCCGCTGCCGGGGAGCAGTGCTAATAGTCTTACGTTTAGCAGATTAGTGATTTGGATATTCACTCTTTGTTCATACCATCCATCTGTATATGTTTATATTTTCTTATCCAAAAAAAAAACACAAAAATATTCTTCTCATTCCTCTTATTCGTTGATTCTATTTCTCTTACCCTCTTTTGCCGTTTAATTCTATTCTTCGTATCCTCTCAACCATTTGATTCTCTTCTTAATCCTCTATATGTTTAATTCTTATGTCGACAATCGTCAACATCATCGTCAAAAATGTGTGTGAGCGGTGTGGAGGGCCTAGTTCAAGCGAATTTTGCAATTCGTGCGAATTATCCATCAAAAATTCTTTTCAAAGTTATTTCTACCACCCGCCACAACCTGAAATACATTCTAATCTTGACAAACCAGTTCAAACGTCGGAGCTACCCCAAGCACCCACCGAGGATTACGAGGACACTTTCTTTGAAGATAGAGCCCGTAATCTAATCGAACAAATTCAAGCCGATGAAAAAAGGTCGAGAATTAGAATTGATTACGATGAACCCGTTCAAACACCGGTGACTAGCAAGAATGACTTGCCTAATCTTCACGTTTCTCAAGAACCAGAACCGGAGACCATAACGGAAGTGGTGGAAATTGCTAGCTCTCAGAGCACACCACTTGTCCCACCTCCTGATCTTTCTGAATGTTCTTCGAGACTTGATAGTCATCCGGATCACCATGTTGGTTTTGTTGATTCTTTGAATAAACCGATTCCTCTTCATAACTCTCAAATGCAATCGTTTATTCCTTGTGTCGGTTGTGGTGAGCCTCTTTATGGTTCACCCTGTCGTTGGTGTACTTGTGTACAATGTGGTAATGATATCCATAACGGGAGTTGTTTGTTTTGTGGTTCAAGGAATTCATTTGATTATGATCCTAATCAGAACTCATTTAACGACTCCTCAAACTTTTCCAATTACCCACCCCAGCCCGACCTATATTCATATGATCAACATTACTGTTGTGAATTTTGTGGAGGTCCTCATCAAGGATTTGAGTGTCAATCCGGAAACACGTTTGTCTATGAACAGTTTTCCAATGATACTCAGAACTTTGGTTATAACCAAAATCCATATGATTCACCTGTCCAGACTCAACAGTTTTACTGTTGTGAGTACTGTGGAGGTCCCCACTTCAGCTCTGATTGTCAAATAGGGAACCCAGTTCCTTGTAACAATCATGACTCTTACATGTTTGACAATTTCCAACCTCCACAGCATTATACGGTGTTGGATCGATATACTTTAATCAAACTAAACTAGCTTGTTAAGGTTTAATAACCTCGGATAAATCCTAAGTTATTAACAAAGAAACACTGAGCAATCTTTATTAAGTACGCGGAATTTACTTAACAAAGCTAAAAAGAAACTTTATTAATAAAACTCTAAATCTGCTTAATATGCAGATACTCTAATACAACTCTAAGATATTCGAACTTTTCTCTAAACTCTTAATTCGTAAACTCTAAAACTCTTTTTCTGAAATCGTACCTCTAATGCCAATCTAGGAGTCCTTTTATACGCTCAAGGATATCCTAGTCGGTTTACAATTGATAACCTTGTACGACAAGTAATCTAAACATGGAATACAATACTTTCCATAAACGAATATAACAGTTCTTCTAATCTAGCAGTACTTTGACTTTATCTGCAGTACTTTGACTTTGTCTTTAGCAGTACTTTGACTGTTTAACTTCTTCCAGTACTTTGCAGCTTACAGTACTTCCATATCTTCAGTACTTTGATATCTTCAGCACTTTCATATCCCAACAATCCTCCCCTAACTTGAATTCTACTTGCTTGACTTCAAGTTCCTTTGTGAATATATCTTTAACAGCTTCATCTTTAAAATGGATTGTTCTTTAGTCTTTAGATTATATCTCTGTAGAATCTGTGCTTTTGTCAAAGTATCTCTTAGAATTGTTTTCTTCACAGCAGCATCCAGCAATCTCCATCTTTTCAGCAACACAGTAACATATGACAGTTTGTACAATAATTCAGTTTAAGTTGCATACTATTCTCATCACATCTAAGTGAATCATTGAAAATTTAATGGATTTAGAACTCTTTACCAAAGCCATTATCTTTGGAGTAGCCAAATGTTTTGGTGTGTAAGACCATGGTACATTGATAACCATATGATTTTTAGCAAACCACCAGCTATCAACAGATTTGATTTGTCTTTACCAAAAGCTGTACCCTTCTGGACTAGTTAGTTCTTTTATCTAATGGTGAACTAATTACCAATAATGGTTTTTCCACTGCCTTTATCACAAGCCATTTCTTGTGGGCTAGCCAACTCTTCACATTACTGATATGGTGAGTTGATAACCATCCAACTTATTAGCAAGTTGTCAACTAAAAACGGATTTGATATATCTTTACCAGAGCCGTTTGCTCATGGATTAGTCAATCCTTTTGTAACCATGGTGGATTGATAACCTATTGATGTTATCATCACAAAAACCATTTATTCAACCTTTATTTCAGAAAATATTTATTATTTAGCAAAAGGTTGCTTCTAAAATTCTTTTAACTGGTTTTAATGCAGCAAACAGTACTTTGATGAAAGTACTGTCTGACTAGCAGTACTTTGAATAAAAGTACTGATATATCAAAAAGTATATATTCAAATAAACTTCATACCAGTTAAAGATCATCCTCAGCAATGGTAGTCCAGTCTATAAACAAATTGATAACCATGCAAGCAATTTCATCAGCCTCTTCTACTTCCAATCCATGCTCAAGCATTCTTCTCATGAGATCAACTGTAAGAGGGTATCTTCTTTCTGCAAACATGTGAATCAATATACCATTTTCCAGTTCCAAGACATGAACTCCAGATTCTCCAAAGAATCTCCAGCAAACTATCTCCCAGTTTTCTTGATCCTTCCAAATATCATCAGTACTCATTTCATCAGTTTCCCACATGGTTATGAGATCCCCTTGTAAAACCAATCCAATCCCTTCTAATGGATTATCTTCAAAATAAGTCTTCATAGCATGATATAAGTAGAATAGATCTACTCTGTCTATTATATGCAGCAAATCCCATAGCCTTTTAAAAACTCTGAAACTTTTATCTTCTTTGTGAAAAACCATGTAATCTCCATTCTTAGATTTCTCAACTTTGAAAGCACTGATCTTTGATCTGTTCATCTTCATGTCATTATCTTCATCTGTATAATCAAAATCTACCACTCTGAGATAATTCTTCAATTCATCACTAGTCTCAGATCTTAATTCAACCTTCTCTTTCTTTGAAAACTGAACATCTGTATCTTCAGTTATTCTTTTCCTCTTTAAGCTTTTCTTCCTTTCAGCTTCAGTCCAAAAAGCTTCATCTCTAAAGTCTTTGATGCCTGCAACATCTTTCTTATAAGCTTCTCTCTCAGCATCATATAACCTCTTCATATCCACATAATTTAGCTTCTGTAATCCTTTAAATCCTCTGCTTTTAAGATATGCCATCATTGCATTCCTTTCTTTAGCTAAATTAGGTCTTCTTGTCATGAATCTAACAGGTGTTGGAGACTGTAAAGGTTCAGCAGCTTCAGCATCCAATTCATCTTGTACTTTTTGAGCTGCTTCTCTATTTAGAGCTTCTTGAGCTTCTTGTTCTTCTCTATCTTTAGCATTTATCTCTTCTTGAACTTTTCTAGCTGCAGCTTCATTCCTTGCAACTTCAAATGCTCTAAGTTCTGCCAAAGTAAGTTTCTTCTTCTTAACTTCAACCAAAACACCTTTTCCCTTGTCTTTTGGATCAATTGCAGGTTGATCAGTTTTTGGTTGTTCTTCTTCTTGTGCTTCTCTAATAGTAACACCTCCTCTTGGTTGTGACAGATCAAGAATTGTAGCAACTAACTCATCATCACTTGGTGAATGTATGGGTTTAAATCTAGGTTCCTCCTCTTCCTCTATAACAACTGTAGAAGGACCAGCTTCTTCTTCAAAATTCAAAACCCTTGGAGTTATTACTTCTTGTCTGATAGTTTCATGAAAAGCAGTACTTTCATGTTCAGTACCTTAATCTTCAATAATTAGTTCTTCAGTACTTTGAGGTTTAGTCTTTTCTTCAGAACTTTCAATATGAACCAATTCTTCAGTACTTTGAGATCCACTCTCCTTGTTATCATCTTCTTTATCATCTTCTTTCAATTTCTGTTCTTTAAATTTCCTCCCCAAATGGACAGAAGATGATTGAGGAACCTTCTTTCGTTGTAATTCCTTACGAAGTGCTTTTCGACGTTTGTTCTCCTCCTTAACCCATAAATTGAAGCCTTGAATATAGGGTTTAACAAAATTTCTCAACCAGAAGTAATTTCGCTTTAGCTTCCTAATAGTTTTAGCTTGTCGCTCAACAGTCTTGTTCAACCTAGCAAGCGCCTTTGTCAAAGCATAGTTGTCCATAGTTAGACCTTCACGAGGTATAGAATGAGCATCACCTTGAACTTGCGAATGTTCCTCTGAACCAGAAACAAATGGATGAGGAGATGGAGTAGGTGTTCTCTCAATCTCTGCTTGAACCTCAGGACCTGAAGAATCATCACCGTGTAAGGAAGCAGTACCTTCACGAGAAGCAGTACTTGCAGATGCAGTACCCTGTGAAGCAGCACTTTGTGAAGCAGTACCCTGTGCAGATGCAGTACCTTCACTGTCTTCATTCTCTTCAGCACGTACAGCTTGAACAACTTCCATCATAGAAGTAGTTAAAGGAATATCTCCGCCTCTGAACAAATCACTGCGCCTAGCCATGAACGTATAAATTTTGGCTTGTTGTACAATAACAGGTAGTAAAGCAGTAGGTTTAGGAACATCAGCCAATTGTTTATTCAAGAAAACCTGTATGAACCTTGGATACATCAACCAAGTAGCCCCAGATGATATATGTGATAACATTCCATCCAAAATTAGCCGTGAAAAGTTAAATACCCTGCCTGTAGCTAAACCAACTACTGCAGATGCAATATTTGACCCAAACTGCTCCCAAGAAGTACTTTTAGAACTTATGCAATGGAGCAGAACATGAATCAAAAACTTCCATTGAGGACAGAATAAAGCCTTCTTAAAAGTTTGTTCAGTCAAAGAACCTTCATAACCAAAATTCCTAAAAGAATCCCAAATCAATTGCTTATCAAATCTAATAGCCCCATCTTCATCAGCAAATAATAAATCTTCTCGAATGGAGGCTTCTGTGATCTTGATAGTACGTCCAGCAACAGTTGATCTAATATAATATTCATCCTCCTCCATATTGTCTCTAGCATTAGCCCAAAATTCATTAATCCATGGTTCAATTATATCCGGCTCCACTAAAAGAGCATAACTAAGAGGCGACCCAGTAAGATAATCAATAATATCATAAAACGCCACATTTGCTTCAGTCTTATTCAAATTAGCCACCATATTGTGCTTCGAAACAGTTAAACGATTCACCATTGTTGAAAGAATAAGCACAATAGAAAGATTGTAAAGAGATGGTAATTGGGAGATAAATATGGAAAAGATGTGAAATAAGAATATGAGAGGGAAATTCGGAAAGAAGTTATTTATAGGTGAGATTTGAAAAATCACAGCCTAAATAACAAAGTTACCGTTATTACCAATTACCCTTCAATATTACCGTTGGAACAGTACTTTAATACGACAAACAGTACTTTCCACATAAGCAGTACTTTCCCAAGCAGTACTTTCCCAAGCAGTACTTTCAGGAAATACAGTACTTTGCCAAAAACCTTCATATACACTAAGTATAAACTAACATCCTCCCCTCAAGCAATACACAGGACTATATCCAACATCTTATAGTCCTCCCCTTAAACATAGCTTAGTAGTTAATCATTCCAATGCTCACGACCAAGTGATTGAATCGTGACACATCAAAACCTTTGGTGAGTAAATCAGCTACATTATCATCTGTGTGAACTTTAACCACATTAATGAGCCTATGCTCATAACAGTCTCTGATAAAATGATGCCTAATCTGTATATGCTTTGTCTTGGAGTGATACACAGGATTCTTCACAATGCAAATGGTACTCTCATTATCAATATTGATAGGAGTATTCTTGAAGTTGAACCCATAATCCAAGAGTTGATTCTGCATCCATAAAACTTGACCACAACAACTTGCAGCAGCTACATATTCAGCTTCAGTAGATGATGTTGCTGCAATTGTCTGTTTCTTGCACTGCCATGAGACTAACCTTCTTCCAAGATATTGGCATCCACCAGTTGTGGATCTTCTATCATAATTATCTCCTGCATAGTCACTATCTGAAAAAGCTTCTAAGTGAAAAGGTGACTCTTTAGGATACCACAACCCCAACTTAGGTTGTTGTTTCAAATAACAGAATATTCTCTTGACAGCATTCAAGTGAGAGATCTTTGGTGAAACTTGATATCTAGCACATAAACACACTGCAAACATAATATCAGGCCTTGATGCAGTAAGATACATAAGAGAGCCAATCATAGATCTGTATAACTTGACTTCAACAGGCTGACCATCTTCATCTTTTCCCAATGAATTGATAGATTTAATCGGTGTAGTAACAGCCTTCATATCATCAAAATTGAATTTCTTAAGTATGTCTGTAACATACTTGTCTTGGCTAATAAAAATCCCTTCCTTGGACTGCTTAACCTGAAGTCCTAAAAAGAATGTTAACTCTCCCATTGAACTCATTTGAAATTCCTTCTGCATCAGCTGCTCAAACTCCTTAACCATGGACTGTCTGGTAGCTCCAAAGATAATATCATCAACATACACCTGTACTAACATGATATCTTTCTTATCTCTCTTGATAAACAAAGTCTTGTCAATGGCTCCCCTCCTGTATCCATGTTTCAATAAGAATGTAGAGAGCCTCTCATACCAAGCTCTAGGTGCCTGATGAAGACCATATAAAGCCTTCACTACCTTATAAACTTTGTTAGGATACTTAGGATCTTCAAAACCTGGAGGTTGTTTCACATACACCTCTTCTGTAATAGTGCCATAAAGAAATGCACTCTTGACATCCATCTGGTATACCTGAAAACCCATATAAGAAGCAAAAGCAAGAAAGATTCTAATAGCTTCAATCCTTGCCACAGGAGCAAAAACCTCATCATAATCTACCCCTTCTTCCTGTCTATAACCCTGAGCAACTAACCTTGCCTTGTTCTTGATAACATTGCCTCTTTCATCTCTTTTAACTCTAAAGACCCATCTTGTTCCAATAACTCTCTTCCCATCTGGAAGATCACATAAAACCCAGACCTCTTGAAGTTTAAATTGAAGAAGTTCTTCCTGCATAGCTTCAACCCAACTTTCTTTAGTCAAAGCTTGAGCAATGTTCTTGGGTTCTTCTTGAGAGATAAAACAGGTGAATAAGCAGGTTTGATGATCCTTATGATTTAGCCTGTTTTGTTTATACACAAAGCTAAGTAAAGCATTATGAGGTTTTGTGAAACCCTTAGCTTTGTGTCTTGTCATAACTCCAGAAGTAGAAGGACCAATGATTTGATCCGTTGGATGATTCTTATGAATGCGTAAGATTGGAGACTGTGGAACTTCATATGTATCATCTAAGTTAGTATAATCAGCACCTTCATTGGAATTTGTGAAAATACCTTCATCTTCAAGCTCATCATCAGTTTCTTCTAGCTCAGGCATGGTTGGATCATCCAAATCATCTAAAGTACTGTCAACAGGTGCATCAGTACTTTGGTTGAAAGTACTGTCCAAAATACTGGAAGAGAACTCTGCAGTCTTGTTCTTCTTCTTTGCCTCTTCATAAGCTTTCCTTTGTTCATCTGTGTAAGAATGTGCTAAAACATCTTGAAGAAGCATCTAATTAAGTTCCTCTTGAATAGATTGATCCTCAGCAGATAATGAGGATTGTGGTGCATCAGTACTTTGTTTTGGAGAAACAGTACTTTTCTTAGGAATATCAGTACTTTGGTTTGAACTCATAGGATCTTTATCAGGAATAGCATCAGGTCTAAGATGAATATCATGAACAACATATTGAATATCTTCCTCATTATGCAAAGGTTGATTTTCCTCTCTAACAGGTACATAATTCATTGAAGGAGATAAAATCTCAAGATCAAACATCCAATCAGGACCCTTCCCTTTCTCATTGTCTTGATCTTCTAAGAACTCAACATGAAGACAGTCTTGAATCTTCTTAGTAACTCTGTTGTAGACTCTAAATCCTTTACTGTTAGTACAATATCCCAATAAGTAACCTTCTTCAGACTTGCCATCAAACTTCCCCAAATTATCAATAGTGTTTAAAATAGTAAGAGGGCATCCAAAAGGCTTCATAAAACGAATGTTGGGTTTATTGCCCATCAGCAATTCATAGGGTGTCTTCATCTGAGGTTTGGTGACAGAGACTCTATTAAGTACATAGCATGCAGTACTTACAGCTTCTGCCCAAAATTGAATAGGGAGATGAGAATCAGCTAACATGGTCCTTGCAGCTTCAATCAAAGTTCTATTTTTCCTCTCTGCAACACCATTTTGCTGAGGAGTCCTAGCAATACTAAACTCCCTTTTTATACCTTTATTTGCACAAAAATCATCCATAGGCTTGTTCTTGAATTCAGTTCCATTGTCACATCTAATACCTCTAACCTTGAGTCTTAACTGATTTTCAAGTGCTATTATAAGAGTTTGAATAGCATCAAAGGTATCATCCTTAAATCCCAAAAAGAAAACCCAACTGAATCTACTACAATCATCAGTAACAACCAAACAGTACTTCTTTTTATTTAAACTTGCCACAGAGACAGGTCCAAATAAATCCATGTGTAATAGCTCCAATGGTTCTCTAATATTCCTTTCATCAAGCTTCTTGCAAGAAGCTTTGTGTTGTTTACCCTTCTTGCATGCCAAACATGATTGATCATTCCTGTAAGTCTTTGAAGGTAAACCTCTAACTAAATTGCCTTTGACCAGTTTGTTGATGTTCTTGAAATTCACATGGCCCAATCGTCTATGCCATTGATGTGCCTCTTCAGATGTTGCTTTAGCCACCAAACATGTGGCTCTTCCATACGAATGTAGACTCTTCATGTCTAAACTATACACATCATTTGTCCTTGGTACCCTTAGTACTACCAAGTCTTCATCAACAGGTTTGAAGTCAGAAGAAAGGATAAGACATTCTGTGTCAGTGAACAACACAGGATGCTTTTTATCACAAATTTGAGAGACTGACAACAAGTTGAACTTCAGTTCCTTCACATATCTGACATTCTCAAAATCAATTCTCCCAGCTTTAATTGTTCCTTTCCCTGTAATCCTTCCTCCATTGGGATCATTCCCAAATGCAACTTTACCTCCACTAATACTTCTAAAATCAGACAGGATCTCTTTATCACCTGTCATACTTCCAGAGCAACCACTATCCACAATAAGATGATCTTTAAGCTCCTCTTCTGGGTTGCCCTGCACATAAAGAAAAGAGTTAGAAACTTTTAGGAACCCAAGCCATTACTGACTTGTGTTCCCCTTGAGAAGTCACAAACTCAAATTCCTTGAGTATGTAATTCTCACTATCTCTCAGATTATGATCCAAAATTATCTTTTGATGTTTAGCATGTGGATTTTCAAAACTCTCTGGTTTTTCAACATAAATTTCTTTCACCAGATTATTAGCCTTTTCTCTTGATACAAAAACATCTGATTCACTTTTTGTTGAACGTACTGTATGTCTCCCAGCAGTTCTTTCCCTTTTAACCCATTCAGTTTTAACAGGAGGTTCTTGTGATCTAGATCCCCTATATGAACTGTGATAACTTCTAGGTTGATAATGAGGTCTCCTAGAATTTCTATCCCAAGTATGGTTTTCAGTACCTTGTCTTTGAGCAGTACTTTGGAAAGTACTGTGAGATACTGAAGTTCTTCTCTGATGTGGGTATCTATGGTCTGGTGTGAAGTTTCTGTGATTAACCCTATTAGAATTAGTCCAAACTGGTTTGTGCTCTCTAGGTCTCTGATTGTTAGACTTATTCCTTGGAAACTTGCTTAGATATTCTGAGTGTCTGTCACAATCTTTGATTAAATGAGTAGGACTATAACACACAAAACACAGTTTTTGACCCATATGACCAAAGTGATTTCTTCTATGTCTATGCCCAAAATTGTTTTGCCTTCTTGAGGACTGATAAAATTTGTTTTGACCAAAATTATCCCAAAAAGGTTTAGCAGTACTGTTTTGAAAAGGTTTTGCAGAAGGTACTGCTTGTTGAGCAGTACTTTGATTAAAAGGTACTGCTGGATTTTGAACATTGTTTTCAACAGTTTCTTTGGGTTTCTCAGTTCTAGATTTAGTAATTAGCTTATTCCTGAACTCTAGACTATCTACTCCATAACGAGAAACATCAGGCCTAGAGGGGTGATGACTAATGGGATGGGGAACAGCATGATAACCATTGTCTTTCTTAGGAGGTGGTTCACTTACTGAGCCTTCATTACTAGATGAATCTAAATAGTTAATGAGCTCATCATCACTAGTAGTTATATCCTCAAAATCACCATCATCCTGATCACTAGGTTGATTTTCTTCTACAGTACTAAAGTCCATTCCAAATCCTAAGCCTGTTCTAATGTAAGCCCTTCTCTGTTTTTCAACATACTGAACATGGGACAGGCCAGACTCTTTCCAAGCATCAAACTTAGCTACCAAATCATCTCTTTCCTTAGTTAATTTCTCAATTTCAGCAATTTTACAGTTTAGTTTCCATTCACTAAGTTTCAACTGATAATCCTGTTGTTCATATTTTTCAGCCCAAGCCATTTCATTATTTTCATGTGTTATGATTTTAGCTTCTATAGACTCTAAAGTGATTTGATAACCTGCTACCTCAGACCTAGCCCTAATACAATTATCTCTTTCAATCACATAACTGTTAAGCAATTTTTGATAGAATTCATAACAGTTTGAGCATACCTCAGAGATAGGAGACTGAGTTGGTGAAGTAGCCACCATAGCAAGAAGAACAGGATCATCTTCACTTTCTTTGCTCCAATCAAAACCTCCAAAGCCATCATCAGATTCCAAAGCAGCATGTTTAGATTCTTCATCAAAAGCAGTGCTCCAGTCCAATGCTTCCACTGTGTCTTCAACTGCATCTTCCACTGCTACCATACAGTAAGTCACCGGTTCATCATCAAACTCTTCACTCCAGTCTACTTCTGATAAATTCTCTTGAGCAACCAAAGCCTTTGTGTCAGTTACTGGAATCTCCTTGAGCTCAAGTTTAGGCTTCTCAGATGTCCTGTTTGCTTGATACTTAGCAAACCTGCACTCCCTTGCAAAGTGACCAGTCTTTTGACAATTGAAGCATTCAATTTTAGATTTGTCAAAAGTTATTCCTTGTTTTGGTTTGAAATCAATATTTTTGCCTGTTTTCTTCATGTACTTTTTGATTCTTGCAGTGATCAAAGCAACTTGCCATCTGATATCAATTTCCTCAAGTGCATCTTCTTCAATCTGTGCTAGATCCTCTTCATAAGTGACAGGTAAGCTTGCTTGTTGTGCAAAGAAGGAGCACACAACTTCATCTGAGTTCAAAGTGGTTGATGGTGGGGCCTGCTGAGTATATGATGGGGGATTGTAAACAGCAGTACTTTGAGAAACAGTACTTTGAGGAGAAGCAGTACTTTTGGAAGTACTGCTCTTCTTTTCAGATGATAGAAAAGCAATGCTGTGAGATTTAGAATTTGGTTGACCACTCATCTCATGTTCATACACCTTCAATTGATGATAAAGATCATCAAAGTCCATAACCTCCAATCCTTGTTGTCCTCTGATCATAGTAGCAATCACATGCCATGTAGATGGCAAACTCCTTAAAAACTTCAGATTAGCATCCTCAACTGATACTTCTGCCTTGTATAACTCCAACATGTTGAGGAGATTCTGAAACCTATCATATGCAGCATCAAGACTCTCTCTTTCTCCTACTGTGAATGTTTCAAACTGCTATTTCAGCAAGTTTCTGTGCATCTTCTTAGAGGCTTCATTCCCTCCAAATCTGGTCTTGAGTGCAGCCCAGAGTTGCTTAGCATCTTTAGCATCGTGAAATTTTAGAAGATGACCATCTGGAATAGCAGACAAGAGAATGTTAAGAGCCTTCTCTTGATTCCTTAGGGTTGCTTGTGGTAAAACTGCTTTTGGTGCTAAAGGTTGTCCAGGAACTTGAACAGGTTCTGGAACAACTTCATTCCCATTTACAATTACATTCCACAGAGCATGATCTGTAATGGCAATATACTGCCTCATCTTCATGCACCAGAGATCATATTCTCCCTTCTTAATAACTGGAATTCTGAGTGAGGTGATTGAGGGTGGTGGAACAGCTTCAGTCGACATCTTGAATAGTTTAGGGTTTCTTCCTAGTCAGAGTTTCCACACAAGCTCTGATACCACTTGTTGGATCGATATACTTTAATCAAACTAAACTAGCTTGTTAAGGTTTAATAACCTCGGATAAATCCTAAGTTATTAACAAAGAAACACTGAGCAATCTTTATTAAGTACGCGGAATTTACTTAACAAAGCTAAAAAGAAACTTTATTAATAAAACTCTAAATCTGCTTAATATGCAGATACTCTAATACAACTCTAAGATATTCGAACTTTTCTCTAAACTCTTAATTCGTAAACTCTAAAACTCTTTTTCTGAAATCGTACCTCTAATGCCAATCTAGGAGTCCTTTTATACGCTCAAGGATATCCTAGTCGGTTTACAATTGATAACCTTGTACGACAAGTAATCTAAACATGGAATACAATACTTTCCATAAACGAATATAACAGTTCTTCTAATCTAGCAGTACTTTGACTTTATCTGCAGTACTTTGACTTTGTCTTTAGCAGTACTTTGACTGTTTAACTTCTTCCAGTACTTTGCAGCTTACAGTACTTCCATATCTTCAGTACTTTGATATCTTCAGCACTTTCATATCCCAACATACGGTTCAAACTCCACCTGAGCCGTTATCTCAAGAAATCTCCCAAGATTTTGAAACCACAATGAAAACACTTGATGATATGATTCAAAACTTTAAGAATCAAGTGAGTGGTGAAAAGACCATAGGAGAATTGCTGGCCGAAGAACGAGAAGAACGAGAGGCTCGCAAATCTAGGGAAGAATTATTAATCCTAGAGCAAGCAGCTCTAAGGCGTTCCCAATTTCTCAAGGCGGCTCTATATGATGATGATGAGGAGAGTTTTTATCCTTTTAAAGATAATACTTCTCAACTCCCTCAGTCAGTTGATATCCTAGAAGTTGAGATTCCATCTCAAACAACTGTTATCACACCCGAGATTCACACTCACTCTCTGAACATGGGGGACGACCATCTTGACACTGTTCCTGAAAAGGAATCGAACGAATTCATAAAGTCTAGTGTTGAGACCCTTGTCCCAATCCCAAGAGAGTTACAGGGAATTCTTGATCATGTGTGTGATATCCCTCCTCCTCTTGTCTTCTAAACAGATCATGTTGAGATGTTCTCCGATTCTGATGATGATGATTCGTTATCTTGTGGAGACATCGCTTATGTGGAAGATTCACCTTCTGAGCTTGTTAGCTTAGAAGAAGAGAATGATGAAGTTATTGACACTGAAATCAAAGATGAAGCTCTTCGAGCAACATTATTGAATGTCAGTCTTCTCATTTCTAAAATCGAGGCTTTCAATGAAAAATCTATTTCATCTCCTATCCCCATTAAGGATAGTGACATTCTTTCCGATGATTCTATTCCGGAAATGAAAGCCTCCTGTTTTGATAATATGGGAGAGAAGATTAGTGGCAGTACCACTTTTCATTCTCATAAGTCTCTCCCCGATTATGAATCATGTACATTGGAGGAGTTCATCAGTGAACCCACTCATATCAATTCTGAATATGATTCATTCACCTTCATGGAGTTCTCAGATGAACTCACTCATATCATATCTCCGCCGGAGTATGATAACTTCTACTTTGATCTAGACACACCCGAGATATGTCTAGACCAATTGAGCTTAACTGATGAGATTCATGAGACTATGAATTCTCCTATTGAGGATGAAGAGTTAGTCATGATTTCTATCATGATTTTCTTTCTTTTCTTCATATATTCTGTCACTTCTCCTGTTCTTCACTCCTTCGGGAATGAAGACATCATCTTTGATCCCGGCATTTCCAATTACCATTTCTGAGCCGGTTCTATGTATATCTCATCGGTGTGGAACTTTCACGTATTTCAATGTTTGTCCAAACATCTTTAATGAAAGTCCGATGGAGATTGTTTCTTCCACTTTGCTTCCCCATGAACCAATGAATTCGGGGTCGAGTCAAGCTAGCGACTCGGTAATCAAAAACAGTAGCTTAACATGGGTTTTCACCCGTGTGTACCACCTTAGTGTGGGGGAGTGCCCCACATGTTATATCTATATATATATATATATATATATATATATATATATATATATATATATATATATATATATATATATATATATCTTCTAAAAAAAAAAAAAAAAAAAAAAAAAAAAAAAAAAAAACTTTCTAAATAATGGCTGTAGTATTTCCCTTTTACGTTCTTTGTTTCGGCATAACCGCCGGTACTTTGAATATTGAGGGCAATATTCATTTCTAAGTGTGGGGGGGATTCTCACGAATTTTATCATATAATTATCCGCCCAATTCCCCCGTTTTTGGCCAAAAATTTTTTTTGGAGTAAGTGTTTTACACTTTCTCATTTGGTTATCAGTCCGCCTTGTCTAATAAACTAAAGGATTGGCTAATCCAGGAGCAAACGGCTCTTGGTAAAGATATCTCAAATCCGTTGACGGCTTGCAATTTGCCCAAAATTGTATGGTATTCAGCTCACCATATCCTAAAAAGTGAAGAGTTGGCTAGCCCGCAAGGTTATGGCTTGTGGTAAAGGCAGTGGAAAATCCATAATTGGTAATCAGCTCACCAAAGATAATATTGATAATTTATCTAAGAGTTGGCTAGTCCAGAAGGGTACGGCTTCTGGTAAAGACAAATCAAATCCGTTGGAAGCTGGTGGTTTGCTCAAAATCACATGGTTATCGGTGTACCATGGTTCTTACTTGAACTGAAACATTTGGCTACTCCAGAAGTAATGGCTTTTGGTAAAGAGATAAAATCCATTAATTTTTCTCAAAACATTGCTAGGGACTAGCAATATCTTAGTGTGGGGGATTGATGAGTGTGTAAATACTCATCATTTTTGTACAAATTAGACTGCAAAAACATCTGAAAACACTCATAAATGCATCAAAATGATAAAAATATCACAAATAAGTGTTTTATGTGTTTTAAATGCAAAAATATCAAAATCTGGTGAAAAACGTATCAAGTTTGCATAATTGGCAGTTTTAGTCCCCCAAGTTTCAAAAGTTGTCAAAAACAGTCCCTGGTAAATCTAAATAAAGAAAAATGTTATTCAAGGTCCCTGAAATATTCCAAATTGTCAAAAATAGTCCTTGAATAAATCTTTTGCTAAATGACAGAAAAGGTCCCTGAACTTTTGAAATTGTCAAGTTTGGTCCCTGGAAATTTGAAATTGTCAAAACTAATCCTTTTACTATTGGAACTTGTCAATTTTGGTCCTTGTGACAACTTTGGTATATTGGCAAAGATGGTCCTTCAAGAATTGGAAAATTACACTTTGGTCCTTGTCATATTAACCTAAGCCTAAACCTGTCAAAACAGATTTGAACCCCTGCCAATAACCTTGACCTCTCCTTTTTGACCCCCTAGTCAAACAAACAGTCAAACACTATCCTTTGCCGCCCACTGTACACCTCCTTCCACTTGATGCCTGCTAGCCCTGCAACTCCCCTTTTTCACCACCCTTATCCCTGCACCCTTATCACCTCAACCTCCCTCATCATCACACCTCTCACCCCCCCCCCCCTAGTTGCTAGCTCAGAAGGCCCAGAGGTCAAATTAAGCTTTCCCGCCAAAACACACAAAGTAGCCAAATCTCACAAAAATGACCCAATGACTCTGGAACTAAGTGGGATCCACTCAGAGACACGTGGCAAGACTCTGTGAGTATAAAAGAGAGAAGAGGAAGCAAGAGAAAGTAGTAGTTAGTTTTTGAAGATTTTCTTTATGTCGTATTTTATATAAAATGTCTTAGTCTAGTCTAAACTATGTAATATTTTGTTTTAATGATTCAAACTTAAGTTAAAATAGCTTTGTAATCTGTTTTAAGAATTAATTTCATGGTTTGGTTAAAGTTTCATGTTTCATGGCTACTGTTGAACATTTCCATTTCAAATTCTTATGTATAATCTTTAATTAGCTTATTTATAAGCTCAAACAATCTTAGTTAAGCTAATTTTAGCTTTTGTTAAGCTTACAAATCAGTTTTAAGCAAATTTCATGTAAAGTCAACGAAAGTCAAAATGGAGCAATTTGGAAGTGGAATGGGTTGATGCAGCTTGGAGAGGTTTAAAATAGGTTAGGTTAGTGTACAAGTTGGTTTGGTATTCAGTCTGCAACTAGTTGGATACATGTGAGTAATTTTCTCATTTCCAAATTTCTAGTCAAATTGCAGTTTATGCTTGTTTATGTATTTGTAGTCACCAATGATTTAAACCTGTTTAGATAGTAGTGTTTAGGTTAATTAGACTTAGTTTGATCATAAATGTTTGTTGGATCAGTGGTTAACTTTGATTTTGATTGCATTATCTGTCATTAAGGGGTGTTTGGATCAAAACAGTTAGATGTGAACAAGGGTTATTCATTGGTTGAGTTTTATTGTTTCAAGCTTGTTAAGGGTTGGTCAATTCATATCAATCCTATTTTTGCAGCCAAACACTCATAAAGTCAAAATCTAAGTAAAACTGATTTTACTTGCATTACTGTTGAAATCAGTAAAGGGAAAACTTGCATTTAAGTAGATAAAGTGATAAGCTAGCTTAAAATGGTTGTATTTAATCATTTCTCATCAAGTTCAGTTCATCATTTTGAATCTAATCTCACTTTGGTCAACATATCATAACTATTGTTCAAAAGTCAAAGGTTGATAAATCAGGTTTTTACCAAACTTTGAGGATCTCTCCTTGATTCATTTCTGAGTAAAAGTGATTGAAATTTTGGTTAATCATAGTTAAGTTAGTCTAGAATTGAAAATAGCTTTTTGTGAAATCTCATCAAGTCTGTACAAGCTCTAAATAAGCTCTCAATATGGCCTGTTATGTCCTGTGCACACTCAGCTATAACTGAGTTGTGCACAGGCTTTTTACAGAAGCTCTCAAGGCTTCAATATAGCTTTTCCTTGGCTGAGAGTTGGTATATTAGCTCTTTTGTTGGTCATCTACAGGTTCCAAGTTCTGTTTTTGTCTGTTGCTTATCAGAAAAGCTAGTGCATAAGCTGAAAGTAGTTGGCTAAGCCTGATTTGCATTTGTGTTTTAATTCCATTCAAATCTTAGCAACTTGCAAATCAGTGTGTTAAGCTTGTTGTAATCTGTTGCATTTTGGTTACTTTAGCTTATTGTAGCTTCCATTTCAGTTTAGTACCTTTTGGTGAGCTTTTGGCTTATCCAAGTGCTTATTTATAAGCACTTGGCTCATCAGTTCCTTATTCCTCCATACAACCTCATGTTTTTCCATTTTTCATAAGATTCCTCATATAATTTTAGAGTTTTCCTGAAATTTTCAGATTTTTCCAAGTTGATTTGCTATTTTTCTGCATTTTATTTAGTTTTTAAGCATTTTTAAATAGCTTTTAATACTAAAAATTAAGAAAAGGTTCAAAAAAATAATTTTTCAATTTTCTTAAGTTTAGATAAATATAAAAAGACAAAAAAGTATTTTTCCATATTTTTCTTAGTTAAATTTGTATTTTTAAATAATTTAATTAGTTTTAAATAGTTTAAAATTCTTAGAAAATAGAAAAATAATCAGAAAATTACAAAAATAGTTTTGAAAATTCTAATTTGATATTTTAGACTTTTCCAATTCATAATTTTATTTTTCTAGCTTTATTTCCTATTTTCTTGTATTTTAGGTAATTATTAAATAGTTAAAAATAGTTTTTAATTAATAATAATTAGATAATTAGTTATAAAAATAATTTTCTTTTTCTATAAATTTTCTTTTATCATTAGGTTTGTAAAAATGTATTCTTCATATTTTTAGGGTTAATATAATGTAAGTTTCACTTTTTTATTTGTACGTCGCGTAGATTTTAATTTCAGTTTTGTAAAAACATAAAAACAAAAACATCATTTTAAATATAGTGATAGCGTTTATTTAATAAGTTTTTATCTTTTTAACTTTCTTTAATTTGCATTTAAGCCCCTGTAGTTTATGGGCTTTCTCTTTAGGTATAGATCAACCACAATCTCCTTTTCCGTTCAAATCTCCCGATCACTTTACGTTTGACTATTCTCGCACAGCTCGTTGGGACTTAACGACCTGGGGAAACACTATACTCTCCTGATCTTCATTGTATTGGTGTGTGATCTGTTTTAAGTTCCTTACAGTTAGCCATTCACAAGTGGCTAGCTCGCGTAAGAAAACTTGACTGTTCAGCACCAATCAATAGTCTTACATAAATCGCCACACATCGGGCTGTGGATCAGGCATACAGTGGGTAAAGACCCGTCCATCCTCCACGGTGTTACTTAACTAAATACTACATAACTAAAAAGAACTACGACTACGAGCTTCCTAACGATTACATATACTTGAGGTGACCGACTCTTTAATACCTGGAATTTCTAATTCCTAACATTATGTGACCCTCTGTATTGTCTAGTGATCATGCTAATGTGTAATCGATAGTTTTGTCTGTTTATTATGTGTACTACGTTCAGTTGATCTCGTGGACTATGACTATCCGTTGTATCATTATCTGCTTGTTGTTGACCTGCCATGTTTGCATTTCGGTTCATGCTACGGTTTGATTGGGTAAATGGTTCAGCTTGTGACGTCTCGCTTGTTAATTTGTTTAGTTGCCCTGCTATGTCTTTAATTCATTTAATTATATCTTTATACTGTATTCCTACTTATTACGTGTAACTGCCATGTGTTGACTGCTGTTAGTACTTCCGCTGTTATGATACTGGTTATGTTTTCAACTAAGGGTTTTGACCTGTGTGAATTGCCATGCTCACTTATTAATTAATTGCTTCCGCTTTCCTGTAGATATCTGTTTGGCTTGTATGTCTTCTGATTTCCTGAATTGATTGTATGATATATATGTTGTGTGGATGCGATGCCTGCTATGTTTGCTTATGTTTCAGTTCTTGTATGTCTGGTTCGTATGTGCTTGTTTATATGTCATCGATGCTTTGCTTTGCTTCGTTCTCCTTGTTATCTGTTCGTTTTGAATATCTATATAATTGTGTTCTGCAGAATCCTCATTGACTCATTGTTCTCATTTCGCTGTGACTTTATTATCCGCTTCCTTTGTTCATTTTGCATTTCAGATTTTATTTAGCTTTCGTTTTGTTATATCTGTTCACTGGGCTTTTTAAGCTCAGCCGCATTCTTTTCCTGCGGCAGGTTTTAGGTTGGAAGATGAGCTTTGATGGGCTGAGAGTTGGATTATTTTGAGTGGACCAAACCTAGTCACCTTATTATTTGAACTTATTTCGACGGGATATAGTTTTGAAACTTCAGTTTATTTTAGACATCTTGAATTTTGTAATTTTCATTGTAATCATTCTTTTATATGACTTGGTACGTTATTCTTCAAGACTTCCGCTTGTAAATTTTATTTGTATGTTCTGATATGACATCAGAATGTGATACTTCTACCCTTGTCGGGTTGGGGTGTTACAGACTTGATGACGTATAGTATGTATAACAGGCCAACTAGGCCCAATACACACTATACACATACTGGGCCCAGGCCCAACAACGAGAATAATATGAACACTGGACCAACAGTAAGCCCAATAACAAGATTGGCTATAGTCCAAGCTAAAAGACGCACACAGGTTACTTAGCAGGCCGAACCCCCGGCCGCTGAAGGCATCCTGTGTCCGCATCCGCGACTAACACGGAACCTTGTCAGACAAGGGTCCGGCTTTGGCAGTTAACCACTATATGCGAGTAACTAGGAAACCCTAGCGGTAAGTGATAAGGTTTTAAAAGGTACCATTTTGAGGGGTCGTTTTAGCCCTTATTTGATCACTTTTGTATCCGTTATTGCTTAATATCATTCCTTTTCACTTTTTAGGTCTCTTGAAGGCAAAATGCTGGAATGGCACTTATTTGGACGAAAAGGCGCGAATATATGAAGAAAATGGCCAAAGTCAAAATCGAGACACTCACAGTTGCTGAAAATAGAAGGCGACGGCGTCAGGTGCTAATTGCGACGCCGTCCCAAGATTTTTGTGACGGTTCAGAACTCAAAATTCGTATTTTCAAGTGACGACGTCTAGTTGTGAAAGAGTAGGCCGTCGCTACTCAGACGGCCTAGATGCAATCCAGACGACGTCAGAAGCTGAAGAGGACGGCGTTACGGACATAAGGTGACACCGTCGCAAGGTTAACGTGGCCAAGACGAAACCCTAATGACGGCGACACGACGGCGTCACTAAACATAAGGTGACGCCGTCGCATATGTAATCTTATATATAGAATCCGAATTTTTCAGTTTTAGAGAGAGTCTTTTGGAGTGAAAACCTAAAACCGAACCTAAGGTGTCTTGTACAGTATTTTAGGGTTTTAAACCCTATCTTACATCAAGATAAGTATTTACTTCATTAATTCAATTATGTCTTTGATTATTTGTGTGTATGCTTGCTTGTTTTCCATGTCCGGCTAATTTATTTGTGTGTTTGCTTAGGAAGTATGAAACTTAATTATTGAATATTGATTGGTTGTTTCTTATCTTAGTTGATTAATGATCTAGTAATGCGATAGGTCATTCGTTGTGTACTTAATGCTTGATTCATCTTTCTGAACCTTAGAATATAATTACCTGAGTAGTTGTAAGCTAAACCATCCAAAGAGCGCCTTAGAGTAAGAGTTTATCATCCCTAGTGGGTTTGTAGACGAGACCCTTTGGTAAGTTCAAAGAGTTAGGGAGAAACGCATACCCTACAACTTTAGACACACAACGCAACTAAGAATAAGACGTGACAACTCAACCATCAATAGGAGATAATTAAGGAGTAGTACAACCTAAGTAAACACATCTTTAAACTATCATACGAGCACACATTAATTAGACATAGACTCCCACAACCTTAGTTTAGATAATTAGATAATAGTAGAGTAATCGGTAGAAATACCAACCCCCCAAATCCAATACCCGAGATTCGTACTTTTCCATTTCATAAAATATAAAAATACAAAAATAATCTTCCTCAACCTTAACCTTAGCGTAGTAACTCCTTACTAGCATTCCTATTCCCCTAGAGAACGATATCAATACCCGTGGCTTACCCTAATTACTACACTACAACGATTAGGTTCACTGCCTAGGGTGTTATAAAACTTGCTGGAAGAAAAGGAAGTTTCCTTGACCCCGAACGACGCGTGTAGCGTTATCAAGTTTTTGGCGCCGCTGCCGGGGAATAGAATAGCTAGTTAGTAGTCCACCTCGTTTAGGTTTCTTTGCTTGATTCCTATCAAGTAAAAAATTTTCTCATTTTTGGCTTTCTCTTAGTCTATCCCCCTTCTTCGTGACCTTTGTTCGTAATTCCATCACTTTTCATCATGGAAGGTGATAACCCACTACCATTCATCAACCCACCACCAAATGACCCGCCAAGAGCCCGTACTCTTGGTGAATACTCGAGACCAAGCCACCTAGGCTATAGGAACACCATTGAGCTTCCCGACCAAGCCCAAACTACGGCCCTATGATCCGACACCATCTGGTTGGTGCAAAACGGATGTGCATTCCATGGACTTCATTCCGAAGATCCAAATCAGCATCTGAGGGATTTCCTCAAAATTGTCGATTCCATCGACCTTGATGCTACTACTCGGGAGACCACGCGCCTGCGTCTCTTCCAATTCTCTCTACGGGACCAAGCTAGTAATTGGCTTGAGCGACTTCCCGCCGGCTCCATCTCAAGTTGGGATGATCTTACCTCTCGCTTCCTTGCTCAATTTTTCCCACCGGGGAGAACCACTAAGCTTAGGAATGACATCTTGATGTTCCAACAACGTCAAGGTGAATCTCTCTACGAAGCATGGACCCGATTCAAGGACTTACTTCATAAAGTCCCTCATCACGGCATTGATCTTTGGCTCCAAGTCCAAATCTTTTATGATCATGTCAACTTCCCCACTAAGCGATCCATTGACCAAGCGGCCGGTGGAAAACTTAGTGATCTCACCGCAGAAGAATCATGGGAAATAATAGAGGACCTCTCCCTCTATGACAACGAAAGTTGGGATGACCCCCGTGAGCTGCCTAAAACCGTTAAGGCAATCTCCTTGCCTCCTCCCGACCGTAGGATGATCGAACTTGAAGATCAAGTTAGATTCCTCATGAGCTCCTACGAAAATCCTAATTCTTCACATCATGTGAACAAAGCTTCTTCCTCGTGTGAGCCGTCTTGTGATCCTCATAACACGCGCACTAGCACCCGATCCCCAGAACATGCTTCCGTTGACTACGCATCCTCACGTATTAATGGAACGGGAGGAAGATTCCCTACAATACCCGGACCTAGGAATTTCAATGAAACCTGAGAGGCATGGAAAGGCAAGCCCGACTTCTACTGGGGACAAACCAAAGAATTCACCTCCAATGATTTCTCATGGCCACCACCTAACGGTCTTAACCAACAAAACATCGAAGGGATGTTGCAAAACCTAGTTGCATCCCAAGAAACCCAAATGGCTAAGCTCTCGGACCGCTTTAACCATCAACAAGCCGAGATGGATAGGAAAATAGACAACCTTTTGAAAGCCATAACTAATAGTGATAAGAAGGTTAGTGCTATCTCAACTCCCGAGCCTTCAGGTATAGAGATTAAGGATCCAAGCAAGCTAACTAAGCATGTCCAATTCGTCAATACATTCGCCTTAGTTGAACCTAATGAAACAAATTACGAAGAGGACTATACGCTTGTGGATGATGAAACACCCGAGGAAGTAGATGAAGTAGACATTGACTATTTCAACAAATTTCCTACGGAAGAAGAACTATCTCGCCACCCTCACTTAGTGTGTGACCTTCGTCACATGTATATTAGGAAAAGTCCTCGAATCAAGTTTGGGAACCCTTGGAATCTTAACATACCATGTTTCATAGGACACCTTTTTGTGGCAAAAGCCTACATTGATCGCAAGTCCCCAATCAACATAATGACTAGCACCTACTACAATTGGATATTGAAGAAGCCTATTCAACCTAGGCAAGACCCCAATGATCCTAATGTTAGTTGCAATTTTCTTGGTAGAGTTAAGGGATTGCCCGTTTATGTAGGTAGTTTCACGTTTCCTACGGACTTCATAATTGTGGATGATATTAGCACGGCCATAGACCCTAGCTTGTCCCATGTTATTCTAGGAAAACCTTTCATAGAAAGCACCGGGATGACCTATGACCCCTCGTTAGGAGTAGTGCGATTCAAGAATGTGACCGATGACATAGCTTACCAAATGCCGTTTAAGATTGAGAAGTTTTCATCACTCTCTAATGATGAAAAGGAACTTAAACTGTCGGTCTATTATAGGAATAATGAGGATAGGGAGAAAGGTGTTGATTATGTTATGGCTAAGATTTTCGGATTCTATAAGGATTGCTTGAGCCTAGGACCGGAATATAGGACCAATTGGGGAGAGGATGAACTCTTAGAGAAGTGCATTATAGGGCACTTCTACAACATGGAATCCCCTATTAGAGACCGTCAAGAGGGCGGTAATGAGAAAACGTAGGAGCACGACTATGAGTCTAGCTACAAGACTCTTAAATAAAGAAAAGCGCTTCGTGGGAAGCAACCCATGCTTAATTGTTTGCTTGTTAGTGTCATATATCTTTTATTAATTGTTTATCCTCATGTTTAAATTTGTAAAAATGCTTTATTTTGTTTTTAACCTCGTCTTAATTACATATAAAGGTATTTTACCTAAGGGATAAGTGTAGGGAGGATTACACACGTTTTCAAAAGAAACGTAAACATGAGAATAACAATTAACTAAAAGATATTTATGTTTGTTTGTTCGAGTCAAATGCTTGTATCGAGTCATAATGAATGTTTTGCAGAAATTTTTCCAGATTCTAAAGATGTAAATTTTCCAGAATTTTTTCCAGAAAATCGCAGACCAGTTTTTGTCAGGATAACCTGACGGCATCAGGATTGCAACCTGACGACGTCAGGAAGGAGTAAAAACATCAGATTACTTTTTTCTCGTTTTCTGAGCTACTTATAAATTTTTGGAATTTTCCAGGTCTTAATTTTCTTAGAAATTCTGTAAACATCCATTCCACATTATATCCTAGTTTAAATCGAGTCTTATATATATTATTACCGCCGATTTTACGCGAAGGTTTCGTTTGTTTTCTTCAAGTGTGCAGGTTTAGTTTGTCAAGAAGAAGTTACATAAGATTGGAAGGAGCTTTTCACGCAACAATTCTTCTTGAAAAGGATTTAACCACCACTTTACACGGATCCTACCGAGCTAATCAGGGGAGTATTAGTTTCTTTCGTTTTTAATTACCTTCTTTTATCATAACTTTGATACTTTCGGGGAACATTGGGGACAATGTTCAGTTTAAGTGTAGGGAGGGAAAATAAAACGGGAACTTTGAAACTATGCTTATCCTTGACTATTTGCTTTGTCCAATTGTGATTGTGTAATAAACCATGAGAAAATGTCGGTTAGGGTAATTTTGGCACCAAATTTAAAATTTTTCATGACATATAGGAGTGGGCCATCGGTTTTAACAAAAGCGTCTCATGGATAGGAAGTTGCATAACTAGCACAAAAACCCTTTACCACCCAAATTCCACCAAAATGTGAGGAACGCCCTTAGATTAGTAGGAATTAAAGCATTCATCTTCAATGCTTAGAGTGTGAACCGGTAGTATATTAGATTCTAGAACTTGTTTTGTGATGCATTCCGAGATCGCAAGTGAGGCTACACTTGTGTAGTTAGGAATAACTAAATGATAAGAGGCATTAGGATAAACCCTTGTTTGATACCTGTAATATAATTACTTCTTCCACATCGGTTGAGTAATTCCCCCACACCCTTTGCATTGTACTCATCTTTAGTACACGATACCCCTAGTTAGCCCCTCAGAGCCCATCCTTTTCGCGGTTCTCGTGATGTTTCGGTTTTTCCGGAATATCAATGAAGAGCATTGTTTACACCCTACCCCCAAATATACACCCAAATCGCCTTAGCCTACCCCTTATGCACTCACTTTTAGTGCAAATGTTTGTTATCACCCTAAACCCTTAGTTCAATTATCTAGTTGCTTGCATAAGTTGCTAAGTCGAGTCATATCCTTTGTATACAGTTTTGGGACGATTGGGATTCATGGGAAAAGTTAAAGTTTATGAAATGACGGGAAGGGAACGTAAATTCAAATTCCCTTTGTTTGCATAATAATGTACCCCAAGTGTTTTGATTTTTCAAATCGGGTCAAATTAGTGTTAGAGTAATAAAAACTCAAGTGTAGGGATATGCCTGTAAATCCCTAGTATTTTGATGTTATCGTAGAGGATGGTAGAGTAAAAGTGTATGAAAAAAAAATCGAAAAAAAAAAGAAGAAAAAAGAGAAAAGAAAAAAAAAATAGAGTGATTGAAAAAAAAAAATACGGGCTACCATCCTACATCTATCTTTGAATTTTATGTTTGTTTATTTCAGTTATATAGAGTTTAGAGTGTCGAGTCTTGGCTTAGCAACGCCGTTCTTCATATGCATTTAACATAGAGATTTTTGACTTGCCACCACTAAATAGCCTATCCCACCAAACCCTTTGTTTCCATACCGTAAGCCTAACATAACAACCCTTTAAAAGACCTCTTTGATAGTCTTTCCTAGGTGCTTACGCCAAAGCGATGGAGGTTTGATCTATTCTCAAGCCTATGGTAATCTATGTACTAGGACCGGTTAATGAGTGTTTATCTTCCATTTCCTATTTGTTATATTTCATATATACACCCGAGAGAGATGTGAGTATCCAAACACCCCATGTGAGGTGCTAGTATGTAATTTTCGTGCTTGTTATGACTTTTGCGGGGCTTATATGTGTTGTGGACCGTTTTGAATTAATGCTTCATGACCCCTAACTTATAAATTAATTGGTTAAAAGCACATTTGCTTGAGGACAAGCAAATAACAAGTGTAGGGATATTTGATAAGGTTTTAAAAGGTACCATTTTGAGGGGTCGTTTTAGCCCTTATTTGATCACTTTTGTATCCGTTATTGCTTAATATCGTTCCTTTTCACTTTTTAGGTCTCTTGAAGGCAAAATGCTGGAATGGCACTTATTTGGACGAAAAGGCGCGAATATATGAAGAAAATGGCCAAAGTCAAAATCGAGACACTCACAGTTGCTGAAAATAGAAGGCGACGGCGTCAGGTGCTAATTGCGACGCCGTCCCAAGATTTTTGTGGTGGTTCAGAACTCAAAATTCGTATTTTCAAGTGACGACGTCTAGTTGTGAAAGAGTAGGCCGTCGCTACTCAGACGGCCTAGATGCAATCCAGACGACGTCAGAAGCTGAAGAGGACGGCGTCACGGACATAAGGTGACACCGTCGCAAGGTTAACGTGGCCAAGACGAAACCCTAATGACGGCGACACGACGGCGTCACTAAACATAAGGTGACGCTGTCGCATATGTAATCTTATATATAGAATCCGAATTTTTCAGTTTTAGAGAGAGTCTTTTGGAGTGAAAACCTAAAACCGAACCTAAGGTGTCTTGTACAGTATTTTAGGTTTTTAAACCCTATCTTACATCAAGATAAGTATTTACTTCATTAATTCAATTATGTCTTTGATTATTTGTGTGTATGCTTGCATGTTTTCCATGTCCGGCTAATTTATTTGTGTGTTTGCTTAGGAAGTATGAAACTTAATTATTGAATATTGATTGGTTGTTTCTTATCTTAGTTGATTAATGATCTAGTAATGCGATAGGTCATTCGTTGTGTACTTAATGCTTGATTCATCTTTCTGAACCTTAGAATATAATTACCTGAGTAGTTGTAAGCTAAACCATCCAAAGAGCGCCTTAGAGTAAGAGTTTATCATCCCTAGTGGGTTTGTAGACGAGACCCTTTGGTAAGTTCAAAGAGTTAGGGAGAAACGCATACCCTACAACTTTAGACACACAACGCAACTAAGAATAAGACGTGACAACTCAACCATCAATAGGAGATAATTAAGGAGTAGTACAACCTAAGTAAACACATCTTTAAACTATCATACGAGCACACATTAATTAGACATAGACTCCCACAACCTTAGTTTAGATAATTAGATAATAGTAAAGTAATCGGTAGAAATACCAACCCCCCAAATCCAATACCCGAGATTCGTACTTTTCCATTTCATAAAATATAAAAATACAAAAATAATCTTCCTCAACCTTAACATTAGCGTAGTAACTCCTTACTAGCATTCCTATTCCCCTAGAGAACGATATCAATACCCGTGGCTTACCCTAATTACTACACTACAACGATTAGGTTCACTGCCTAGGGTGTTATAAAACTTGCTCGAAGAAAAGGAAGTTTCCTTGACCCCGAATGACGCGTGTAGCGTTATTAGTAAGCCTTGCCTATAAAAAAGGCTCTAATCCCCATACAAGGTACAACTTTGTCTTTCATAATTACACATACATACTCTTACTTCTCAGTCAAGAATGTGTACTTACTCTCACGCCGGAGTCTAATCGTGGGGTCCGTTCCCACGGTAATAGTAACGGTTTACTCTTCTTGTGCAGGGATATCAATCAAATTACTGGGTTTAGTACAAGATCAGCCCACTAATAGCTTGTTAGCCCAGTCCAGCAGGCTACACTAACACCCATCAGAACCCGTCACACTTTTTGTACTAACAGGTCTGCTTATTTTTTTGTGGTGATCAGATTCATCTTTCCCTAAATTGATCAATAATTTGTTCATGTGTAGCGCATGCTGTAATATAATGCAGTGATAAAACTTAATTTGAATCCTAAGATGACTAATAAATACTAACTAGTGGAAGGTACTAAGTAGTTCATAATTATGCAGTGTTAACTACATTATTGTTCACCATATTCATCCCCCTCTAATTCATTGAGACTGGATTAATAGAAAACATATATAAAAGGACTTACCTGGTTAACCTCGGACCATCAAATATAGTGCCTTTCCCCATTAGCATACCACAAAGGCAGTGAGTTTTGGTGGTGGTGGTGGGTTGATGTTGGTCATGGTGGTGATGACTGTTAAGTCGTTTGAAGGAGGGGTAGAGAAGAAAAGCTGACTGTTAAGGCTGCAGGGCTTAATTTGTTAGGATCGTTTTAGGGAAACCAAGCTCTGATACCATGAAAGCTTGTGTTGTATTGTCTTGTGTGTTACATCCCAACGATACATGTAAAATAAATAGATTACAAAGCTTGTCCTATTTAGGGTAAATGCAATTACCCTTTAATGTATAGCCTATCAATTACTAATCACTATTAATGTGGAGCCTATCTACACTTTTAATGGGCAGCCAATCTACAGCTAATCACATCTTCAATCAAAGATACACCACACAAATGTACAATTAACACATGTTACATATGCTTGTCTAACTTTGGCATAACAAGCTTAACTAAATGGAATTTAGTAGCTTACCATTGTAGTTTATGGCATTGGACATAATATTTCACTACGATGATTACCAAAACCTTGAACCAAAAACCTCTATGGTAAGATTGTTACCTACAAAGCTATTCACCGACATACTACTTGAAGTAGCGTGTTGCCCTCTCATGTAATTGTTAGTCGTGTAATATTGATAGGCCCGTTTATATTGTTTGGACTATGGCCCGATGTTATGTTTATTATTTAGGGTTGTCACACTATATAATGTATTGGTGGATTGATTAATGAGATACGATTGATTCTACATTCCCTCATGGTATCAAGCCTAACCCTAAATACCATAACCGATCCTTAAACCTTCTCTTTTTCACGTTTTTTTTTTCTGTCGATCGTTGGTTTCAAAGATAACCAGTCGACGTTTACTTATTTGTGTTAGTCGATCGTTGGTTTCAAGAGATAACCAGTCGACTTGTCCAAGGTATACAAACCATGTTTTAATTTTAATAATGGATCATGTCGGTTTCGTGTGGATTGCAATTTTTTGCATAATGGTGTTCATGGGTTGTAAAATGGTACTAACTCTCGTTCTACAGTCATGTCTTCTAATGCATGCTTGAGTTCACAGGATATGAACACTTTACAACAACTTTTGGCTAAGTTAGGAATGCATGGGATCTTGACTACGATGAATAATACTAAAACTCCACCCTTAGCTCTTTACACTGCCCCACATTCGACTCCTCCTGGGTTTAATAATCACTCATCACCCCAATCCTTTAACCCACACCCACTTATCTGGCCCAGTACCAAACCCATCCTAATGATACATACTACGAGGGGTCACATCAATTGGGGGGTTCGTATGGTTCTGAGGGTTCACAAATGAAGAGTCATATGGTGCCTGGTTCACTAGCTCTGGTTCAACAACATCTGGGGGGCCATGTATGGTCCACTGGTCTACTGCCAGTCCAACAGCAGTTAGGAGGTCAAGGTCTTGATGGTTCACAGCCGTCTGGTCCATTGTTGTCCAGTTCACAGTTTTTGGGGGGATCCCTAGCACCTAGTTTTCAACAGCAGGTTCACCATAATGTTATGCAGGGTCCATGTCTTGTTACTAGTTCATATTCGGTTCAAACACCTACACCTGGTCAACAGCAGGGTCAGTTACAGGGGTAAGAAATTGTGTTACCAAGTTCTTTTAATACGGTAGCACTTCAGGATCCTACTACTAGCAATTGGAATATGGATACAGGTGCATTCTCTCATATTAATGAATCGGTTAATTTTCTTAGTGATATTTTTAATTCGTGCATTTACCCATCTGTCGCACTTGGTGACGGGCACTCTATTCCCGTTATCAACTCTGGCCATAGCATTTTGCCTACACCTTATCGTCCTCTGTATTTAAAAAATGTCTTAATTACTCCCAATATTGTCAAAAATTTGATTTCTGTTCGTCAGTTTGTTCGTGATAATTATTGCACGGTTGAGTTTGATCCTTTTGGTTTTTCTATTAAGGACTTTCAAATGCGTCAGGTGCTGCTCCACTGTGATAGCAATGGCGATCCTTACCCTGTCACACAGCCTTCCACAATTCCGCAATGGCGATCTTTACCCTGTCACACAGCCTTACTCTATTTTGTGTAATAAAGAGAAGTCTCATGTTCTTTGTCATGCTTGTCAGCTTGGCAAACACATGAAACTTCCATTTGTTAGTTCTAATAGTTTGGTTCAGTCTTCTTTTGATATTGTACACTCGGATCTGTGGACTTATCCAATTCAAAGTCTTTCGGGTTTTAAATACTATTTTATTTTTGGATCATTATTCGCATTATGTTTGGGTTTATCCTTTAATTCATAAGTCTGATGTTTTGTCTAAGTTTCTGTTATTTCGTACATTTATTCGTAATCAATTTAATTGTGACATTAAGTCTTAACTGTGACATTAAGAATGATTCGCACCATTTATAACCTTATCCGTACCTTATTATTTTAAGCTCACTTACCTCCTAATTATTGGACCAAAGCTCTTAATATGGCTATTTATCTCTTAAATATTTTACCTTCACGTGCCATTGACAATGAAGTCCCTTTCACTCGCCTTTTTTGGAAAAACACCTGACTATACCATTTTACGTACCTTTGGGTGTCTTTGTTATCCACATCTTGATCCCGCACACAAACTTGAGCCTCGAGCCACGCCTTGTATATTTTTAGGTCATGCTGCCAACCATCGTGGATTTCGTTGTCTTGACCTCAACACCAATAAAATCATGATTTCCCTTCATGTTACTTTTGATGAGACTGTTTTTCCGTTTGGCACTCACCAACATCCTCCAAGTGCCTCATATGATTTCTTGGAAGACTCTTCAAATGTCATATCCAATATTATTCGCTCATCTCTTATCACTCAAATACTTGCACCTGCTACACTTCATAACCCTCAATCCTCTTCCCAAGTTGAGCCCTTTAGTCCACCACAATTAACCCCTATCAGTCCTCCTGAATTGCCAAGCCCTATGTCGTCTCCACATGTTAACCCCGTTGTTAACCCCTCCCCACCTCCGCCCACTCCACCTGTTAATCCCAATCCTAACCCAACGTCAACACACCCTATGATCACATGTCATCGTGTCGGGACTAATCATCCCACTCAACGTTTTAATCTTCATGTGTCTTCTGTCTCTCATTTACCTAAGTCTTATGATGCTGCGTTTAATTATCTAAATTGGCAAAATGCTATGCGTGATGAGCATGATGCTCTTATTAAAAATAAAACTTGGATTCTTGTACCTAGACCTACAGCTGCCAATGTCATTCGAAGTATGTGGTTATTTCGTCACAAGTTTTTAGCAGATGGCACACTTAGTCGCTACAAGGCTCGCCTTGTCGCGAATGGCAGCACTCAGATAGAAGGTGTTGATGTTGATGAAACTTTTAGTCTGGTGGTTAAACCTGGCACTATTCGGACGGTCCTTAGTTTAGCTATTTCTCGACATTGGTCGGTTCATCATCTCGATGTCAAGAATGCTTTTCTTCATGGTGATTTGGCAGAGACAGTTTATATGCATCAGCCACCTTGGTTTCGAGATCCTGATTATCCTGATCATGTTTGTTTATTGCAGCGGTCTCTCTATGGTCTTAACCAGGCACCACGCGCCTGGTTTCAACGGTTTGCGTCTTACATTACTCGGGTCGGGTTTAGTTCTAGTCGTTGTGACTCATCGTTATTTATTTATAGAAAGGGGTCATACACTGCTTATTTGTTACTATATGTTGATGATATTGTTCTTACTGCTTCCTCTGAGTTATTGTTACGACAGATTATCACGTCTATACATCAGGAGTTTTCGATGACGGATCTGTGTTCTCTTAATTATTTTTTAGGGATATCTGTTACACGTGATTCTACAGGGATGTTCTTATCTTAACGCAAGTATGCTACTGAAGTTTTGGAGTGTGCTCATATGCTTGATTGTAACTCTAGTCGGACTCCTGTTGATACTGAGTCTAAACTGGGTCCTGATGGTGATCTAGTTTCTGATCCTACACTATATCGGAGTCTTGCAGGTTCTTTACAGTATCTTACTTTTACACGACCTGATATTTCGTATGTTGTACATCAGGTTTGTATCTACATGCATGATCCTCGGGAGCCGCATTTTTCGGCTCTTAAGCGGATTTTGCGGTATATTCGGGGTACTTTAGATTATGGATTACAGTTGTTTTCATCTACTACCTCATCCTTGGTTGCTTATTCAGATGCTGATTGGGCTGGTTGTCCATCTACCAGGCGATCCACCTCTGGCTATTGTGTTTTTCTTGGTAACAACCTGCTCTCGTGGTCCTCTAAGCGTCAACCAACGCTTTCTCGTTCTAGTGCTGAGGCCGAGTATCGTGGTGTTGCTAATGCTATTGCAAAAACTTGTTGGTTACGAAATCTTCTCCGTGAACTGCATACACCATTGTCTTCCGATGCGCTTGTGTATTGTGATAATGTTAGTGTAGTATATTCGTCTTCTAATCCGGTTCAGCATCAGCGTACGAAGCGTATTGAAATTGATATTCAATTTGTTCGGGATTTTGTTGCAGTTGGGCCCGATGTTATGTTTATTATTTAGGGTTGTCACACTATATAATGTATTGGTGGATTGATTAATGAGATACGGTTGATTCTACATTCCCACACTAATTGCTCGATCTGTAATATCTAGCTACTCACTGGTATTGCTGATAAACCTTAAGTTGTTTTAAGAACAAACTTTATACTAAAACTACAGAAAAATATGATACAATACGAAGAAGCTAAGGAACAAGTAGATCGAAGAAATTTGGGTAAATATGAAATTTTCATGGTTTTGTTGGGTAGATATGAAAATGCCCCTTTGAGCAATATACGCTATGACACAAAAGCACATTCTTCCTTGGGTATAAGATACAATCACGTTTTAGTTCTTTCTAGCTAGTTGATCAATATAGCTACAAAAACTAAGAGCAACCCCAAAATCATCCGAGAGTCACATGTATGATGTGAAGAAGAAATATCTTGAGCACCGACTTCATACACATTTCCGGAGTCTTCATCTTTTACTTTGATGCTTGACGAGCCTGGACACCAATGTGAAAAGTGATTATTGCAACTTGAAGAATCTAAATTAGATAGCTTGTTGCTTAAAGCCAAGGAAAGTTACTTGATATGAAATATCTAAATAATCAGTTTTCTTACTGCTACTAAATGCATGAACATAGGCAAGTTTACTTACAGTCATAATCAGTCCATCCAATGGCTTGATTTTCCATATCGTATGTAACGAGTCTATCTGATAACACAAGATCTGCATATGGAATGAAAATGCCATAAATAAAACAATAAAATCCAATAACACAGCCCATTTAGACTCTCCCTAGAAATGTACTGTTTTTTACCCGTTACACAACCCGCCCGACCTTCCACCCATGCAATATGGGAACGAGAGACTAATTTATAAATCCATGGTTATGTGCACAAGAAAAGAAAAATAACCAACCTCCCAACAAAGTTAGGTCTCCTCCAGCATCTGATTGAAGGTTACTGTTCTGAAAACCGATGCACCATTCATCATCCTATGGGAGGTAATAAATAATTTTCTTAATAGTTAAGCGATAGATCAGATTACTTTTAATGTTCAACATCATAAAATATATACCTCAACTTGGAAGAAATATTGATGGGGCAAAACTTTCAATGCAAGTGAGTTTTCGAAGTGAAAAGTGACAACCGGAAAACCATCATCAATGCTGCATTGTGGGAGAAATAAAAAGACATAATAAGTCGTTTGGCGTAACTCATAGCCCATGGTAAGACATTCCAATTAGTGTATGCCCTTTCACAAGAACCTATTTGAGGGGATGCATTAGAATAATAAATTGTTTATTTTACTCTACAAAGTGAACAAGCAAAACAAGTAAACAAAGTGAACAACGAAATTAAAAGAACCATACTTGCCAGAGTATTTGTAGCATTTAAACACCTTCTCAACTACAAATGGCTTTTTGTCGGGTTGAGCAGCCATTATCTAGGCCAAAAGGATAACACTGAGAGTTATAGAGAGAAAATATCCACGAATGTAAGAAAAAAAACTTGATTAAAGCATTCAGCATACCTTTTCCATTAATTGGTTGTAAACCTCATCGGGAAAATAAGCCAAGGTGGTACCACTGTCAACTATTGCTCCTTTCTTCTTTAGAAAGTCAAATAAACTTGTTGGGAGCTTTAGATCCTCACCATTAACATCAATCGCCTTCAATTCAATATTATAATGTGTGCTACAATGAACACATATCACTACATCAAATATTCCTTCCGGTTTCACTCACAGTCACTGTAAAACACATATGAATGACAAGGAACGATAACTTACTGATCATCTAGAATTGGTGTTGTGTTTACTTTTGGCTCCACCACTTCTCCAATAGCAAAAATCCCGCCTCCTTTATTACCATCCAAGCAATGTGAGAACATCTTTTTTACCTTTTTCTCCGAAGCAAGTTGTGAGAGCATTGAAGTTTTTGACTGCCCGAATCCAACGATACCATCTAGTGCTTGTTCTGATGAACCTAGTTCCCCAGATTGTTTAGCTCCACACCTATCTTGCATCACAAAATTATAAACATATTCGTAATTTTAAAGAGTGGATTGGTAGACAAAGATGGAAGGTAGGAACATGGGTGGGTTGGGACGAGTAACATATCAAAAGCATATTTTGTCCACAATTTTAGAGCTTTTAGAACGTGTAATGTAGGATTATGAATCAAAATTATTTTCATTGATGATCTAAATTTTAGAATAAAGTAACTTGGGAGGTTTTATGCATTAATTTGTTTGATTCATTTCCTATTAGGCTATTTTTTATACACCCATTTGGGATAAAACATAGCCCGAATCCCCAAATCAAATCTTTCATACAACTCTGATATCGACACTGCCATAAAAAACATAAGACTCGAGAAGACACTAAAACTCACCCAAACGTAACATTCCCACTCATAGATGTTGTTTGACGGTTTCCTGATACTTGTGCAAGTTTTACAATGTCATTAACAAAGAATCCAGCAGTTGAACTCCCGTCACCATATGTAACAGCATATGCACACAACATTCCAACCTTACATTCATCACTTTTACCAGGAGCATCAAATGTAGATTTGCAAAAACCATCGTTACAACCAACCGTTTTGGCACTTGATGATCCCTTTGGATCATACAATGCAAGGGGTACCTGTTGATAGCATGCTAATTAGTTGTTTCTTTATGAGACAAAATAAGAGATAACGGATGTTTGGATATTGATGATGTGCTGTACTGCTGTTGAATAATACCGCTTAAAAAAAATGAGACATTGTGATATGAGTAATAGATTATCCATTTAAGGTTGAAAGAAGAAGTATATTTAACCTCAGAAGCATACTCTATATATGTATATCCAAACATTAAAAGGTGTTGGTCGTAAAAATGTGAAGTGATAAATGATACGTACTCCAAGGTCACTCTTCGTTGGGCACTTGTCACACTCGATACAGTTCACCCACAGAAGGTCACTCCCTGTATCGACTTGCACGTGATATTCCTTTGGAGGAGACCCGATCTGAATCTTCGTAAAATAAAGACTGCACAAGCAAATTTATATAATGATAATCAAAACTCAGACAATTTTCAACAAACTATAATTATCCTACACTAAAAATTATATCGTTTGATCCCATATCTTTAACAATTCTGGCTTAAACGGATGTTGGGTTGTAAACAAACCAAATTTTCGTAAACGTTCAAGAGAAATTTCTTGTAGGTTTGTTTTATGTATTAATCGAATGGACATGAACACGATTTTCTTGTAAATATCATAGATGAACAAGAACAAAGGTCTTGTTCGTTTATTAAATATTCATCAACTTTCTGTAGTATGTTCATTGCAGATTGTTTATGTTTTATTATAAGTTTTAATGATGTAATTATATGTTGTGAGCTTGCAATAATCAACATTCATCAAGAAAATGTTTTTCAATCATCTTTAGAAACAAACATAGAAAACATGACCTAACTTATTTTCTCAACAAATTGGCCATCAACAAAATGTTCTTATTTACATGTTCAACTGTTCAAGTACAAATTGTATGTTGGGTTTAGCACAAACGGACACAAACACAAACAAGCATGGCTCATGTTCATTTGGTTCCTTAACGAACGAGATAGAGAAAGAGAGACTTACGCTGCAGACGTGGGGCTGCCGTCGCCACCAAGAGGGACTTCAACCGAGGCAGAAAGAAATCTCCGGTGACGTATGGCATCGTGAGATTTAAGCACATTTAAAGACCTTTTATCATGAGCAAATTTATGTTGAACATGGAATACCACATTGCCTGATACCAAATCACACAATTCAACAATAACAATAAAAACAAACCCAATCACCGAAATTTTTCGTCTCTTGTTCATATTCATGATATCTCAAAACTTTAAATGGAAGGTATACGTAATCTTTAAATGTATTTCACACAAATGGAAACAAAATAAATCCAAATATCTCCTTTGTTGAAAAAAGTCAAAAACGAAGGAAAAAAGAAAAAAGAATTGAAGAAACAAAAGACAATAGAGAAAGAAGGGTGCGGATTTAACGGTTTGTTTTGTTTTCTAAATTTTGATGTTAGAATAGATTGCATGTTCGGTCGTGGAGATCCATAACTAAATTAGTCACCTTTGAGGCTTTGACTTTCATGTTTTTATATTGTCTCATATCATTATGCTTTTTCTATTGTTTGTAGTTGTTGGAGGGGATCAAATTAAAAGTTTGCTCTCTTCATGTTCATATACTAGCATGGTATCCGCGCGTTGCGACGGCGGATGCCTTGTGAATAAAATTTTGACGAATAATATTTTGCTATCATATGTTTATTGTGCCAATAGCATACTATTTCATATAAAAGTATTAGAGCACCGACGTGATGTTGCAACAATATATATGCAGGCGTCTATAAAATATGAAGATAAGAGGTCAAAGTGATTTTGTAGACACAAGTAACAAAAATAACGGTGTAATAAACTTAATTACATTTTGGATGGTATAAAAATATACACATAATTATTACTGAATAAAATATTTTATTTTAGTAATATTTGCACAATATCAAATTTTAAAAAGTAGTTTTATTATCTTAAGAAATAAATTTAAATACACAACTTCTAGGCTAAGGTAACCGGTATATTTTTTCTCTGCCACCTCGGCTCTCTCTACTGCGACTTACTGGAGGCCTTATAGATACAGTAAAGCCACCGACATATTTTTTTTTCAACTTTTTCTAACAACAAAATTAAATTGCATTAATAATAAAAAACCATTACATAATAATATAAATACATTTAAAAACAATACAAATAAAACTTCAAATAAAATGACTAAACCAGTGTTGATTTTCACGATGTCAAATGTGTTCCACTATATAACCATTAACCAACAATTATATCGAAAATCAGCCTCAACTTTAATATAAGGAATAATTTCATATTTACCCAATCTAAATATTAAAATTTTATATATATCCAAAACACAAGTTTTTAGTGCATAAGTACAATGCTTTTAAAGCATGTATTGAGAAAATATGAATTTATGATGTTTAAGTTGGGTATATATATGAGATTGCCCCAATATAAACCAAAAATTTGACCAATAGAAAATTTTGGCAACCGAATAAGCAGCCAAGATTTTGGCCCACTATCAAAACTTATATTTAGCCCAAGTTATTCGGTTATAAGTACCAACCCATAAAATAATTATAACCCTTATATTAAAAAAGATCCCTAATCTTTTCTTCATTTGTTAACTTAAAATCACGCCTACCACGTCACATACTCTTCACATCAGCCACCAAAATACAATCTCTCTAAAACCCATTGTCCTTCTCTTAATTCATTTCTTACACAAAACTAAATCTTGCCACGAAACGTATAACAAATCACTATGATACTTGTTCCTCCAAATCACAACTGAATCACCCCTACCAAGTCTTATCTATTTGCAAACAAAAAACCTTTAATTCGTTTTATCTTCACAAGATAAAACCATAAACATGTTTCTGCTTTAAACGGTACTATTTTCTGTTTGTTTGTGGAACGCATATTCGGTCTTCTTGGACGACGGGTTTATGAATATGGGAGACGACCGACCTTGGGTGGCTGACTGCTTGCAGTGGTGGCGAAGATAAAAAATTGTGTTTATGATGATTGTACTTGTAGCTTCATATCTTGTGTTAATTATATGTATTGAATTAAAATCTCAGTACATTAACATGGAGTAGAGGGAAGTTTTGGATTGTATTTGTACTTTGTGCTTAGGTAGTTGTAACAATTGGTGATGGGGTATTTTAAAGTATGTACAAATTGTATGTAAGAAATATTGTTTGTTAGAGTTTGATTTGTGCTTTACATACTTGTGTATTATGTTTAGTTACTTGTATGTGCTTAAAATCTAATTTAGAAAATCTTAAACTCATAAATAGGGTCATCCCTCTGTTATAACTAGTATAAATATAGATATAGATATGATTATGGCTTTCTATATGCAAAAAGCTGGCTAATTCTTTAATACTCCATCTCAGAAGGATTGAAAGATCCATGAATGTAGGAGGAACTAATTAACACAGCAAGTTTATTTTGGTGATTTCAGTAATTATTTGATAAAAGTAAAAATACAAAATACATTTCTTATGAGTATCATTAAGCACTTTTGGGCCTAACCATCATATTAAAATTCTTCATTTTGGACTAAACCATATATGTTTAGTTGGTTTTAGTCTATGTAATTTTAGTTTTGTAATTGAATTTTGCACCATTGTTTTATGGGTAATTACATATATACCCGGCTAAAACATCATAATAACATATTTACCGAAAATATTTTTAAACACATTGTACATCATTCGTTTAAAACATGTATTTTATATATATATATATATATATATATATAGCATTTTGATGTTTAGATTGGGTATATATGGAATTATCTCAATAAATGCTTGAGAACTAGTTTCGACTAGTCAAATGGGTTTCAAGTCCTCGTGCTTCTTTCTTCGGTCAACTTCTGGCTAGCTTTAGTTGTTGCACTGTTTTTTTTTTTTTTTTTTTTTTTTTTTTTTTTTTTTTTTTTTGTGTTTCTTGGCTGACTTCTTTATGTGGTCGTTTAGGTTCTATGGTTGTTCAAAATTAGTAGTTTTTTTTATCTCTCTTAAGCTCTCTTGAGAGTTATTTCATGGTTTTTTTATGCCTAAAGCGAAAATATAATACGAGTCATTTTCGACAAACTTTTGTTTTATTTTTAATATAAATAAATTAAATGACTTGTCAATAATTAGTTATATCACAAATTTAGATATTTGAAATTTGCGATGATGGTTTTATTATAGACCCATTATTTTAGCTATGTTTTTTCAAATCGGATATCTGAAATTTCGGATGACTGTTTTATATATCCGAATATCCAAATATTTGTATATTTGCAAAACTTGTATATGAGTGCCAAAACTAACAATTCATAAATCCCAACTTTTTAATAAATTTCATCAAATTTTCGGATATCCGAATACAAATATTTTTTGGACACCCATAATTTACATCAAAAAATCATAGAAAGTCGGAGTTGTATTAAATAGAAGGCATAAAACTCGATATAAAATGATCCAAGTATAAAAATTTGAGGCTTTCAAAATATTTGAAGCCTAAAGCGATATACCTTTGAGATACCCCGGGCTCCCTTAGTCCTTGTTTTGGGTTTATTTTTCGCCTCTGCTTTTTGGTTGAGGCTTTGCTATAAAAGCTTTGCATTTCAAAAAAAAAACAAGCAGCATCCATGAAACACATGTCTTAAAGCTAGTCAAGAGAGCAGACCACATAATTAATAAGGTTAAGCAACACACCGTCCAAGACATGACCATTAAATCCAACATATTTATCAATCCCATTAATCGAGAGATGGAGTTAAAGCTAGCTTTTTCCTACATATCTACATGCATATTCTGAGTCATCCTCAATCTATCCATATATATTGACTTGGTCACATATACATGAAGCAATTACAAATATTAACTAAACTCAAAAAAAAAATTGCAAAAGAGTGTAATCATGAATTCGTGAAAGAGATGACAACTATATATGTTCAGATGAACAAATTAAGCTAACAGAGAAAAAAAAAATAGTTTATGACAGGGACCCTTTTTAAATGAATTGATTACTGATCAAAAAGTAAAAATTAAAGTGAAGTAGCTAGTATAAAAGAGTGGCACTGGCACTGGTACTTGCACATCTCTCTCTCAAGTCAATGAATATATAGAATTGTTCATCTCTTTATTTGTTTTTGTTTCTTCAGGACACTCATAACTTCCTGCTACTGATTTCTCCATCCCCAATTCATTTCCTGATCATCGACTGAGGTACGGTTAGTTTTCAATTCTATTTATCTGGCTAATCAATGCATGTCTAAATTACTCTTTGTTTTGTAGGCACTGAACCGATACATACAACAAAGAAATGGATCTTTCATACAAGAAAAAATCTTGCATGGCTCTTGGTGTTGTTGCTCTACTGTTATTTGCTGCAGCAGCTGGTATACACATGACTCCATTGCATTCAAATCAACTTGTGCTAGCTTATATATATGCCTGGCTAGTTAATTGCACGCATACTTCTTTGATTTTCATTGATAATTACTACTACTTCTACCTTTTATTTTAATTTTTCGGATAAATTTCACAAAGTAATTAAGTCTTATATCCGATCACGAAAGTACATTGAGTTTTGTAGGAAGAAAACATAATGTTCTATTCAAAGTTTTCCAGTTCCTTATAATTACTTCTGTTTCAATGACTTGGGTTAATCCAATAAATTTTCAAAATCATTCTGCTCTTTATTATAGATAAACTAGTTGAATTGAACGTATGATCCAGTAGCTAGTAGGATGAACATGAACAAAATTTGTGAATCTTAAAAAAACAATCTAGGTGGTTCATGAATTGCTGTTAAAAAATAACTTGGTTTATAAATAAGTACTTATCCAAGAATAGTATAAGATTTCTAGATTAACTTTAAAGGAATTACTTATGTGGTGAATTGAAACATGCATGCATGGGATGCAGTGGTTGTAATACGTTCAAGAAAACATGTTTTCCAAGGACATCAGTATTTAAGCACTAGACAAGTTGAGACCTTTTCCAAGAAAGACACCACCAACAGGAGATTATTGGTCTCAACTGCTGGTAATTAATGAACCATACTACTATTATACTATTAATTGAAGTACTGCAATTCTTAAAAAGTACAAAGCTAATTTGGAATTTATGTTTCCTATTATCAGACTATGATGATTATGATGGAGATGATGGCAACGGTGTCGATGGTAGTGGTACAATGGACCGGATAAGTAGAGGGTGCTCAAAGGAAAACATATACATATCACAAGGGCAGACGTCGCCTCTTCCTAACGGGATACCAACATATACGGTTCTAATTCAAAACATATGCATGTCAAATAGCATTTCAGACATTCACTTAACTTGTGGATGGTTTAGCTCCGCTAGGCTCATTAACCCCAATGTGTTTAAGCGAATCTCATACGACGACTGCCTGGTTAATAATGGAAACCCAATTAGCCCCGGCCAAACCATATCATTCCAATATGCTAATACCTATCCTTATCCTTTGTCAGTATCTTATGTGTCATGCTAGCTAACAGAAGCAGCTAAATAATCTTACATGTACAAGTTAGATAAATAAAAGCATGTAGATTATGTATTTTGTTTATTTATTTTGGTTAATTATCATTATATATAAATATCAAATATGAACTTAATCTTCCATCCTTGATTAAGACATATCGGTTTGTCCCCAAGTACGTTGGGCGAGTATGGAGCGGTTTGGGGCGGTTTTTAGCTAAAACAAAACCCCGAACCAGAAATTCGGTTATAAATTTTTTAAAACAAACCCCGCACCAAAATTTCGGTTTGTTTTTTCGGTTTCTGGGTTTTAGTTTTTTCGGTTTTTAATTAGAGCGCCATCTTTTCTACAAGTTTGAAATCACTTTCGCAAACAGTTGCCGCATGAATTTAGACAAAGTTATCTAAAAGATAAAGATTTGTCAAAGAAATAAATGAAATTAAGATGGTATCAAAGTCATCTCATGGTTTTTTGACGCCTAAAACGAAAATATGAAATGAGATAATTTCGACAATAATTTTTATTGTTAATTTAAATAATTTAAAGGACTTGAAAATAACTAGTTATATCACAAATTTAGATATCCGAAATTTGAGATGATGGTTTTATGTTAAACTCATTAATTTAGATAAGTTTTTTCAATTCAAATATCTGAAATTTTGGATAACAGTTTTATACTTCTGAATATCTAAATATCTATAGTTTTCGAAAAACTTTTATCTGAGTTTCAAAACTGACATTTTATAAAATCCAACTTTTTGATAAATTATGATCAAATTTCGGATATCCGAAATACGGATATTATATTAACACCCACTACCTAAATATATAAATCTTAGAAAGTAAGTTGAATATTTTGTCGAAAAACAATAAGTTTACATAACATGCATGTCAATCTAATTCAAAACATATGCATGTCAGATAGCATCTCGGACATTCACTTAACTTGTGGATGGTTTAGCTCCGCTAGGCTCATTAACCCTAATGTGTTTAAGCGAATCTCATACGACGACTGCCTGGTTAATAATGGAAACCAATTAGCCCCGACCAAACCATATCATTCCAATATGCTAAATTGCTAATACTTATCCTTATCTTTTGTTAGTATCTTATGTGTCATGCTAGCTAGCAGTAGCAGCTAAATAATCTTACATGTAAAAGTTAGATAAATATAAGCATGTAGATTGTGTATGTTGTTCATCTGTTTTGGTTAATTATCATATATGTATAAATATGAAATATGGACTTAATATTCTATCCTCGATTAAGACATGCTAGCAGGGTACTTGCACGTTCCAGTGGCGGGTACCCTGTAATAAGAACTTTTGATGAACAATATTATTCGATTATATATTTTTTCGTAATAATAACTTGTTTCTAAGAACATGACGTTTTTCACATTGCGTGTACCGACTTGTGAATAGTATATAAGTTGATTATTTAAAATGTCTAAGTTGTGGGCTAATAATACCCTACACGTGATGTTTAGCTGAAACTCGGAACATAATAATGTATCCAACCAAAAATGACATATATTTCAAAAAGTTGGTCCCTTTTGTGTGTTTGTAGATTGTCTTCGTGTTGTCTATTTTTTAACCCAATTTCATTTTCTTATACCCGACCCAAGTGCAAGTCCAATAGCAATTAACCTAGTCCTTAAAATGTGCTAATCTAAAAGATACTAACCCTAAAACTAAGCAACCTAATTTCACTCTCACTAAAAAAAAATGCCACACTCACAGCCACCAAATAACAAATCGGTCCCTTGTGTTCTTCATATAATCAAACATCAACAAAGAAAATCTAAGATTTCTCTTGTTAATGCGTAAACCCGATTCATATGCGCATACAAGGTCTAAGGTGTTTTCTCTTTTTGTGTTTTCTTTCTTTGTGATGATTTGAATACAAAAACCGTTCATATGGCTTCAAGAACTTAATAACAAACATTCTTTTGAACGAAATAAGGAAATGATGTAACATATTTGTTAGGTTCTTTCCTTTTAACTTTTGGACATATGATAGAAGTAGAAACTTCTTACAGATCTATGATGTGATATGTGTTTAAATTTTCAAAGATTTGTTATGAACACCAATAAAATTTAAATCTTGTTTTATTTTCCTTTTATGTTTCGATATTGATTTGTTGTGAGAATGGTTTTGATATATTGTTGACTGTAGTTGGATTTGGATAAAAGGAGGCTAGAGAATAAAAGGATGCTGGAGAATTTGTACATAATTGTGTTTATGATGTATTTAGTATAAAAAAATTATGTTTATGATGATTATACATGTAGCTTCATATCTTGTGTTAATTATATGTATTCAATTAATATATCGGTACATTAACATAGAGTAGAGGGAAGTTTTGGATTGTATTTGTACCTTGTGCTTAGGTAGTAGTAACAATTGGTGATGGGATGTTTTTAATTATGTATTAATTGTATGTAAAAAGTATTGTTTGTTGAGTTTGATTTATGCTTTACATACTTGTATATTATGTTTAGTTACTTGTATGTGCTTAAAATCTAAATTAGAAAATCTTAAACTCATAAATAGGAGAGAGGGGTCATCCCTTCATTATAAGTAGTATAAATAGGTTTGTCCCCAAGTGCATTGGTTGAGCGTAGAGCGGTCTGGGGCAGTTTTTGGCTAAAACCAAACTACGAACCAGAAATTTGGTTTTATGTTTTTTAAAACAAAACTAGCATAAAAATTTTGGTTTATGGTTTTTTTGGTTTTTGGTTTTTTGCGGCTCAGTTTTTTAATTGGAGAGCCATTTTTTCTACAATTTTGAAATCACTTTTGCAAACAGTTGCCGCATAAATTTAGACAAAGTTATCTAAAAGATAAAGATTTGTCGAAGAAATAAATATAATTAAGATGGTATCAAAGTCGTCTCATGGTTTTTTGACGCCTAAAGCGAAAATATGAAATGAGAAAATTTCAACAATAATTTTTGTTGTTATTTTAAATAATTTAAGGGACTTGACAATAACTAGTTATATCACAAATTTAGATATCTGAAATTTGAGATGATAGTTTTATGTTAAACCCATTAATTAGCTAAGTTTTTTCAATTCCGATACCCGAAATTTCGGATAACAGTTTTATATATCTAAATATCTACGCCCTCCGTCCCTAAATAAATGTCCACTACTGATTTTTTAAGTCTTTGTTATTCTACTTTGACCTTAAATTATTATTTTTTGTTGTGTAATACTTGATGCAAAATATATGAATGGATTGAGTTTTAAATATATTTTTATTATTATAATTTTCATCAAGTATTACATAACACAAACAAAATAATTTAAGGTCAAAGTTGAAAAAAGATGACTTTGAAAGTCAATAAAGGACATTTATTTAGGGACGGAGGGAGTATAATTTTAGGAAAACTTTTATCTGAGTTTCAAAACTGACATTTCATAAACCCCAACTTTTTAATAAATTATGATCAAATTTCAGATATCCGAAATACGGATATTTTATTAACAGCCACTACCTAAATCAATAAATCCTAGAAAGTAAGTTGATTATTTTGTCGAAAAACAATAAGATTACATAACATGTATATCGTTCTAATTCAAAACATATGCATGTCAAATAAAATCTCAGACATTCACTTAACTTGTGGATGGTTTAGCTCTGCTAGGCTCATTAACCCTACCTGTTTAAGCGAATCTCATACGATGACTACCTAGTTGATAACAGAAACCCAATTAGCCCTTTCCAAACCATTTCATTCCAATATACTAATACATATCCTTATCCTTTGTCAGTATCTTATGTGTCATGCTAGCTAGCAGTAGCAGCTAAATAATCTTACATGTACAAGTTGATAAATAAAAGCATGTACCTTGTGTATTTTGTTCATCTGTTTTGGTTAATTATCATATATGTATAAATATGAAATACAGACTAAATCTTTTGTCCTCGATTAAGACATATGGGTTTGTCCCCAAGTGCATTAGGTGAGCATAGAGCAGTCTGGGGGGTGCTTTTTGCTAAAACCAAACCCCGAACTAGAAATTCGGTTTTAAGTGTTTTAAAACAAAACCCGGCACAAAAATTTCGGTTTGGGTTTTTGGTTTTTTGAGGCTTGGTTTTCAGTTTTTTCATTGGATGACCTTCTTTTCTACAAGTTTGAAATCACTTTCGCAAACAGTTATCGCATTCATTTAGACAAAGTTACCTAAAAGATAAAGATTTGTCAAATAAATAAATATGACTAGGATGGTATCAAAGACGTCTTATGGTTTTTTGACGCCTAAAGCGAAAATATGAAATGAGAGAATGTGGAAAATAATTTTTTGTTGTTCATTTAAATAATTTAAGTGACTTGTTAATAACAAGTTATCACAAATTTAGATACCCGAAATTTGCTATGATTGTTTTATGTTAAACTCATTAATTTAGCTAAGTTTTTTTAATTCGGATATCCAAAATTTAGGATAACAATTTTATATATCTGAATATCTAAATATTTATAATTTTACGAAAACTTTTATCTGAGTTTCAAAACTGACATTTTATAAAACCCAACTTTTTAATAAATTATGATCAAATTTCGGATATCCGAAATACGGATATTTTTTAACACATACTACCTAAATCAATAAATCCTTGAAAGTAAGTTGAATATTTTTTTCAAAAAACAGTAACATTACATAACATGTATATCGTTCTAATTCAAAACATATGCATGTCAGATAGCATTTCAGACATTCACTTAACTTGTGGATGGTTTAGCTCCGCTAGGCTCATTAACCGAATGTGTTTAAGCGAATCTCATACGCCGACTGCCTCGTTAATAACGGAAAGCCAATTAGCCCTAGCCAAACCGTTTCATTCCAATATGCTAATACCTATCCATATCCTTTGTCAGTATCTTATGCGTCATGCTAGCTAGCAGTAGCAACTAAATAATCTTACATGTACAGGTTAGATAAATAGAAGTATGTAGATTCTGTATTTTGTTCATTTGTTTTGGTTAATTATCATATATGTATAAATATGCAATATGGACTTAATATTCTATCCTGGATGAAGACATATGGGTTTCTCCCCAAGTGCATTGGGTGAGCATAGAGCGGTCTGGGGAAATTTTTGGCTAAAATCAAACCCCGAACAAGAAATTCGGTTTTAATTTTCTTAAAAAAACCCGGAAAAAAAACTCGGTTTTTGGTTTTTTGCGGCTAGGTTTTTTAATTAGAGAGCCATCTTTGCTACAATTTTGAAATTACTTTCGCAAACAGTTGCCGCATGAATTTAGATAAAGTTATCTCAAAGATAAAGATTTATCAAAGAAATAAATATTATTAAGATGGTATCAAAGTCGTCTCATGGTTTTATGACGCCTAAAGCGAATATATGAAATGAGATATTTTGACAATAAATATTGTAGTTAATTTAAATAAGAGTTAATTGCATTTTTGGTCCTTGTGGTATGGCCAAATTGCAGGTTTGGTCCCTAAAACTTTGAAAGTTCAATGATAGTCCCCATTTTGAAGTTTGGATTGCAATTTTGGTCCCTGGATAAAGTGAAATGACTAAAATACCCTTTGTTTTATTTAGAGAAGACAAGGGTAATTTGGTCATTTCACACCGATTAGGGACCAAAAATGCAATCCAAACTTCAAAATGGGGACTATCATTGCACTTTCAAAGTTTTAGGGACCAAACATGCAATTTGGCCATACCACAGGGACCAGAAATGCAATTATCTCTTTAAATAATTTAAGGGACATGACAATAACTAGTTATATCACAAATTTAGATATCTGAAATTTGAGATGATGGTTTTATGTTAAACCCATTAATTTAGTTAAGTTTTTTCAATTTGGATATCCGAAATTTTGGATAACAGTTTTATATCTCCGGATATCTAAATATATATAAGAGTAAGCTACACCATTCGTCCTTGTGGTATACGTTGACTGTCAAGGATCGTCCTTTGACAAAAAAAATGCACCGTTAGTCTTTAAGTGCGAAACGTTACTCAGCGTTGGTCCCTCACCCTAACTGGCGTGAGTAACGGGCGTTAAGCCTATTTAAGTCGAGGGTATATTTGTCTTTTCCCATGAACTTCATTTTCTTTTTTTTAATATCTCATCAACTTCATCATCTCCATCACAGATACCCAAATCAGCACTCAAAACATTATACCAAAACCCACAAATACCAAAACTCCATTTTCATAAACTCAAATTCAAAATTAAAACCAGTTCACAATAACTGTTTATCACGTTGTACCAACCCACAAAGAATAACTTTGATATAATACATATTTAAGATCCCTAATCTTCTAGAATTTTATTTACAAAATCTTGTCTACTTGTGGTATTTTACCAAGCATACTGCACATCACCCATTCATCACCATCCTCTTCAAAAACTACAAAGCTACTCAAAAACCAATCACCTAGCATCATCTTGTTCACTTAAATCTAACATAATCAGCATCATTGCTCCCGCCACCATACGTCCACCATCACTAAAGCCACTACGCCGCCACCAGCATCATCTACACTACAACATAACCAACCATACCACCACATCTTTCTCCAGCCGCTTCTTTTTTCCCCACCACTATCATCATATATATCATCATCCACAACCATCCACTTAACCAAGGTTTTCATCGTAGATCCATGATCTTCGTAGATCCCACCATTAAAACATACATAAAGTGATAAAACCCACTTGAATGTCAACAACAATGATAATTGTTACCCAGATCCATGAACAAGTCTTGCTTCTCAACAAAGAAAAATAAACCATAAAGTGGAAATGAAAAGGTTGAATTTGATTATGGTATAGATATGATGTAATTGTGTGTTGGTTTAGGTAACAAAGGAAAAGTCTTGAAATATTATATCATTGTAAAGATAGTACTACGACTACATAACTTTAAACATGCAGTATAAAATGATGTTCGATTAGTACATGATGATGTGGGTCCCTCATCGTTTGTTCTTGCTGGTCATTGAAGATAACGTGTACAAGTGGGCCTGATCTGTTGGTCTTCACTCGCCATTGGTCCACCAGTTATTTTGTACATGAAAGGGACGGCCAACTACATGTATATTTAATGTTTATCTCAGCCTAGTACAAATGGGAAGGTTTTTACTGGTTATATCACATGATAGAGATGAGGGTTTTTACTGATTAACTAAAACTGATAAACAATAATGACTTTTGAGAACTCAAGGTAGAGATGAGGATTTGAGGATTAAGTTGGTGATTCGAGATGGGTTTTTGATGGTGAAGAATCTTGAAAGTGGCTTGTATTCATTATTGTTTATCAGTTTTAGTTAATCTTGGACTGTAATTTGTATTTGGAGTTTGATGATTATGGTTTAATGGTGGACAAATGATTTTTTGGTGACAAAGAGGAGAAAATGAAGATGAATAGAGAAAGAAGATGATAGAAGAATGTGTGGTCAAAAAGGGGGAAAAACATAAAATGACCATTTTACCCTTATGGATAAGGCATGAGAGAAGACTTAACGACTGTTAGTGTGTCCCGTTAAAGCAAAGGACCAATGGTGGATAACGTTTCGCATTTAAGGACGAACGGTGCAATTTTTTCGGTCAAAGGACGAAACTCGTCGGTCAACGCAAACCACAAGGACGAACGGTGTAGTTTACTCTATATATAATTTTAGGAAAACTTTTATCTGAGTTCCAAAACTGACAATTCATAAAATCCAACTTTTTAATAAATTATGATCAAATTCGGATATCCGAAATACGGATATTTTTTAACACATAATACTACCTAAATCAATATATCCTTAAAAGTAAGTTGAATATTTTTTCGAAAAACAATAAGATTACATAACATGTATATCGTTCTAATTCAAAACATGTGCATGTCAGATAACATCTCAGACATTCACTTAACTTGTGGATGGTTTAGCTCCGATAGGCTCATTAACCCTAATGTGTTTAAGCGAATCTCATACGACGACTGTCTGGTTAATAACGGAAACCCAATTCGCCCTGGCCAAACCGTTTCATTCCAATATGCTAATACATATCCTTATCCTTTGTCAGTATCTTATGCGTCATGCTAGCTAGCTAGTAGTAGCAGCTAAATAATCTTACATGTACGAGTTAGATAATTAAAAGCATGTAGATTGTGTATTTTGTTCATCTGTTTTGGTTAGTTATCATATATGTATAAATATGAAATAAGGACTTACTCTTCTATCATCGATGAAGACATGTGGGTTTATCCCAAGTGCATTGGGTAAGCATTGAGCGGTTTGGGGCGGTTTTTGGCTAAAACCAAATCCCGAACCAAATATTCGGTTTTAAGTTTTTTAAAACAGAACCCCGCACCAAAATTTTGGTTTGGTTTTTCGTTTTGTGGTTTTTTGGCTTGGTTTTCATTTTTTTCGGTTTTTTATTGGAGGGCCATCTTTTCTACAAGTTTGAAATCACTTTCGCAAATATTTTTCGCATGTATTTAGACAAAGTTATCTAAAAGATAAAGATTTGTCAAAGAAATAAGTATGATTATGATGGTATCAAAGTCGTCTCATGGTTTTTTGACGCCTAAAGCAAAAATATGAAATGTGACAATTTCGAGTTTTCGCCAATAATTTTTTGTTGTTAATTTATATAATTTAAAGGACTTGTCAATAACTAGTTATATCACAAATTTAGATATCCGAAATTTCCGACGATAGTTTTATGTTAAACCCATTAATTTAGCTAAGTTTTTTCAATTCGGATATCTAAAATTTTACAATTATATATATATGAATATCAAAATATATATAATTTTCGGAATACCTTTATCTGAGTTTCAAAACTGACATTTCACAAAACCCAAATTTTTAATAAATCATGATCAAATTTCGGATATCCGAAATACGAGTATTTACCTAAATCAATAAATCCTATAAAGTAAGTTGAATATTTTTTCGAGAAACAATAAGATTACGTAACATGTATACGTTCTAATTCAAAACATATACATGTCAGGTAGCATCTTAGACATTCACTTAACTTGTGGATAGTATAGCTCGCTAGGCTCATTAACCCTAATATGTTTAAGCGAATATCATACGAATAGTGTCGTCTCTATATTGATGGAGGCCCTGTGCAGAATTGAATTTAAAGAAAAAAACGGGGCTTAAAATAAAGAGTAAATAATTTTCTTACAAGAAAAAAAATGAGAAATAATCGTTTTCAAAGTAACCAGACTAGCACTTTTCAATGCAACACTTTAAATTAAATACATAAAGTCACTTTTATAGAAAATATATACATATGATATAAAATTTTTGAAGCCTTTAGAATTTGGAAGCCCTGTGCGACAGTACACCTCGCACACCCTCATATACGGCTCTGCATACTTGCCTGGTTTATAATGGAAATCCAATTACTAAACTAAGTTTAACACCTAATGAGCTTGTTCCATTTTAATAAAACTCATAAGCACTTTGTAGGGTTAGAGTCAAACAACTTAAGTTTGAGGTGGATATAGATTACGAAGGAAGAAGTTTACGGATTTGGTGAAAGTTGAGGGGGGGGGGGGGGGGGGGGGGGGGGGTTGTGTGAAGGTGAGAATCATCTAGCAATATTATTATTAGTAATATCATGTCACACACGAAGTGGGTTTGGGATTGCAATTGCTACCTTATTATCTGATTATTGTGTTAATCTAGCGGCTAGTGTTTAAGAAAGAAAACCAAGAACGTGATTTTTTGTGTTTCAGGAGCATCAAAACGCGGTTTTGGAGAAGGAGCTCCATACATGCTTTTGCAAAATGTGATATTCCTTTTGCTTGTCTATTTTCCGAATTGCCCTCGTGCATCTCCTTCTTTGTTAAATATATTTCATCTTTTAACATTGCTTCTTCATCCATTTGCATATATGTTGTGCTTTTGAGAGATACGAGAAGCGGTGAAGATGATGATAAGTTCCAAATGTAAACCTAATTTTAACTTGATATACTTTATACCTAATATATGCCTAATAACAAAAGATAGTCCATGTGGTTTGTTTAAAAGGCTATTAAGTAATAAAAGAGAATTATACTTGACTATAATTCTTTTTATAATCGTTATGTATAAAAAGTGAAACCTTAGAGCGTAAGGTGTAATAACCTCATGTCAAGCTTTAACATTTCACCTTAACTCACCAAAAAAACACTCCTTATCATAACATTCCCTAGGTTAAACCTTAACTCACGTATTTTGAAATTCAACCCCTAAACTAAAACTAACACTCCATTTATTAAAAAAACATTAAACATGGAGTACATTAAACATTAAAACTACAACGAGATTGATGAAAATAAAACTTAAGAATAAGAATCATCTGAGTTCCAACCATCGTCACTCGAAGAGGAATAAAACTCGTCATTAAAATACTTTCTCTCCATGATGTCAAAGTAGTTCTCCATAAGATATTCAGCTTCCCTGGCTTCCTGTTCACGACGAGCAGCTTCCTCACGTGCCTCATGTTCCATAATCTCTCTATAATTTTCCTCGTCCTGTGCAAGTTCACGAAGGGAAGCCTCACTTAACCCAAATGAATTGTTTTTTAGGTCCACATGTGTTAACCCTTAACGCTCCTATGTTAGTTAACATACCGACTGCTCTTATGTCTAAATTGTTTAGTTAAAGTATCAGGTGAGCCATTGTTTCACTACCTCACCGGCATCTCAGGATTTCACATTTCGCATTCGTATAGCAAAATACCTATTCACTGACAGTGGCGGAGCTAGAAGAAATTTCGTGGGAGGGCCGAAGCAAAATTTTTTTCGGAAAAACATTAGATGGGAGGGCCGAGATGAAAGAAATAAAAATTAACACATTAAATCGCAAAAAAATACATTAACGGGCTTAGGCCTAGGGGGCCGGGACCCTTCCCGGTCCTCACATAGCTCCGCCCATATTCACTGATAACTCAAGACAAAACACATTTTTAGGACCTATCATACCTAATTAAAACCAATGTTTTCAAACCCGGGTCGACCCGACCGGTTCAACCGGTCGGACCGGTACCCGGCCACTAAAACGGGTCAAAAAAACCCGGGTTTCTAAAACCGGATCAACCGGTTAGACCCGCCGAGTTTGGTTTTTTCCAAATTTTTTTTATAAAAACCGGGTTGACCCGGCGGTCGAACCGGTTGACCCAGCGGTCGAACCGGTTGACCCGGTGATCAAACCGGTTGACCCGGTCGGAAAAAATAAAATAATAAAAAATAAAAAACCGGGTTGAACCGGTCGAACCGGTACCCGGTAACTCGACCGGGTCGATTAAAAACCCGGTTTTTAAAACATTGATTAAAACACAAAACCAATTGCAATACAAAACAAATCAAGTTTGGCCTTTTGCGAATTCTCTTATAATACGTTAAATTTGAGCGATGGAATAATGTAATACTATATGTAAAGTATTTATTAATTTTGTAAGTTACATCAAGTGTCATCCAAAAAACAAATTTGCTTATAATTATTTATCACTATATACCGTTAATTTACGCAAGTATTCGTCTAGTATATATAGGGGTGGAAACGAGCCGAGCCGAACCTGAGCCTGCCAGAGCTCGAGCTCGGCTCGTTTAAGTTTTAAAAGGCTCGAGCTCGAGCTCGGCTCGTTTCGAGCCTTAAATTTTAAGCTCGAGCTCGGCTCGTGGGATGTTATATAGGCTCGGGCTCGGCTCGAGCTCGTCTCGTTTATACGATTTGGCCATGAAAAGTTAAAGCTTGGCTCGAGCTCGAGCTCGGCTCGTAATACATCTTTATTGAGCTCGTTAATAAGCTTGAACTCGGCCCGTATATATGTTTAATACTTAAAATATCCTAATGTCATTCAGGCTCGTTAAGGCTCGCGAGCCCAAACGAGCTTTATATGCAAAGCTCGGGCTCGTTTAGGCTTGGCTCGTTCGAGCTTTTTACCGATCCGATCCCGAGCTTTTAATGAGCGGCTCGGCTCATTTCCAACCCTGTATATATGATACGACCCTGTTAGGGGTTGTATCGGGATAAGGCACCACTTTTAGCGTGTGCAAGCTCCTTAAGAAAGTAGAGAGAAGAACTAGAGATTTATTGATCTTAAACTTGATTGAATTATCATAAATGATTACAAGAGTATTTATAAGACAAAGTAAGGTAAAACCCTAAGACCTAAATAGGCCATGGGCTCGGGCCCAGGCGTATCATTCCTCACTCCTTCAAAACCACCTTGCCCTCAAGGTGTTGTCTTAAAACATTCTTAATTGACTTTCCTAAATAAACATGAAAACAATCCTAAACAAAGACACGTAAATAAAGATAGATTATATGACATAATCGTTATGCCATACGTTTGGACTTCTTGAGTCATTTGGGCAGTCCGTCCTCCTGCAACATTGGCGTAATCCGGGATCCCATAATCTTCTTTGAATTGCAGCCTTCGCCTTTTTCTTCTTCCGTATTCCCTTGCCTTGGACATAACACAACACCATTCTTCCATCTTTTGCTACCCCACGACTTTTCTCGCGATATACCCACTTCAAACAAACAACCAAACTCTCTCCGAAAACATCTTTACCCTCCAACATCTTAGTCACAAACTCCTTGATTAAACCCAAATTTATTTCATCTATACTATCATCAGATATACCACCTCCAACTCCAGCCTTAAGTAGTGATATCACTATATTCGACTCATCTTCGTCAACCCTACACGCTTCACCACCACCCACAACAACATCTTCCACACTTTCTTTATTTTCTGAAAATTCGCTAAACTCACTACGAACTTCCATGCTTTCCACATTACTCTCACCAATATCAAAAACATCGTTTATCGCGCTACTAACCTCAACAACACCAATATCTTCATTAGCATCTAAGGACTCTTTAATCACATATGGAGCTTCTTCACTTGGCCATGATAGCATGGTATCTATTTTCTCTTCAAAGTTCAGCTTTTTCCCTGCAATTATCTCAAAGCGAGCCTCCATTATACGGGCTATGGAACAGGCTTCTCCTAAAGTTGTAGGCGCTAACCTTAAGAGTGCACATTGTAGAAGCGGTTTAAGTCCCGAGATATACATCGATTTAAGTAAAGATTCTGAGATCCCCGTTACTTGATTTCCAAGTACCACAAATTCACTCTCATATTCGGTCACCGTACCCATTTGCAAGAGCTTAGATAGTGCGTATTCCGCGTCCCGATCACATCCGCTTGAAGCCATTAACATTAACTCGAAAAACAAAACCAAAAAAAAAAAAAAAAAAATCGATGAACAGTACCCGTGAACAGTACTCCGTGAACAGTACCGTGAATAGTGCCGATGAACAGTAACTTTTTTTTTTTTTTTTTTTTTTAAATAATTGGAACCCTAATCGTAAGCCCTCTCAACGAGAGCTCTCAATGAAAGCACCAATTGATACGACCCTGTTAGGGGTTGTATCGGGATAAGGCACCACTTTTAGCGTGTGCAAGCTCCTTAAGAAAGTAGAGAGAAGAACTAGAGATTTATTGATCTTAAACTTGATTGAATTATCATAAATGATTACAAGAGTATTTATAAGACAAAGTAAGGTAAAACCCTAAGACCTAAATAGGCCATGGGCTCGGGCCCAGGCGTATCAATATACTCCATATATTGTTGTGTTTTTGTTAAATGACTAGGGCTAGAGCGTGAGTTAAATAAAAAAGATGTGAGAACAGAAGAAGGTGAGGGTATGAAATGAAATAGAAGTCCCGCGCGTGAGGGTATGAAATGATTTGAAATTGGGACACCCCGCCTCTCCTCTTCTCCTGTCCCCAAATTAATTTGCTTTTCTCTGTTTGTTTGAAAAACCAACCAACAAACAAACAAACAAACCAACCAACCCTAGAAAGAAAGAAAGAAATTTGGAAAGTAAATAGTACACTAGTAATTTGGAAACAAAGGATGTCTTTGTCTTTTAGATCCAACTCCAAGTCTTCGTCTTCGTCTTCTCGATACAATTCATTTGAAAAGCAAAAGCAGCAGCAATTAAGATCGTCATCCGATCCATCTCCATGTTCATCGACCGACCAACTCAACGTCACCAAAATCCAATCCAAAAACACAACAACACTTGCCAAATCAAAAACCACAAGTAACAACAACAACAGTAACAATTTGAGTGGTATGGTTAAGAAGTACTTCATGGAGAAAAGATCTTCATCCGCTTCTAAGTTAATGGTTCCGGACCCAAACACCTTCATTGATTTCAAAAATAAGAATAAGAAGGCAGCTGGACTGGGTGGATTGATGCATAAGAAGCTCTTTGGTAGCGGCGGCAGTGATGGAAACAACAAAACCAAGAGCAGGAAGGCGTTGACGGAATTGAAACAACCAAATAATAATAATAATAATAATAATAATGTCGTGAATGCTCGTACTTTGGCGATGGTATTAAAAAGTGAGAGGGAGCTTCTGAGTCAGACTAAGGAGCAGGCGGCCGAGATTATCCAACTCAAATCCATCCTCAACGACAAAAACACTGAGGTTGCTTCCCTTCCATTCCCTTACTTTTTTAATAACAATTCGACTATATATGTTCGTCTTTGTTTATTTGTTTCGTCTATTCATTTGTATTCGAGTTATATTTGGAACTTGTATCTAGGACTATTCCTTTTCAACACCTGCCTGTGTTTGATATCCAATACCATTCATTGCCTCTAACGCGAATTACTAGTCACATGTTTTATTAGGGGCCGTCTGTTTAACCTTATCTTGCGGCCTTTATTAGGCTTATGCTTAAAACTGCTTATTATCATGACTAATAACCTTATAACCTCTTGTTGAGTGTTTTGATTACCTTATTAGCTAGCTTTAAAGTTACCTTTAAACACTATGATATAACTTGACCGTTTCTATAATTTCGGAAAATGTTCTCAACCGTCGTTCTTAATCACTTTGATTTGTCAATTGCAACAAGCAGATAATTTAACACATAATTTGTGTGGTTGCATGACTTGCATCATTCAACAAGAGGGTAGTTAAATACACAATTTAAAACAAATAAACAATGAATGAGATGAGGTGATGTCCGAAAACAGAGATAAAAATCGTCATGTGTTCCTTGGATGTAGTCTTTTATGCAAGATGTTCAAATATAACGATTTGTGTAAGTAATTTGGGGGTGTAAGTCTTTTTTTATACAATTACCACTAAATAAGTCTAACCTTGCTTAAATAAGCAACAAAAGTGGGGCTTATTAAACCCCCCCTAAATAAGCTCATAAGCTTATATTATCCAAACACTCATAGTGGGCTTATTTTTGTTATATAAGCTCATAAGCTAACAAGCCCCTTATATAAGCTTAAACAAACACCCCCTTATACTTAATTAACCTTGTGGATATGTTTTTGTTGCGACAGTAAATGCCTTCTAAGTAGACTTTTGAAAGCTTTATAGCAACTGTTCTAAAAGCGATTTGTTAAGTGAATGTGAATTCTTCCTTCATGGCGGCCATTTTGTGCTAGAAATTTATCTCATCCAAATTAGAAATCATGCCAATGTAATAACATCTGCAGGTTGATAAGCTGAAAGACCTTTGTTTGAAACAAAGGGAAGAGATAAAGGCTTTGAAAAGTGCCATTCTCTTCCCAGATACTACACAGCTCCAAGGACTTTTACACAAGCAGGATTCTGAACTCAAACAGGCCAAACATATCATCCCTACTCTGCAGAGGCAGGTTACGTCTCTCACCGACCAACTTCAGTGCCTTGCTGAGGATCTAGCAGAGGTTGGTGTATTAATCTAAATCCTAAACTGTTTGTATGCCTTTTTGGATGTCTAATCGTTTATATGTGTTGGTGATAGGTGAAAGCTGACAAATATTCAGTCATGGGATGCTATGATGGTCTTGTGAGCTCCCCGAGAACACCTGCATATGAGCAAGACGAAGCAACCAATTCTCTGGTAAGAATATCCAAATGATGATGCATAACCAGCCCAACATGTTCCAAGTAACTGAATTATGTCATACTTACATATATGCGTATATTTTATGATTCAGGAGTTGAGCTCGGGGGATTTCACTACCCCAGGTAGTCCAGATGACTTGTTCTTAAATGATTTAAATCCTTGTTTAACACCTTATGCCAAGTCCAAGTCTAAGGTAAGCAGAAATAAGATTTTTGGATCAACACACATATCTTTCTTTCCTTGCATTCTCTTTAACATTCAAGAACGAACAATGCAGGAGTTTGAAGTCATGGAATACCGTTCATGTATGGAGAATTCATCATATAATAATACCACAACAAGGTGTCATGAGATTGGCTTTGGCTCTCAAGGCAGAAAGCTGTCCAAGAGTTCGAATGATGCCAAGTCTGCCAAATCCGGGATGATTTTTGGTCGCAGGTCAGATGAAAATAAATACACACATGGTAAGCATATGCATTACTAGACAATCGTTCAGGGACTAGTTTCCAGTCTTGCTATGGAATGTGAAATTTATACCCATCACCTTTGTATTTTAAGTTGTTGTCAAGTTCTATAATAATACTACAAAATAAACTTGTTTATCATGTACGACTGTCTTCTGGACTATGGAGTGGTACATTATTACCATGAATGGGGAAGTAAATGCTTGTATTGCACTAGTACTTTAGTAGTATGCTCTGTATCGGTAAATTGGAAAAACTAAAGCATAGGATTACATAAAAAAGACGGCGTTTTTTTCAGACGTAAATACAGGAAAGTTTCAAGTTCTGGGAAATAAATTCTAGTACTATCTTGTTGATTGGCGCCATAACTTATGATCTCTTGCAAGAGATGAATTCTACTATCTTGATGATTGCAGCATAAGATATATTATGCTCACCTGCTGTTTACTTAGTTATAATTATAAAAACAAGTAACTTCTCTCATCTGTTTTATTTCACATCGTAAACGCTAACATTCTGATCACATCCTAAAGGCTAAAGATAATCAAAGCTTATACAACCATTGCCTGAAGTAACAGTGATGATTTGGCTTCACCACCCGGCACTTGTCTTGCTCCCTTTATTTCCACCGTACAAGCGGAAGAGGCTAAATGCTGATATACCAGAGACGGCGATCATGCTTCCACATACAAACACTGAACTTGCTATCCCTTCTCCAACTTGGTTGCAGAATTTACCATACATATTGCAGACCTTCATCCATTGAAGTTCCGGTTCACCCAATTTGGCAAACGCTGCTGATTGGGCTGCACATCCTATTGCCGCCACTATCATGTAAGCCATAAGCTGCAAATTACACGATGAATGGAAATATAAATATATATAAAAAAGTATGGAGCACTAACACATTACATGATACCATTTTCTCTAATTTCACCATAATTTTAGGGCCAGGGTCATTTCTCGTATACATGTGTTCATTCTAGAATAACACTGCATAGTGCATACTACTAATGATCTTACTTGTCTCATATACATTTTTATGGCGTTGAGTTTTACTCTAATTTTTAGTGGGGAGAGGTGGAGTCCTACCAAAACCTGTCCCTGTTGATTATTAAGGGTCCAGAGTATGAGTAATTTAAGGAGTATTGAAATGTAAATCGAATCCTTGGTCCCAGAATACTAGAATCAATTAAGTGACGTGTGGACTCAGATACCAGAAAAATAAATTGTACAATAAATGTTGACAATAAATACAGAACAGAGTTAGGTGTTTGGCATAGAGAGGAAAGAAAATTAGAATATAGAATTCCAAATGCTACTGCTATTAGTTAATGCATAGATCAGGATTGTTCTAGCAATCTAGCGGTTGATCTATCCATAAGAGACAATGAGGAATGGAAGCTAGGGGATAGTCACTAAAAATGATTAAGCTGTATGTACACAATGAGTGAAAGAAGAATAGTACTGTATGTATGAATACCTGATCACCAGAGAAAATAAGCCATGCCAAAGGCTTGTTAAAGAGCACACTTCCTCTAACCATACTCACAACACACCTCAATATCTGTATCAGTGAATAGGCTGCAGCTATCCCATTGGCCACCACGAAAAACCTGCAAATTTTCATACATATGTATCAAGAAACAAAAAGTTAATGAGCAAGTAATTGAACAAGAGACAGATGACATACACAAGGGATTTCATGTCTGTGTATTTGGCTTTCTTCTTAATAGTAAAGATTTCTTGAACTTGAGTGTCAGTAGCCACAAGAAGAGCAGCAACAAGGGCCAACCCACAAATCACACTCCTCAATATCAACTCAGAAACCCTCACTCTTCTATCAACCAATTTCATATTCCCAAGTGCAGGAGCAGCAGCAGCAGGACTCACACCAACACCTTGCAAATAACTAGTCATTTTTACAAACTTACCACTCTCACAACAGGAAGGAGAAAATGATAGTAGTAAATAAATAAGAGAGACAATTATATTCTAGTGGGGGAGAAACACAATAATTATAGTATTTGACACTCAAAGGCAAAGCATTAAGCCACCCAAAAGTTCCATCACTTAAATAGCCAACGCACCTACTGCCATTATATATATTTAATTTTTTCTTATTGCCTTTTCTTGTTACTTGCACTTAATTTTATTAATGGTATGTGGCATTGTGGCTTGACATGTATTTTTTCCGTTTTGATGATTTGCTTTGTTACATCTATATGACATCAACCAAGATATAATATCTATTTCTCCTTTCAATTAAGCTAATATACAATACCCTTAAGTTTATAAAGAAAATGGCATTGTTATATACTTCTACATTTTATTCCTACTCATTCTATTAATTATATAAAATAATACAAAGTATTTTTCAATCATTATCTCTTTTAATCTAAAGCGTCAGTTTTTTCACATGTCAAGGAATATCATCTCTCTAAAGAAAATGCTCTTATCATGAATAACAAGCTAGGTTGAATAGAGAAGTGTTTAGTGATCAATTTTTATTTCTCTTTCAAAGATAAATAAAGGGTGTTTGGCTAAACTTATATATTGGATTTATGCTTATATTATATATGCGGTGTATTATTTATGTATCATGAGCTTATAAGCTCTTGCTAAGTGTTTGACTTATCTTATCATAATTAATAAGGTTAAAAAAAGTACATGAATATTAAAATGTTATAATTATTAAATGAAGTATGAAAGCCTTTTAATATATTATCCTTACATAAGTCTACCCCTCTCATATAAGCTAATAAGCACAAACATATAAGCTTAGTCAAACACTTAAGTAGACTTATTATATAAGCTAATAAGCCAACTAAATAAGCTTAAATAAACACCCCTAAGTCGTTTTAGTATAAGTGGCAAAATAATTAAGAGATTTGTTACATCCACATAGTATTCACAAACAAACTTACACATAATGATGTGGCATCGCACTTGACCCCTTATTATCTTTTTATTACTAACTATTCTTTTTCAATAAATCATTTTGCTACTCCTCTTTTGTGAAAATATGTTTATAGAGTTTATGTGGTTATAGTATTTCTCAATAATTAATTAGCAGTATTTGTTTACAAGTTGTAAATCTATACTACTATATATAGTGTTTGAGACTTCCTAAAAAAAGACTTGAAAAAATTAAGACTACACAATTGCCACTTATGGAAATATTTTTGTTGGGTTTTAAGAACTACAAGTTCTAAAACTATATTTACAACTATTTAATGCACAAATATATCAATTTAACACATTTCATTAATGATATTATTAAAATAAACCCTCAATCAAAAGTACAATTAATATACTACATTGTACAAAATAATAATGCATAAATCATTTTTTTTCTTTATTTTTTTTTAAGCACACACTAAATAAAATTTATAAATCATTAATGATATTTACAATTCATTATTGATGGTTTTTTTTTGTCATCTTTTTCATTTTGACTTCTCTTCTCATTTGATTTTAACTTTTAAATGTATATATATAAGCTAGTATATCTTTTTTATTACATTAGAGATTTTTTTTTTTTTTTTTTTTTTTTTTTTTTTTCTACATAAAAAATGAGTGGCTTCAAATACATCACATATTTTTATTATAAAATCATCGCAAGTAACATGGAAGATGCGTCTAATATAAGGGCCCGTTTGGTTTGTAGGTGAGTTTAGGATTATGATTTAAATTTGAATTAGAATTTGATATAAAAGAAAAAAAATATATTATAAAATAAATAAATAATAATTTAAAATTTTAGAAATTTTTTAAAAATTAATTTTTATTATTAGAAAAAGACAATATGAGATATATGTGGTGTTTGTTCCAAAAAAAAAAAAAAAAAAAAGTTATATGTGGTGGATGTACAAATTGAGCCCACACAACATAACTATAATTTGTAAACGTGGATATTTTGACATGATTTGAGAAATATCAAATTTAAAGAGTTGATTCCAATATTATAGGCCCACTATTACCAACCAAACAAGTATTTTTTTTACACCATTAATAGCTAAATCTATGACAACCCCCCAACCAAACGGCCCATAAGTTATTGCATTTGAAAGAAATGACTAATATTACACTTCTTACCATTGTGATTTTAGGAGGTGGGTTTTGGTTTTGGATTTGGATTAATTGAATTTGAATATGGAGAGAGAGAAATAAAATAAATTTGTATATTATTTATTTTTAAATGAATATAATAAATCTTATTGAAAGAAAATATATATATAAGAAGTGAAGGTTAGAGATGGGCCCAATATAAGAATACCATTTATAAAAGTAGTGAAGTGAGTGATGATAATTTTTCAGTATTCATGCCCTATCTAGTGACCCATAATATCATACCAAACAATCAAAAAATGGGCATCATCCCAAATTCAACACCTGCAAGTATCAACCAAACGGGCCCTTAGTTTGATTCTCATTGAATTTCCACACAAGTATTAGGAAAAGGAGAAACGCATATGAAAATGAGGAAAATACATGTGATTAGATTAAAAGAGGAGGTGTTAAATACCAGCGGCGGAACCAGGAAAATAAGATGTGACGAGGAAATTTTTTGTTGACAATAACAACAAAATGTGTTAGAAAAAAACGAGTATCAAAATGATAAATCGAGTATTGTTACTTAGAGATGAATGATTTATAAAGTTTTAGAGTGTTGAATGTTAGGTTTTAGTATGTGGGTGGGAGGCAATTTGAGTTTTGAGTGGAGGACACTTTTGAAAAACGCTCAAAATTGACACTAAAATCTTATCATTTTTTATCTAACCATGGAGAGCACCGCACCCTATACAACACACATGCATCCGCCCTGATAAATACAACATTTTTTAGTGCATATACATCATTTTCTTTAATGGAAATTTTTCATTAGATGCTACAAGAAGCTAGATAAGATCTATTACATAATATTTGTACAAGCAATTTTGGGGTTGTTAATCGAATCAAACCAACTAAGATTTGATTTTTTGCTACTATGGATGATTGAAGAGTAAGAAAGGATCATACTCTCTTCTCTAACGGTATTTTTTTGGAGTGGTTTGAGATCAAAGCATACCCTATTTTGACACTTGCATATGATCCATGTGGTTGTATGAACGACCACAATAAATTTCAACTTCCCTTTTGGATCGAGATCTACCAAAACCTAGTGGTTACAACTTTACGTAGCCTATACGTAAACCTTATTTAAAGACACACTTATCTCATTTAAACACAAATACGCCTCACAAAACGCAAATATTTTATTTTTACTCAGTTTTACATCATCACTTATATATAAAAGAATTGCAATGAACGTATTGGTACTCGAACTATAGAAAATATAATTAAATGAAATAAACTTTCATAAATGCACATTTTGATGTGTTGTCACGTTAAAAATAATGACACGTGTCAGTTTTTCTAGTATGACAACACATCAAAATGTGCATATTGAAACATTTTAAGAAAGTTGTTGCATTTAGTGATAATTTTTTATAATTCATGTATCAAAATAAGACTTTTACAAAAAAATCATTGCTATTTTTACTTAAATATTATGGTGCGTTTGGTTCATAGGTTTTAGAATAGGGTATGAGAATAAGAATGTTGAAAGGACGTTTGGTTCAGAAATATGGGTTTTAATATTGAGAATGAAACTCACAAATAAGAGTGTCCCCATACCTGTACGTCTATGATAGTGGGTTTAAAAATCTATTCCTATACCCATTACAACCTAACATCAAAAACCTTAGCTAATAGTGATTTATAATTGCAAACCAAACACACCCTTAATGTTTTCGTACCATGCGTGGATTGGGTTGTGTGCATAGCCTTTAATATATCCACCGATCGAACGTCAATTAACACACAAGCATGTTGGCTTAGCTAGAAGCCTCTCATCTCTATAAATAAAATAAACATGAATGTACTGTGTATTATGATGCATTTAATTATATTGTTCGATCTTCATGTCCGACAAAAGTATGTTCAAACATGCATGAATTGTTATTGTTATCTTTGAAATTAAAAATCAATAATGAAGTATATTCAACATTAATTCAAGACCTGCAACACATTTAAGAGTTGGATGAGTTCTCAAGATATGGATGCCGAACCTTCAAACAAGAAATTATTTAATCAAACGGTAAAGAAATAGAGGATATCCGTGCATGTATATCGATCGGGTCGACTGATTATCACACAATAGTAAGAATCGGCTAGAACATTATTGTCACACAAAATAGGAACAACTTAATAAGAAGGCGGTGGTCTCATAGATAGATAGATAGATAAGATTGAAAATTAAGCTAACAATAAATCTTGTGATCGAGTAGCCTGGGTGTATAGTATATATAGCTAGCTGTCTAGGTATGCGTGTGGATGGATGAAATCATAAAACAAGAACTAACCCATTCGTATGTCTTTTAAGTATGAGGATGGATTACTAAGATCATGCATGTCTTTTAAGTATAACTTTTAAGTATAACTAATAAACTTACAAATCTCATTCGTATTGCATGATTAAGTTGTGAAATAAAATCAGTCTTCATTTTCCAATCATAGCTAGCCACTGTTAATATTATTCATCTCCTGATCGAAATTAATCTATATGCTATTTTTGAAACTTCCACTCCCGGCAGTTGTTAATCGATATAAATATTGTCCAGTCTTCAAAACGTAGGGTAACATATATGATCAGTAAATTACAATATATGAACGAACCATTTTATTCCAGCTAGATGACTATCGACATGATATATGTAATTGCATTTCTCCTTACAATATATAAGCATTAATAACAAATGCTCCTTTAATTTAATTACCACCTATCTCATCCACTATCACAAAAACAGCTGGTCTATGACCTTCTAATTAATTTTATACATACAACATGCTTGTGAATTATTGCATATCGATTAGCAAACTGAAGTTGGAATTTTTAACCCTTATCCAAGCCCATCACCTTTAAAAACGTAACTTATCAATCAATATGGCATCATAAGCTATGAAACCATCACTACAACAATGTGGGCTTTCGCATGCGAAATATTAGGGCTTTCGCCGGGGACATGTCCCTTGTGAAACCTTTCCGCGGGGACATGTCCCCCGGCAATGCCCTCTCAGGAATACTTTCCCCGAGGACCAGTGACAACCTTTCCCGGGGACAGGTGGGTCCCGCAGCCATTTGTAGATACCATTTTTGCCGGGGACATGTCTCCGGGAAAGGTTTTGGCGGGAATAAAGGAGGGAACTATTAACATGCTATTGACTCTGGTCAAATTTTCGTCAATGTGAAAGCCACTATTGCCGGGGACTAGTCCCCGGGGAAAGGTACCGTTGAATTTTGATTGGATGGTCAAAGTATGCTAAACAGTCAACAGACTTTCCCCGGGGACATGTCCCTGGCGAAAGTGTTAGTTGAATTTTCTTTAACAAGCGTCAGCTTTGATTTTGTCGTTTAGCGACTTTCGCCAGCAAAAGTCTCCTCGCCCATCCACACGATTGTTGTGGTGCATATATCTGCTCCGCACATATATAGTAAATAAACCGGCGCAATTGTGCAGCATACTTTATTAAACTTTGCCATTTTGCGCATATATACATATATATTACATCCATTTTGATTTAACAATCCCAGCTATCTAAAGTTATGTTAGATTATGGTTGCAAACTTAACTTGATTACAAGCTAGTATGTATGCGTCTTCTCAATATACGGAGTATATAATAAAACGTGCTGCATGGTTCCATATCTACTCTTGCGGGCTTAATTATCTTTGTGTGGACGCATCAGAGTTCTAGCTCCGGTCAATAACGATGATCTTGGAGGTCATGAGAATAGCTATAATTAGTTGTGCCTAAACTAAACCATATATATGGTACTATAAATAAAATTCACCAATTATAACGCAACTCCTTCAGTTTTTTTCCTATGTGTTTTTCGCACGTCTGTTATACATGCATACATGTTCCTGAACTATAACAAGAAGTCTACCAATCACATGCAAAAAAGATGTACACTTGAAAATTAAAGCATCTTGATCTATCTGTAATTAAGTTTCATACATCATTTATGAAACATCTAGTGTTGAGGTCCTACGGATCTTGGATCAATCATGATGAACATTATAATTGGATGAGTATACACAAGCGAATGTGCAGTGACTCGGTTTAACAGAGGGTGGGTTTGTTTCTGTAAAACACACGTTTTTATTATTAACCACACACTAAACGTTTACATTTGACTCCTATATATAGAGTACTAACCGGTTCCATGAACCATCGTGACTATTCGGTTGTAACCGAAAAATAACTACCATAACCATAAAACGGTTATTTAACTAACTATAACTAACTTTGTAACCGCTATATGGTTACAAACTATCTAACTAATATATTTGGTCCTTCGTCTTTCAAGACTTATCATTCTTGATTAATTTCGATTCCAACATTCACTCCCCTAATCAAGACATCATAATCTTCACTCTGTTCTTGTTCATCCTAATTGCAGCCTTGCTCCTTCTTCCTTGTCATTTTCGTTTGAAATCTGATCGCCTTTACTTGTCCGGTCTTTCATGTTCAGTTGTTGCCTTTCTTTGTTCCATGATAATCTTCTTGATCATCGTCCTTGTACATATCTTTTCCGGTGCTTCCAAGTCTTCCTCTATTTCAACACTTATCTTTGCATAGCCTGTGGTCTTTCTTTTCCTGCAGTTCCTCTGCAATTCCCTGACACATCTCCTGGCTCTCCATGCCTTGATCTCTTGTGTTCCCTCATAGTAACTTCACCATTCCTATGTACATCTTTTCACCGTGTCTTCTTCCAGCCATATGCGTAAGACATCTCTCTTTGGAACATCTCTTCTTGCAACATTCTTCTTTCTTTTCTGCCCAAAAACTGTAACGTCTCCATGATCCTTCTTCATGCTTTGTTTTCGGGGGTTTCTTCTTCCTCAAAGGCGATAACTTCCTTGACTGCAATGATCGATCCACGTTAACCATGTCGCTCTGATACCATGTTGAGGTCCTACGGATCTTGGATCAATCATGATGAACATTATAATTGGATGAGTATACACAAACGAATGTGCGGTGACTCGGTTTAACAGAGGGTGGGTTTGTTTCTGTAAAAAACACGTTTTTATTATTAACCACAAACTAAACGTTTACATTTGACTCCTATATATAGAGTACTAACCGGTTCCATGAACCGTCGTGACTATTCGGTTGTAACCGAAAAATAACTACCAAATAACTACCATAACCATAAAACTGTTATTTAACTAACTATAACTAACTTTGTAACCGCTATATGGTTACAAACTATCTAACTAACATATTTGGTCCTTCGTCTTTCAAGACTTATGATTCTTGATTAATTTCGATTCCAATAGCTGGGACATCGCCATTCTGCATGTATTTCCCAACCCATTAGCCACTACATACGGTATTATATTATGACATGTATAACTAGAACTTAAAAGAGAGATGGTTGCGATAAGCTTACTTAGCTACTTAGAATGCCTGAATTCAGCTGGCGTTATATATAGATGTACGTCTATCAGACATAAAGATTAGTATTGAAAATGTATACAGAGACACGATGCATGCTTGGAGCTTCATTTATTTGTCTAAAACGCGTCACAGAACACCAACTCACTCCTGTATGTGAATATACATGGAACCTTAAATATAGACAATTATGTTCCACAACTTACTTAAGTAGAAGAATCGCAACAGCTTAAAGGAGGTTCAGAGGATCGGATGTTTCTGTATCTCATTTCTCATATAGTTTTTAGTGCAAATTAGGTGAAACCTAGAAAACTCGAATTAATAACTTAGACATCACTATATTTAACTTAACTTTGAACCAAAATTTTGTCAGATCTTACCAATATGACGGTGCTTTGTAAAGTATCCTCCTTTCTAGCTTGATCATGCTATAAGTATGTTTCTTTAAGGCATTGAACAAGTTGATCGAAGACATGTGAGATATGTTTTATTCACTGGTCATTTAAACACAAGCGGGCACATCAAGAATTCATCTTCCTAAAAAATAAGGTTTACTTTGTACGATGTCCTCTTGTGTGATTGTTTTAATCTCTTTTAATATGTTTTAGCTCCTTACTAGGTTTTATCAAATAAAATGTCGTTACAAAAAGGTTTGTAGATCTCAGGTTATTTTAATCTGACTTGTATTTTTCATTGTTTAGGTCATCAACAAGTCTTGATGATGATCTATCATGTTTAAGTCGTATTCATTATATATGTATTTAGTTTTGGCAGATTGTTTGAGTTGATACTGTTGGAAATGTATATATTTGCAAACACGTAAATGTCCGGATTCGAACTCGTGACCACGGGATTGCACACATTAGTGAATGAGAATTAAAGTTAAATAATTAATGTTTATGTTTACGATTAATTATTGCACATTAAGTCCGTTTAACGATCGTTAAGTATTTAACAGAAAAATGACTAATGACCGTTAAATGTAAAGAGAAAGGACTAGTAATGAAAAATCTTAAAATGGAAAAGATTTGGGTCTCTTGGGCTTGTCTCATGGCCGGCCAAGGGAATGGGTTTTCAACCCAAATCCCTAACTTGTTCCCAAAGTTTTCATGCACTATATAAACAAGGCAAGGTTCTAGGGTTTTTCATAACTTTGTGCATTGAATTAACCCTAGATCTCTCCTCTCCTCTCTCTTGTCCCTATTCGGCCGAACACCCTTTGTTAGGGAGTTTGGTTTCGTTTTTCCTTAAAACGAGGACTTGTGTTAGATCTAGCAATCGCTTGATTCGTTGGTTAATTCGTGTGTACAAGAACGTGGTAGTAAGACACTATTCTTACACCAATTAGTTTGAGTTGTAAAACGGTAAGGGACAACTCATTAAACCACTTCTTTGTTTTGCTCAAGAGATCTGACATTCGCAAGAGGTACGTTACGCATACTTTCAGTTAATTAATTTATTTGTTATGATCTTTAGTCTTCCACTGTATACTCTTGATGTCTACATGTTATTATTGTATGTCATTTATTATAAACTCAACAGTGGTATCATAGCCTTGTATAACAAGTAATTAATTACTGAAACACATAAATAAAATAAACATGTTGTGTTATTATTTGTAGGCGTAGATCTAGGGTTTGCAAAACCTAAACCCTAATTTTTTAGGGGGGGCGTTTTTTTGGTGCCATAATTAGGGTTTTGTAAACTAAAGTTTTAATTGGATTAGAAACCTTAGGATGCATGCAATTTTATGTGTATTGCGTAACTCTGTTTAATTGCATTAATTGTTAAGTGTAATTTTATGTCCATGATAATTACATGCATGTTTTATCATGGATCTGCTTTTATTGTATGTCTTTCTTGTTTAAGTGATATACACTAAATTATGATAGATCTAAAATTGGAGAAGACCTCAATAATTATTATTTAATCAATTATGTGCTATGTGGTATGTATTTAATTTTGACTTAGGAAATCGATGAATCGATGCATGTGGCTCACCTTGTACATAGATGAAAACGGGTGAAAGTCTTAATTAAATATATGCATATTGACATATCTAAAATTGGTTATTAATAGGATTTATCAAAAACATTTGCATGTGGCTATTTGATATGCATGACTTATTTTTTGTTATGCATTCATTGTTTATTTGTTTATTTTTATAAATACTTGCTTGTTTGTCATGTGTAACAAGGGTATTTTTTACAAGAAAAAAAATCTGATCTAAACAATGGTGAAACATGTATTTCTAAGCATAGCAATCTAATCGTTTAATTGATTGGTGACTTTGGTACAAATGGTCTGAACGGCTCACCCATTAGAATGAACTATAAAGGGGTTAATAAAGAAGTGCGCACAGTCACACTGAAAGGATGTCTAAGGTTATGCTTTAGCGCTTACCTGGTCCTCTGCCCCCTGTAAGTTCAAATGGAGCTACTTAGTAAGCCATTAAATGCCAAGCTCATCTTAAGGGCGAATTAGTTTTAATTCCATGCGCCACTTTGGTGGTAATTACCCGAAACACTAAGTGTGTACACTTATGCAAAAGTACGGTATAATGGATGATAATTAACACTAAATTCCTTGATTGGTGAATCCAATACCTCAATTAAAGTTTGATGATGAAAAGCTTATACATTAAAACAAGATATAAATGTTTTAATAAAACATATGTTACGAAGATGAATGCATGACATCTTTGTACATATTTGATTTGACATCAAAATAATTACCCTTTAATTTAAGTTATATGCCATCCAACGAAACGGAAACACCTAAGATTACTTTTTATTTGCGTGAGAACGTGACTTAGATCGTAATCAAAGGGTAAAATGTCCACGTGTAGTGAGAACGGGCATGGACGATTTTGCAGTTTCTTAAGTTGGACAACTTAATTGAGTTTGGCGGTGAGAACTGGCAACTCAAGGCATAAGATGGGATAAAACATGTTTACATGGCGATTGAAATTGGCTATATGTAAATCCCATAAATCTAGGAATTGCAATTGATATTGGCAATTGAGTATAAGGTTCATTACTAACAGATCAACTGATGTGATGAGATTATGACAATTTGGATCCTAGTTTTCAATAAATAATAATTGGTTATATGAATATGAACCTTGGGTATTTAATTGTTTATTGAAAAGGAAAATTATCAAAATACTAATTATGGTTTTTTGAACTTTTTCTGTAGATGGCTCATCAACCTGATAACACTATGAGCTTAATGAGTTCTGCTTTCAAAGATATGATTTGAAGAGACAAGCTGACTGGCACCAATGATTGGCATCGTGTACTTAGGATCATCCTTCGTGTTGCCAAAAGACTTGATATTTTGACTACACCTCTGCCTGATGCTCCTCTCGACACGGAAACTGCTCTTGAACAAGAGGCATATCGTGTTGCATATGCGAAGCACAATGATGTGGCGTGTCTTATGCTTTCGGGGATGTCTGCTCAATTGCAAAAACAATTTGAGCACTATCCGCCTATGAGCATGCTAGATGAACTCAAACGTATGTTTGAGAAGCTACCTGCAGCTGAACTATATGAACTAATTGAAAAGGTTCATAGCTGCAAGCAGGAGGTTGGAAAATCTGTCTCCGACCACGTCCTCGAGATGAAACATCACTTGGACCAATTGGAGAAGCTCGGTTGTGGTTACTCGAATGATGTATGTGTCGGACTCATCAATCATTCCCTTAATCAGGAACGATTTGGTGATTTTGTCCGAAATTTTAACATGCATTGCACGGGGAAGACAGTGAATGAGTTACATGCAATGCTTGTAGACTTCGAGAAGAGATTTCCAAAGAAGGCTCCTACACCTGCTGTACTAGCAATACAGGGTGGTAGGGTGAATAAGCCAAAGCCGCAAGCAGATAAGAAAGGGAAAGGAAAAGGAAATGGGAAACAAGTTGTCATCCCACCAGCTCCTAAAAAGAACCCTGCAAAGAGAAACGAGAATCCTAAGAGGGATTTGACTTGCCATCACTGCAACTCACCGAGTCACTGGAAGCGAAACTGTCCAGTTTATCTGAATGAGTGCCTTAAGAATAAAAATAAGATGGTGCCTAGCTCATCAGGTATTTTTATGTTTGAATTATTTTCTTTTCCTCATAAGCAAAATTCCTGGATATATGATACAGGATGTGGTACTCACATCTGTAATACATCGCAGGGACTTAGAGGGGCGAAGAAGCTGACCTGTGGAGAGAGATACTTGTACGTTGGAAATGGAAAGCGTGCAGTTGTCGAAGCCATAGGGACTTTTGATTTAGTGTTGCCTTCGGGCTTAATTTTAGAACTAAATAATTGTCATTATGCACCCTCCATTGTTAGGGGTGTTATTTCAGTTTCTTTGTTAAAAGATATTGGTTTTGTGCACACTTTTACAAGTTATGGAATTTCAGTTTCTTTAAATAATGTTTTTTACTTTAATGCAATTCCTATGCTTGGTGTGTTTGAAATTGATATGGATGGTTGTATATCCAATGAAAATAATTCGTTGTATAGCATTAGCAATAAGAAGAGCAAGTCGAACTGTGACTCTTCTTATCTTTGGCATTGTCGCCTTGCCCATATAGGCAAGAAACGCATGGAAAAGCTGCAACACGATGGGCTTTTACAAACGGTCGATGATGAATCATTTGACAAATGCGAGTCTTGCATAGCTGGGAAGATGACAAGGAAACCTTTTTCACCACAAGTGTAAAGGGCTTCTGATCTACTTGGATTGATACACACTGATGTGTGTGGTCCACTTAGACTTGTGTCAAAATGTGGTGCTTCCTACTTCTTAACCTTTACGGATGATTTCAGTCGTTATGGTTATGTTTATTTACTTAAATATAAACATGAAGTCTTTGAAACATATAAGGTTTTCAAAAGTGAAGTAGAATTACAACTCGGTAAGAAGATTAAAGCTCTTCGATCCGATAGAGGTGGTGAGTATATAAGTCAAGAGTTCAAAGATAACTTAGCTGAGTGTGGAATTATCCAGCAGCTCACATCTCCTTATACTCCACAACAAAATGGTGTATCTGAAAGGAGAAATCGTACTTTACTTGACATGGTACGATCAATGTTTGAACTTACGACTCTTCCTTTTACTTTTTGGGATTATGCCCTTGAAACTGCTATTCGTATTTTGAATATGGTTCCAACGAAGAAGGTTGTTAAAACTCCATATGAAATATGGACAGGAAAAGCTCCCAACTTTTCTTACTTAAAGGTCTGGGGATGTGAAGCGTTTGTTAAACGTGACACACCAGATAAGCTCCAAGCCAGATATGTTAAGTGTATCTTTGTAGGATACCCTAAGGAAACTATGGGTTACTAATTTTACTACCCAGCTGAGAACAAAGTCATCGTTGCTAGGTATGGAGATTTCCTTGAAAGGAATCTAATATCTCAAGAACTCAGTGGGAGAGTATATGATCTGGAAAATGATCAAGAAGATACAACACCTTCTGAAAATTCTAGCCAACTTCAAGAAGAACCTGAAAGCTTAGGTGCTCCTCCTGAAGTTGTTCCCATTCGTAGGTCTGAAAGGACTATACGTGCACCTGACTGTCTATGTCTTAACGTAGAGGTGGAGGAAAATATGGTTGGGGATCTTAATGAACCTGCCAACTATAAGGCTGCCATGGCTGATCCTGGAAAGGATAAATGGCAGATTGCTATGAATGGGAAAATGCAATCCATGAAAGATAATGATGTCTAGATTGAAGTTGACCTTCCTCCCAATGCTAAAGTCGTTGGAAGTAAATGGATCTTCAAAAAAAAAACTAACATGGATGGGAATGTACACACCTACAAGGCTCGTCTAGTGGCTAAAGGTTTTACTCAAACCTATGGCATTGACTACGAGGAGACATTCTCTCCTGTAGCGGACATAAGAGCTATTAGGATTCTCATAGCTATAGCTGCACACTATGACTATGAGATTTGGCAAATGGATGTCAAAACCGCTTTTCTGAATGGCCGTCTAGATGAAGACATCTATATGGCACAGCCGGAGGGGTTTGTGAATCCATTATTTCCTAACCGTGTATGCAAGCTTAAGAGGTCCATTTATGGACTGAAGCAAGCATCAAGGCAATGGAATAAAAGATTCGATGGAGAAATCAAAAGTTTTGGATTTAATCAGAATCTTGATGAGCCGTATGTATATCACAAAGCTAGTGGGAGTCATGTTACTTTCCTTGTTCTATATGTCGATGACATATTAATCATGGGAAATCATATACCAAGTCTAAAAGAGGTGAAAACCTATCTTGGTAAATGTTTTTCGATGAAGGACTTAGGGGAAGCAACATACATACTCGGAATCAAGATCTACAGGGATAGATCAAGGCGGCTAATTGGTTTAAGCCAAAGTGCTTACATTGACAAAATATTGAAGAGATTCAATATGCAAAATTCCAAGAAGGGATTTTTGCCAATGCAAGTAAATCATGGTTTGAGCAGCCAAGGCTGTGCTTCAACACCTGAAGAGGTGGCGCGTATGAAGAAAGTTCCTTATGCTTCGGCTGTAGGATCTATCATGTACGCGGTGCGATGCACAAGGCCTGATGTGGCGTTTGCTCAAAACTTGACCAGTCGGTATCAACAGAATCCAGGTGAAATTCACTGGACTGCTGTTAAACATATTCTCAAGTACCTTAGGGCTACTAGAGATATGTTCATAGTGTATGGGAGAAATCCAGAAGCAGAACTGTCTGTTACAGGTTACTGCGATGCATCCTGGAAGTGTGACAAAGATGATACGAAGTCTCAGACGGGTTACATATTTGTCATCAATGGAGGTAATGTGGATTGGAAGAGTAAGAAACAGACAACACTTGCGATGTCTGCTACAGAAAGTGAGTACATAGCGGCGTCTGAGGCTGCCATGGAAGCTGTTTGGATAAGGAAGTTTGTTTCGGGGCTTGGTGTTATGTCGTCGATTGAAAATCCTATTGAAGTATATTGTGACAATTCCGCTGCAATAACTTTTGCCCATGAACCTTGAATCATGAAGGGCACCAGACACTATCCTAGACAGTATCACTATGTTCGAAAACAAGTCGAGACAGGTGAAATTGAGTTGCTCAAAGTTCACACAGATGATAACCTAGCAGATCCTTTAACGAAGGCTTTACCTGGTGAAAAACTTAATCATTTGTCTGATAAGTTTGGACTTCGTTTAGCTAGTAGTTTCATGCCCATCTGTGACTAAGTATTTTAGATAAAGGATATTGTAAACATTATTATTGAAATGAAATAAAGTATTTTGTTATGTTTATTATTCATTTATTGTGATGTTATCCTATATTTGCATGTTTAAATCCTTGAATAACTTAAGTTATTCTAAATAGTCCGTTGTCAATCAATAACATGGGAATGATATTGAATTAAGACAAATATGAGTATTAGTTAGAATATACTTGAAAGTATATTGATGCGTAGCATGACTAATTTCAGATGATATTCAATGTATTGAGTATAGGACTTATCCCACCCGCATGATAATACTTTATGGATCTTTGTCATTAAGTATATCATGGATATTTATCCTCTGACTTGAGATACCAGAGATATGTCATGGATGTAGTGCATTTTTGTGAAGCAATCTAACGCTATACGTAACTGGTAGTTATAAGGGTTGTTTTCAGAAGTGTTGCGAAATCTATGAATCCTGCTTGTAGTCAAAATGGGATTTGTTTCCTTCAAATTTATTTTGAAGTATAATACTGTTGGGCCCTTCGTAGGGTTGTTAAGATGTTTGCATGGCCATGCCTAAGGTCTTCTGGAATAAGTTCAACATAATTGGTAATCTTGATCAATCACACAAAGCGAGAAACAAAATAATTAATTAAGAAATGAGTGAGATCCATATTCTTATTAACATGGTATTAGAAACAAAAGGATGAATATGATGATTAATCATCAAAACTTGGTTTTTCTCCAGAAAACCATACACGAGTTCTACCGGGGGCATTGGCGTGTTGCTAGACGCTAACTAATGTCATTTCACGTTTTGCAAACATATCCAAGTGGGAGCTGTTGGAAATGTATATATTTGCAAACACGTAAATGTCCGGATTCGAACTCGTGACCACGGGATTGCACACATTAGCGAATGAGAATTAAAGTTAAATAATTAATGTTTATGTTTACGATTAATTATTGCACATTAAGTCCGTTTAACGATCATTAAGTATTTAACGGAAAAATGACTAACGACCGTTAAATGTAAAGAGAAAGGACTAGTAATGAAAAATCTTAAATTAGAAAAGATTTGGGTCTCTTGGGCTTGTCTCATGGTCGGCCAAGGGAATGGGTTTTCAACCCAAATCCCTAACTTGTTCCCAAAGTTTTCATGCACGATATAAACAAGGCTAGGTTCTAGGGTTTTTCATAACTTTGTGCATTGAATTAACCCTAGATCTCTCCTCTCCTCTCTCTTGTCCCTATTCGGCCGAACACCCCTTGTTAGGGAGTTTGGTTTCGTTTTTCCTTAAAACGAGGACTTGTGTTAGATCTAGCAATCGCTTGATTCGTTGGTTAATTCGTGTGTACAAGAACGTGGTAGTATGACACTATTCTTACACAAATTGGTTTGAGTTGTAAAACAGTAAGGGACAACTCATTAAACCACTTCTTTGTTTTGCTCAAGAGATCTGACAATCGCAAGATGTACGTTACGCATACTTTCAGTTAATTAATTTATTTGTTATGATATTTAGTCTTCCGCTGTGTACTCTTGATGTCTACATGTTATTATTGTATGTCATGTATTATAAACTCAATAGATACTTGTGTGTGTAGTTAATTAGTCCCCAAAAATTTCATTAGTTTTATCAGCGTGAACAAGGAAAACTCTGTGTTCTTAATCTTTCCGCTAAATAATATTGGAACATGCGATCATTCAGATATAAGAGTGCCTAATCAACTGCGTATTGTGGTGCATAAGCGTATATATGGTTAACCGTTGTCAAGTAAATTTGTAACATTTGGTCATTGAGAAAATCATATATTAAGATTTAAATAGTGTGTTACACATTAATTTTTCACCAATATAACATGCATATGAAGAGTACTAACTATTAGCATTAAGTTTTGTGTTGGTGATCACATGAAAGTAATGCGATCCAAAAACAAGCCCCAAACAAGTAATGGTCGAATTTGGTGGTCAATAATTTTTAAATTTAGAATAACTCCAATAACATATAAACGGGAATTTAGGGTGAGTGGTAGGCACTAAAACCAGTAAAGATTCTGATATTTGTAGTTTGTTGATATGCACACTTGGGAGCAGTTCAAAACGTACTTTTATTATCATCATCTGGTGATGTTCAAATATATCTTGACGTTTGGTCTTAACATTTCGTACTTCTCTTTATAATTAAAGGTATCGAAGGTGAATATTTGTGTAAACTAAGGTTATTTTAAGTTTGAGAAAGAGGTTACGAGTAATATTAGCTATCCAAAATAACTTTTTTCTTTTTCTTTTTTTTTCGGTAAAGGGGAGTAATCTTGTACTCTGGTAAATATATTAACAAAAAACGTTTAAGTACAATGGATATGAGTGAAATCCCATATCTCAGCCCGTTACTTATGCATAAAGCTTACATACAAGATACTACATATTTTCTAAACAAGAAAACAAACCACCACTCAAATGATAACATTTCCTAGGTTCTTGAAGCTTGTATATAAACCATATCACCTACTCCCTCCGTCCCAAAATTATTGTCCTCTTTTGACTTTTTCGGTCTTTACTTTTCAACTTTGACCTTAAGTACTTTTGTTTACATTACATAATACTTGATACAAAATATATGAACGGATTGAGTTTTAAATGTATTTTCATTTGGTATAATTTTTATCAAAAATTATATAGCACAAATAAAAATATGTATAATCAAAGTTGAGAAAAAAAAACCGAAAAAGTCAATAGGAGACAATAAATTTGGGACGGAGGTAGTAATTAACTATAATGACACATCTTGTATATAAACCATATATCACCTATAATTGTGATTGGTAAACACTTTTGAAAGTAAAAAAAAAAAAAAAAAAAAAAAAAAATTAATTTGCACAAAATTTAACTTGAAAAAAAATATTATAAGTAACACAAAGATTTGGTTCGATGTGGTTGTACAATCAACAACGTACTTGGATCATATGGAGATTCGGAAATATCATATGTTTTGATTCAAAACCCAAGACACTCTTGGGGCTGATAGTATAGCTTTATCTCATTTCTTGACCTCACATAGGAATAGTATTTCATGCCTAAAGTGGCTTGATTGGATTATTAATCCGAAAGTCATATATAGTACAGATCAATTGTTATATTTTTCAAGTTTCTTGCTAGCCTTTAATAAAATCCGCTATTACAAAAGAAAAAGCTAAATTTGGCTCAAGTTCTTTTTCATATTAGTTTCCTTGATTTTGAGTATTAATTATTGTTACTCCGTATTACTTTTTGTAATTAACACTGTTTCTCCTAGTTTTATCCAAACATGCACAGAATTGATCAGTGTATAACTATGTGGATACTTTCTAAGGTTTGAAGAAATCGACATTACATAACTACATAGATGTTATAGATTGAGCATATAAATTGCATGATCAGCATATTCATATCATGCACCGATTATTTAGGAGACTTGAGAAAAGTTTGTCCTTTTGAAAAATGCTCTAATTAGGGTTCACACCTCAGAAAGTATAACCTTGACTATTATACGAATAATTGATCGATCGATATAAAAATAAATTGCAAGATTAAGAAAAATAGAAGAAGCTAATAGATTGATCACAGAGCCAGCAGCAGGGTGCATACACTGATGTATCACAATACATATACATCCTTCTTAGTACTGAAAAGACATCATCATCTATTGATATAATTAAATCCTAGATAAGGTGCATGGTTTCATGCAAGACGTACCACATTGCAAACAAACCATATATATTATCTAACTAGCTAGCTACATTACATGACATCTTGAAGAGAATCCCATAGATCATATATATAAAAATAAGAGAATTTAAGTATGTATTTATTTGGTAGCTAGAGATGAAGAGTAGTATCAACTTCAGAAGTAAGATGACTAGTTTCATCAAGAGCATTTTTTATTACGGATGGCGGGGCCATGGGAACGTCGCTGAGCCAAGATGGTTTGGTGGTTAAGTTGTGATCACGAGTATTAGTAATGTTTTGGATGTCAATGTCCCAGTAGCTGTAATCATGCTTCTTTTTTGGCCAAAGGGAAAGGGAGAGTAATTGAGAATCGAATGAATACGGTAGTCGTGTTGGAAAGATGATTTCGGAGTGGAAAAACATGTTTGAAGGCTCATACAAATTTTTCGAGGTTACGAGGCATTGTTGATGATTATTGGAAGAGACCGATATGAGCTTGAGAAGCTCTCTTTCTTCCCTCATCTCCTTCATCTTCTCCAATTGTCTAAACCTCTCTTGCAACATTGCAATGGAGGAACAACTCATCATTTTTGCATCACTCTTTATTTCATTAACCATTTTCATTTCACACCAACAACTTAAAAAGATAGATAGAAAAGGAGTGTGTGTGTGTGTGTATCTCAGTGGAGGGGCAAGAAAGTGGAGATTAACAAAGTAGTTGCATGAATCCAAGTTATGGTTGCCTTTATATAGAGTGGGAAAATAAACGCCTTTGTTCAAATTAATAATTTTTTTGAAAGAAAATAATGTGTGGGAACACAGCCTTTTTTCTAACTTTTTTTTCTTCTTCTTTTGCTTTGAATTATAATGAAGAGAATGCTAGCTAATGTCTAAATTAAGATATAGTTTGCATGTACTAAGTTAAATAATATTAATAATAATAATAATTTGTGATTGTTATTATACTGCTGCTGTCAGAGTTTTTTCTTCTTCATGTATTGCTCCTTACAATGATACTACCCTTGAGGACTTAAAGGCTAAGCATCCCTTCAAGTCTGCTCCTTCACTGCCTGATATACCTATTGATCATCATAACCTCATTGCATCTCCTGCTGTGGTTCTTGACATGATTAAGAGCTTCCCCCGTGGTACATCTTGTGGTCGAGATGGTTTACGCGCCCAACACCTTTTGGATTGTTTTAGCGGTGCTGTTGTGGCTATATCTGATGAGTTAATTAACTCTATCACCCAGGTGGTAAATCTTTTTCTTGATGGTAAGTGTCCTAAGGCTTTAGGCGAATATATTGCCAGTGCTCCTCTCACACCGCTGATCAAACCAGGTGGTGGTATCCGTCCTATTGCGGTGGGGACTGTCTGGAGGCGTTTAGTCTCTAAGGTGGGAGCTTCTATGATTGGCCACTCTTTAGATGGATGCTTGAATGATCTACAGTTCGGAGTTGGGGTTTCTGGAGGAGGGGAGGCCATTCTTCATGCCGTGAATCGGTTCGTTGAAGACCGTGGAGATGATGTGGGTCTTTCGATGTTGTTGGTAGATTTCAAAAACGCCTTCAATCTGGTGGACCGTGAGGTTATGTTACAAGAGGTTCGCCTCTACTGTCCTGTAATATCACGTTGGGTTGAATTTTGCTACTCCAGTCCAGCCAGATTATATTATGGGGAACACACTTTATGGTCACACCAAGGCGTGCAGTAAGGTGACCCTCTTGGACCTCTCCTTTTTGCGTTGGTGCTACATCCTTTGGCTCGCAAGATCAAAGACTCCTTTTCTCTCCCCTTTCAAGCTTGGTACCTAGATGATGGTACGATAATTGGAGATACTCTGCTTGTTGGGAAGGCCCTATAGCTCATTATGATAGATGGACCTCGTTATGGTTTGCAACTCAACGTCGATAAAACTGGGGTTTTTTTGCCAAGGGAAGATCCTAGAAGCAGACTCGCAAGTGATTTCCCTCCTAATATTGCCCGACCCCTGCATGGTGTAAAATTATTGGGTGGGCTTGTTGGTGTTGACCTTGAGTTTAGCAGTAAGCTCATTTTGAAACGAGTTTCTAAAACCATTGAACTTATGGACGTTGTTGCTAAGCTTAATGATCTCCAATGTGAGTTGCTACTCCTCCGTACATGTGCTGGCATTTCCAAGCTGTATTTCTCTATGCGCACATGTTCCCCCCGTATCTTTGAACGTGCTCAGATTTCATTCGATGAAGCACTTCGCTCCTCTTTGGAGCGAATTGTCACTGCCTCTGGGCCAGGGTTCGGAAATTGGCAATGGAGACTGGCCACTCTTCCTTTTGAGTTTGGGGGGCTTGGTATATACGCTGCTGGTGATGTTTTGAATTATGCCTTCCTTGCTTCTAGACTCCAATCGACCAGCCTACAGACTGAACTTCTCCGGCAGTCTGGTGTTGGTGCCTCTGGATCTTCCTTTGATGATGCTATGCATGTTTTTAACGAGAAAATGGAGATCGACCTTTTGGGTAGCTCTTGTGAAATTGCTGCCCCCAAACTCATGAAGAAATTGGCAGATTTATATTTCACACGTGTCACAAAAGAGGCTGAATCCACCTTCTGCTAGACAGATGGCCCTATGGAGATCGCAAATGGAAGACCATACTTCAGACTGGCTCAGAGTAGTCCCGATAGTTGGGCTGGGGCAGACTATGAATGCTAAAACCTACCGGTGTGTTTTATGCTATCATCTAGGTGTTCCCATTTTCTCCACTCAGATGTCGTGCTCTGCTTGTTCCAAGGTTTTTACGGGTGATATCTATGGGGATCATGCAGTATCATGCACATGTATTATTGGTATTAAACATCGACATAATGTGGTGCGTGATACTCTCGCTGATATCTGCTCCCGGGTAGGGGTTTCGACTCGTAAAGAAGTTGATATCGGGCTCTGCGGAGAGAGGGATAAACACTTACGCCCAGCTGACTTGTTACTTTACTCGTGGGAGAGAGGCCTTGATGTCTGTGTTGATCTTACTGGGTCATCACCCTTGACGCAAACTGGTATGTCTGACTTTGTGGCAGGGCGTGCCGTGACTGAAGCTGCACAGCGCAAACGTGTCAAGTACGTAACCAAATGCACTGATATTGGATATGGGTTCATCCCCTTCTCTTTCTCTTCTTTTGGTGAACTCGAGAAGGAAGCGGTGACCCTGCTGAAGCGAATCCGAAAGTTCTCGGTCAGTCAAGATATTGGCGCGCGTGGTGCTAACTATATTTTTAGTAGAGTTTGTTTTGCTATTGTTAGAGGAGTGGGAGCCCAGTTAGTTTCTCGGATCCCCACTAATTTCTTGTAATTTCCTATGATTTTCTAATGAAGTGATGTTTTTATAAATAAAATAATAATAATAATAATAATAATAATAATAATAATAATAATAATAATAATAATAATAATAATAATAATAATAATAATAATAATAATAAATCCTTTGTTTATTTAATTTGTTTATAACTCTATTTCCTTTGAATCATATATATTGAATGAACTTAATCATTTAATAAAAAAATGTTCTACTTTTAGGGATGAATGAATGAAAAAGCATCTTTCTAATTTGAGGGATGAGAAGAAGATAATTGCTTAGAAACAACGATTATTTTCGTATTTGACTTATGTAATTCAAAAAATATTAACGCTTATATGTGCTATCAATATGATTTAATGAAATGCGATGATTTATATCGATTGAATAAGAAAACATTTGGTTCATACAACTCTAACACTTTAATATACTCGTAAGTGACAAGATTTGCTTAGGACAACGATTTTCATATAAGACTAATTTTGGGACAATGGCAAACCACGTCACCACATGAAAATAATTTAAAGTGGTCAACGTTTTAAAAGATAATAGATGTATTGGAATTCAAAAATTGTATAATGAATTTATTTGGTCAATGTGAACTGTATTGTGTATGATGAATGTTAAAATTGTATGGTAAATCTTAATTGTATGTTATGATCAACGTTTTGGTTAACCTTTTGACGAGGACATATTTTCATCAAAGGTAAAGCCACGCCATCCGTTTCATTTAGTTAATAACTAAGTTGTTAATTAAATACATAATTAATTGGTCAACATTTTAGTCAAACTTTTAGCAAGGACATATTCTTACCGAAAAATTGACGGAAAAAATAAAAGGAAATGAATAAAGTAAATGAAGTAGTGAAAAAAAAGTTCCAAAAAAAACATGTCCTTGTCAATGATTTTGGTCAACTTTTTTGGTTTTTCTTTTATCGTTAATTAACTTTTAATGAGGATATTGTGTCCTCGCCAAAACCTACCTCGCCGGTGCTTCCAATGGTTGTAGTAATTCTTCATAAAAATTATTTTTCAATCACATATTCCGAACTATAACTTCAAAACTTTTTTATACTAAATAATCTATTTAAACGAATCACTTGGTTTATAGGGTTTAGGCTATTAAATAGCCACCTACTTTCTCAAATGTACCGATATGGTACGTGTACTTTTTTCCTTTATCAGAATAGCCACCTACTTTCTCAAATGTACCGATATGGTACGTCCAACACGTACCATATCGGTACATTTGAGAAAGTAGGTGACTATTTAAATTAAGAAAAAAAAATACACGTACCATATCGATACATCTGAGAAAGTAGGTGACTGTTTAATAGCCTAAACCCTGGTTTTTTATATACATTAGTTTATGTACATTGTTTTAATTACTTTATGACTTGCAATATTATTATTAACCCTTCAAAGATGAAATATCTTTATAAATGCTTTGCAAAAATCTTCAAATACAAAGAATGGTTAAAAATGTTTCCATTTTCGTTATTCATTAAATATAGAGAAAAATGTATTTTGATTGGTATATGGCTAGAGATAGCCTAAAAGTACGGCGGAGCATTGTAGACCTCAAAACCGACCGGTCTGACAAATCGACCGAATCGAAGGATTAACGGTCTTGTCTCGGTTCTAACTTTTTTTATTTATTTCGGTCTCGGTCCGATAATGTCTTCTTGAACCGGACCGATCGAAGGACAGGACCCGACCGGACCAACTCAGAATGAACCGAACATATTCGATCCGGTCCTCGGTCTGTGATTTGATCTAATTCGAATTCGGTCCGATCCGATTTTACACCGATTAACCCTACCTAAAAGTATAAGGTTTGGCATTTAGAATAAAAGTACATTTCAGATGCATAACTAGCTAGGGATTAGTTATTTATATGTACTATATTATAATGTATTGTTTTTTAATGAATTGTAGTACAGTAGTTTTGAACATGATATGAAACGAATGGCCTACTGCAAAGTGGATAATAATATAAAAGCATGCAGATTCGTACATACAATTGATTATATTTGTTAATGTATACGGAACTTAAGTGAAAATAATATTTGACGTTAAGTGTATGAAATGATGCGTGTTATCAAATCTATCTAATCTATCCATCTATCAAGTTATATAAATTCAACTAGAAAATGATTGAATAAGAGAAAGAAAGCTAAGGGAGAAGAATCCAAGCATAAAACAACATAGAGACCAATCTAGCTTAGAGTACTTGTTTGATCTAATTCAAGGCAGGGGCAATGCTAAATTGAGAAAAAGGGTTTTGCAGACACTCCAAAATAATAAAGTTAGAATTTAGTGATTGGAAATATGTGTTTGGAAGAATATCAAGGGGGCATGGTGTCCCCTCTAAACAACAAGACCAAAAAAGATAAATAATGCTTAAAGCCTAAATCATATAAGCACTCCGCTCCTTTAGCTTATCAACTTACCCCCTCTTTTCATGGACATGATCATTATTTGCAGCAGCAATTCGTATTCACAACTTTCTGCTTGTTTGGAACCACAATGATCACAACATCCATCATTGCTCGTCTATTATAGTACACATTTCTCATGCTCAAAATTTATATTCGTAAAACGCAAGTATAAGACATATATGAGCCTAGCTTGCTTATGCATGCATGTTGGATTGTGTCGTCTAGCTTCGTGTTTATCGACAGTGTACGTATTATTGATCATTTCCTAACCAGCCTACACATATCATGTGAATTAACATTATATTCACAACACAAGTATATTACAACTTTCTGCTTGTTTGGAACAACAATGATCACAACATCCATCATTGCTCGTCTATTATAGTACACAGTTCTCATCCCTCTTAAACCTAGCTACATGCATGCTCAAAATTTATATTCATAAAACACAAGTATATGACATATATGAGCCTAGCTTGCTTATGCATGTTGGATTGCGTTCGTCTTCATCGTTTATCGACAGTGTAAGTATTATCGTTTCCTAACCCGCGAACCTACACATGTCATGTGAACCCAACATTATATTCAAGATCTAAATCAGCTTGGATTTATGTATGATTTTAGGAAAGATTAATTAGCTTGCACATGACATACACTATGATGAATAAAGATGGAAACATGCATTATATATCAACAACTACCACCTAAAACCTTTAACCTATGTAATGGACAATGAGTGTTCAAAACGTTGAAGCCTAAATTGTGCATATGAAAGACATTATCTCACAAATAATATATCTTAATACTCCCTCCGTCTCAATTTAATTGTCATGAGAGAGAAAGCACAAAGTTTAATAAAAGTGGGGTAACTTTAATTTTCAACCATACAAATAGAATATTCCCCCTTTATATTCTCTAGTTTTTACTAAAAAGAGAAAGTGGACATTTTTTTTGAGACATTCAAAAATGGAAATATGGACAATTAAATTGAGACGGAGGGAGTAATTAAGTTGATGATCACTTTGTTTATAGAGTAGATAAAAATAATAGAAATATACCCAACATTCTCCGAAATCTCTACTCTCAATACAAAAAGTTACATTGATTGGTGAACCAACATTCTCCTTCGCACTCTCGCAAATCGAAGTTCTTTTGTTTCCTTTATTTTTATATATTTTTATTTAAGAAGGATTTGTCTTCAAGTAATTGGATGGAAATGGCATGCATGGTTGAAAGCTGCATTTGCTAGTGTTGCTCTCTCCTCAATTATTTATTTTTTGAGGGGAATTTTAGAATTTCGAAAAGATGAGGGCCAATAGCATATATACAACAAGGTCCAATCTACAAGACAACGCGTGCTTTCTATTTCTTTATTGCTACATTTCACTCTTTATCCTATTTTCCTTTTTAAAACTCTGGCTCATAAATCACAAAAGTGGTTATATGGCTAATCCCATCATCTAAAAGCCGACTCACTTACGAAATGGGCAGATTTACCTTTAAATGTTTTACTATACTTAAAAGCAACATCATTTTAAAATCTTTGGTTAAATGATAGGAAGAAATGTTAACAAACTAACAAAAGAATGATTAGCACTTTAGAAGACTCCTTGGCACATACTTAAGGCGAGACATCTAGCGCAACTTTGTAACATTTAACATTGTGTGTCTCATCAACAATATAGGCTCGACTAAAACTTTTCTAGTTACCAATAAGCACAATAATATTGATGGTTGCCGCTCAAAAAAAAAAAAAAAAAAAAAAAAAAAAAAAAAAAAAAAAAAAATTGACGATGTTCATCTCTTGTTCCACATATTTTGTTTCCTTTCATGTTTTTAGTATTTTTCATCTTTTATTTTGAGTCTAAAGACTTGTTTTTGCTAGAAATCATTCATGCATCTTAATGTTGGTAGATTATTCACCAAATATATGTTCTCATGCTAAAGGTGGTGATAATCCATGATCCAACCCATGTTAAGATCATGAGGATAACTTTTGTAAGCCCTAGCTAGCAAACAAATGGATTTTGTCAACTTTTTACTTCAAAAACTTCAAGATTCGTATATAAAACCTTATGAATCATCAAAGACCTATTTTAAGACTATATAAATGCCTAAAAATCTGATCTTGCATGTGGTTAAAATTCATGTTTAAGAGATGGATTTACAAGGAGTTTTCTCATTTAGACAAAAATGGTCATTTTCAAAAAAATTTTTTTGGTAAAAGTGTTAATTCACCCTGGTAAAATTCATTACACCAAAAAACGTTGAAGTACAAAGGATGAGGGTAACTCCCTCATCACAGTCCCTTAGGACACTTACAAAACAACCTATATAAGAATGACACGCCATTTTTATTGTTAATACAAATAAGCCGTAAAAACGTTTATTTATATTTTACGATCTTCTAATGTTTTGTCGATAACAAACGTAAAATCATATTAACGAAACAAATAAAATACGTAAATGGTTTGAACTAATAGTTTCTAACATATTCACATCTTCACATAAAACACTAAAACAAGTATAAGTGGTTTTATGATTTAGATATATATGTACAACAACTAGTGTTTACATATTGGGTTAGCATATACTTAAACTAAGTATACTAAAATGGGTAAAAATATGTATATACTAAAATGGGTAAAAACAAGTATATACTAAGGTAAAAACTAGCAAATGGTATTGACCCATAACCCATGGTTTTATATATACCACTTAACCAAGTTCAATGTATCCTTAAGGTACATTGTATCTAGAAAGAAAACCATGGATCAACCCATAACCCATGACCCATGACCCATAACCAAAAATACCCATGGGTAAAGAGGAGCGTTCCACGGATCCCTAGCTTTGTGCTAGCCGGATCCCTTGTGGTAGGGATCCGTGGGATCCGGGGAACAGTAGGATTTTTCCTCTATAAATAGTGAGCCATTTCTTCATTATTTCTCACCCCTTTCTAACATACTTTCTCCCCTGAGTTAAATCTCACTAACCTTAGATCCAAGAGATCTATGTTTGTAGTTTTGTTTTTGTGAGATCTTTTAGGTTCCTCTTAAAGGCAAGATCACCACCTTTGAAGTCGAGCAAGCTCAAGTCCATGAGTTGCCATGCTTCCTCATCATCAAGGCTACTGAAGTCTTCTTGTTGATGATCTCTTTCTTTCTTTAATGAAGTGTAGTGTTGAAGACATTAGTGAAAGATGTCTCAAGTATCAATACGAAGATATTAGTAAAGGGTATCTATCGTCTATAGGATAAGAACTTGTGGTAGGTGCTTAGAAGTCAAGACAAAGAAGCATTAGTGAAAGGTGCTTACAAGTGAAGACACAAGACATTAGTGAAAGGTGTCTTGTAGATCTAGTCAAAGGCATTAGTGAAAGGTGTCTTAGATGTACATTCGATATGGTGTGTTTCGATGTACAAGATAGACTAGTATTAGATCCAAGGATATTGATATCCTTGATGATGTTGTAAAGGAGTAGATCTCCTTTGGGATTAGTCGTTGGGGTAGTGTGGTAGTAGTTCCTCCATTGCAATAGAACTAGGTGCTTAGCCTAGTACTTAATAAAGGGTAGGCGACGTTGTGAAGGTGTAGTTCGCCTTGGAGTGAAAGAAACTAGGTACTTAGCCTAGTACCTTATAAAGGGTAGGCGACGTTATGTTAGGTGTGGTTCGCCTTGGTGTGAAAGAACTCGGTATTTAGCTTTGTGCCGGAAAAAGATTAAGCGACGTTGTGAAGGCTTCTCCGCCATGAGGAGATTGGTGTAGTGATTACGAACTCTCGAGTAGGTGACTCGGGGAGTGGAGTAGGGCAAGGAAGGTGTCCTTGTAGCCGAACCACTATAAATACTCGTGTTGTGGTTTTGTGCTTCTTACTCTTATCTTTTCATTACTTACCTTTATATGCTTGTTTATCAACATCCAACACACACATCCAAATAGATTGACATAAGTCGATCTAAATAGTTTAAAAGGAAGTTTTAATTGGTAAAACTATTCAACCCCCCCCCCCTTCTAGTTTTCCACACTTATAACTTACAGCCTACCATGACTATACAATAGAATAAACATTAAGAAAAAGACAATCTTCACTATTGCAGCACCAAGCATATAGTCATGTAGAACTTCCAGCCAACTTCATAGGGTCAAATCCCTAACTTCCAGCAAACAAAAGCATCGATCCAAAAAGAATATGAAAACCATGGAATATAGATCGATCCTCCCAGCCATGATCAATAGAATACGAATGAAAACGCATGACATCGTATGAATGGGATTTTGAACAAGAGTCCCCACAAACTTAACTTCCATCATCACCTACTACGACATGATCCAAATACCTCACCTACTAAGAGCTCCACGGATGAAACTCTAGCATGAATGAAAATCAATGTATCGTGACCAGGCATAAACGAATACATAGGGTATACACAACCCTAATTTCCAATAAACCAACCACAACAACCTCATGATCAGAATCAGGTCCAAGAAGTAGATCGGTAACATACAAAAGGGTTAAAACCTAACTTCCATTGATGATCGAAGGAGTTGATGAATAAGAGCCAATAAATCTAAAACATCCAAATCGACCAGCAGCTACCAAGCTTGATTTTTGAACAAGAACCAAATAAACTTGACTTACACAAGATGAACTTGACTTCCACTCTCCCAAACCCACGTACCAATGATGAACCACGATCATCACAAAACCAGAATATAACCACTATCCACATAATGACTTACAGAACACCACCACGATCTGAAGATCGACATACATGAGAGAATGGATTGCTGAATCCAACTTGCATAACACAAAATATAAACATGAGCGCATAGCAGCACCAATCACCATATGAGTATTCCAAACCTACTCATATAAAACCCTAAAATAGGGTATCGTTCTTAGAATAAGAATTGAATACCCATATCGACCCTTAATATAGATAGAACCGACTTATGAATAAGGGTAACGATCCAATCAGAAAAAACCCATAGGCGGTTAGAGAATCAGATCCAATAAATACGAAACCCTAAAAAAGGGAGTCGTTCTTGCAAGCAAACCCTAGTGAGTAGGGATAGATCTTAATCGCCTAGAACAATTGAATAACGATTGAACAATGATTCCTTAGTAGCAGATCGTTAAACAATCCAAGAGGAAACCCTAAGCAAACACGATAATGATAATTATATTAGGGTTTCGGCCAGGAAAAAACAATGAGAAATCCATTTAGAATTGAAAGAAAAAGATTAATCCAACCACCCTTATAAGAATAACTAATCCTAGATTGTATTGCATACCCTATGGAAGGATAGAGAGGACGATTAGGAACAGTTTTGGCCAGAAATTACTGAGAGGATGATTAGGAACAGTTTTCAAATATTTTGGCCAGCTAAACTTTTTTTGATTGGTACATGCATGTATTTCTGGATTTTAAGTGATTCCTCCTTTGGAAACTTTGGTATTATATTTACAAAGCAAGATCTTGTCAAAAAGAACTAAAGTCAATTTACGAAACAAGAGTTTGATGGCACTTTTTTGTTAGAAATTGGGGTTAGTCTGTGGTGGTAATCTTAGATATATTTGATTGAATCGTGTATAATTCACTTTGCAAATAAACTATTTCAACTCTTATTGCCTAGGTTATACAAAATCTCTATTGGGATAAAACAATCAAAGCACTCTATTTCTTGGTATAGAAGACATATTAAACAAAGAGGATTGTGTGTTTTTCGTATGTTCAAATGAGACATAAGAATTTGTTAATAAACAAATTATTTGACAGTTACAAAATAGTTATAGTTGGTTAACAACCAAGTGGTCATAACTGTTAGGCCAAAGGTCATGATGGTTGGGAAAAAGGTGGAAAAACGGGTAATCCATTTGGATAACCAAATATATAGTTGTCCCCGCAAGGGGCGTTGCCCCTTGACCCATGCATCTTTGTTGTGGTGAAAATATATTAGCTCAAACGAGTGTGTACTTCACACTTTCCTAACTCGTATCCGAGCAAAATATGAAATTACATTGGTTTCTAGTAAATCACAATTACCAAAAATCACCAACGTTTTCGTGCCTAGTTTTTGGACAGTAGTCTGCCAGATTTCAAAACCCGACTTTAAAAGGCTATAACTCTCTCAGTATGTAACCAAACTAAGTGAGTTTCCTTCTGGAATTTAGATCTATGTGTTATCTTTCAAACCCAGGTGGTCTCACTCAAAAACTCAAAGTATTCGACCTTCAAAAAGTTGTCAAAAGACACTTGTGTAAGCAGCTAAACTTGTGATAGTTTGTTGTGTAAATTCTTTTTAAAGGGCTTATCCATATTAAAAAATTGTGATTTTTATGTCAAAATCTTCTTAAAAACCAATAAGTAACTTTTGTTACAAGATCTTATTCTAAATAGCTAAGACATGTAAAAGACACCTTAAAGTAACTATAAATGTTGGACAACATAAAACTCCAATGTCTAGTTTTATAAAACGATAAAGATTTTCTCATGTTCATTTGAACATGAAAAATAATGTTGTGCTTGTTGTGATTGTACATTGTCATTTTGCAAAACATTGATTTTATTTTAATTCAAATATATACAATCACAACATTACCTTTCTTGTTCAAATTAACATGAGAGTATTCTTGTCCTTTATAAAATCAATCATTGTTCTTGCTATAATTTTTTTTAAAAAGATAGATTGGCTACAATTTTTGTAGCTAATTGGCTACAATCCTCCATAAAAAATACACTAGCAATGAATCATGAACCCACATAAAAGAATCGGGACCCACAAAAAGAATCAGTGACCCACATTTATAGCACAAAATTGCAGCCAATTAGCTACAATAAATTATAGCTAATGTATTCCCATTCTTTTATTACGAAATGTATAAGAGTTGATATTATGACCACCTTTAGGTTAAATAACACCTTTGTACAAGATACGAGTATTAATAAAACAAATTATGAAGTATTAATGGCTATGATAGTTAGTTCACTTGTACCATTTAAAGTTTGAGATCAAGGTTTTGTTCTTACTAGTGCCTTTGTGTGCTATAGGATTGGAATAGTTTCGGGCATTCGGATACTCTTGGTTGATCATTTGTGTTCTCTTTTGTTAGATGCTTACGAACTTACGCGTTAAGTCCTTACACAACCTTTTTATTCATTGTATCGAGCCATTTTGGTAACTATGGATAGCTATTAGGATTGACACCCTCACTCCCACTTGTACGTGAGTGCATATTTGCTACTAACTTATTCAATCCACTTTCGGGATTGATGTCATCTACTCATGGGATTGTTCCGACATGTTCTTTATTCAGTCCACTTTCGGAATTGATGTCATCTACTCATGGGCTTGTTCCGACATGTTCTTTAGTTACTCATGAGACAGTAGGTAGGCTATTAGATTGAGTCGAAAGCCTACCCATAAAGGTTATGATTCGAGCGAGAGCCCAAACGGAGGAACTTGCTTCTATCTGCTTCCTACTATTAAGGTTAAGCATTTTCTATGCGGGTAACTTCCATTGGTTCAAATGCTCTAAGGTTACGCCTTTTTGGGGCTTCATTCAGAGCTAACTGAGCTACTAACCCGAAGGGCATGTACGACTTCTGCCATCACCGAAAGGATCGAAACCACATTCTATGGTGTTTTCCCTTCTTTGAGGTTGTTGATAAAGGCGATAGATTCATAACTTCGATGTTGTTGTTCAACCCGACAACAATTAAGAACACCCTATATCCATAGGTCTTTGTGAGCAATCGCTTCAAACATAACTGTCAGATGATCGTGATCACCCCATATATATTAGGGTTAATGGCATGTAATACCTACGTACTTTCTCATTTGTTCCATTATCATATACGAACTCAAAATATTACAACAATACCCATCCAACTTTCAAATTTTGTTTTTCTTTGTTTTTTTTGTGCATGATATTTGAACAAATAAAAAAGTACCTATCTGATATTTGAACAAATAAAAAAGTTCGTATCTGATATTTGAACAAATAAAAAAGTTCGTATCTGATATTTGAACAAAATTTGAAAGTTGGATGGGTATTGTGGTATTTTTTTGGGTTCGTATATGATAATGGAACAAATGAGAAAGTACGTAGGTATTACATGTCATTAACCCTATATATTAACCTTAATGCTACAGGACAATTAACAAATTAAGGCCTCTTAACATCCTAGGAAACCCTTTTTTGCCTTCATGAAATTCATGACATCAATTTAACCAGGTTGACGAATACAAAGTTTTTCAAGACAATCACGAAATGTTTTCTCATCCATTTGTAAATATTATACTTGGGCATTAACGACGGTGTTGAGCGCCATTAACGAATAAAAAACGAGCACTTCGTGAATATATAATAGTGCATTTTACTCGTACTATCGATAATTTGTTTAGATTATTCACAATAATTTGTTAGATCTTCAACAATGATAGTGGATAGCTATCGGCTCATTTGAAACCTCTTTCTTAGTGGCTTTGCGCTATACAGAGGATTTCAGAAAAGTATGTGTCTACTGAAGATTATGAGCACCAATATATCATGTGGTTTCTTAACTGCTTGATAGTTCGCCCCAAGCTTATAATTCTTTTAATTGATTCAAGCCGCATATGATTCATTTTTTTCTTCTTATCAAATGCAAGCTATTTCACAAATTTTAATCCTACGAATGTGATAAGATAATCCCCAAGTGATTTACATAGTTTTAAAGTTTTTACTTATTTCAAAGAAACCTTCAAATTCAAATATGTTATATGTTAGGAGATTTTCAAAAAGTAAAAAAAAAATAAGGTTGAAAAACTCATCTGGAATAATGGTAGTGCATATTTTTGGCTACATGGCCAAATTGAGCATCAATATTTGCCAATAAAAGTTCAAATTGACTTCATTTGATCAACTCATCTAAATTCCATCAAAATATATGTGTGAAAACACGTGTTAATTTTGAAAAAAAAATAATAAAAAAAAATAAAAAATAAAAAAATCAATCCTTAAAATTGGAAGGGGTATAAACTTTAGTTATTAAATTTTAAATAAATTATATTGACATAAAAATAGTTATCAATTTTAATGTTTTTTAATAATTTTATAAATTTAATAAATACCCCTATAGTTTATACCCTCTATACTTATATTTTATACATACAATACAACATATATGTTATTATTATTTATAAATATTATTATCAGTATGTATTAAATTAATGTATTTCAATGCAATTATAAATATAAAAAAGAAATGAGAAGTTACTATGACATGTAAATAAATACACGAGATTACACATATACAAATGACTCATCTTATTACTCTTTATGAGATTAAGTAAAGATATCCGTAAAAGTATTCTTTTTTTAACTATCCACATTCAATAATGACTCACGTTATTCGGTTATTCCTCTTAATAAGTTTAACACACACGTGGGTTTAAAAATTAAATATGCTTAAATTATTATTAACAGTAATATAAATATCAAAATGAATGTACGACCTCATGAGTTATTGTGAGATAAAAATAAATAAATGAGATTGTACATATAATAACGACACATATTTTTCTCAAGAGTCATTATGTGCCACTAAATACACATAATGTCTTGAACATGATATGAATAATTAAATTTAAACAAGATCGATCTAAACACCATGACAATTAAACAAAGTTAAATCTTTCGTGCAATTCAAAACTGTACAAAACATTAATCGATATTAACGCATAATGAAAAAGTTGTGTAAAACCTCGTAAGTGCACCGGTATTATAATTATATAAATATTAAAAAATTTAATATAATTTTATAGAAAAATCTTAAACATTACAAAATTCATTACAAAATTATGGAATTGTCATAACATTTAACTTAACAAACAAAATTATTAAAACATTATTACTCGTTATATTATTTGTCCAAACCTCATACGGACATGGGTTCTAAAACTAGTATACTACTTTTCATTTCACAAAAAAAACCTTTTGACATAAAGAAACTTGAATATTACTTATTCACTTTTGGATCATACATAAACCTAAATCTGAAAGTTGTGATGGAGCTATTGTTGTTTAGAGACAGTTCCACAACACATTGGCAATTTAGCTTTAGCATGGACCCAAGGGCCATTATGAATATGGTCTTTTTTTTATAGTGCGGTCTATGTCTTTGAAAAAAGCTGCATAAACATGTTTCTTAAATTTGGAATTTGGACAAGCCTATCTAATCTATACTTTCGTTCTCAACCCAATATGAAATCTTAACCAAGAGGTTAAAAAAATGAGATTTTTTTTTAAATGAACCGTTTTTAGCATTAGTTTACCAATTTCGATTTCGCTCAAACTTTTTTCCAAAACGAACTTTTAAATATTATCCGTTAGTGGATGACGTATACTCTACATCCGGGTCACGAACCCACCCCAAAGCCCAACACGATGTGGGCTACGCTGATAAGCGTTTAGGCCCACGAAGGCCCAAATACGAATCTATTTACGGAATAGATACGGGATATCTTCTAATCAAGGAGATAATCATTCTAAACCGATTAAGGCGGGATACGCCGAAGGTTGAGGAACACGGAACCAACAAGGATTCCGTGCGTATATAAAGGGGATCACACCCCTCGTTTAAGGTACGATCTACAAACCCTAACTCTCCTTAAAACCCTAAACCGATTACTTACTCTCACGCCGGAGGATAATCGTGGGAAACAATCCCACGGTAAGCCTAACGGTGTCTTTTGTCTTTTGGTGTGCAGGTTCCAAGCAACAATCCTCAATTGGTGTAGGATCCGGAGCTCCAATCAAGGAACGTCCAACTTTTGCATCAACAGTTAGATTGGTTAGTATATAATTTTTTCACCATACACGTGTCTCTAAACTAATTTGAGGCGACGGTTAAACGCGAAATTTGTATTGTTTTCGATGTATTGATTTCGGGCGAGACGTAGGCGAGTTTAAATGATGAGGCGAGTGTTGGGCGAGTGGTTGGGCGATTTAAATTTGTGAAGTGAGGGGATGGAGAAGTTCTTTAAATTGAATGAGGAGAGAATAATTAAATGTGGGCGTTTCTTGGGCGATGGATTTAAAAATGTGGGGCATTTGAATTTAACTTGGTCGATGAATGTTTCTTCGGCGATGGTCATTCATTTGATTAGTAAAAGTTGGTAAGCCAGTATTGTAATTTACTACAAATGAACGAAATATAGGTATTTAATGTTTTGAATGAAAAGTAGGCGAGTGAGTTTTTTGTGCGAGTAAATGAGGCGAATAAAGAATTGACATTGATATATTTCGTTCATTTTGATAAAAGATAAGAAAAAAGTTTGAATCCGTAAAATCACTACCTATATAGGCTATTTAGGTAATTGGCTTTAAAAAAAACACCCTAGTTACATCCGGATACCAGACATTGATTGTTTTTGTTTATGTTAAGATACTGCATAATCGTTAATGAAATGCTTGATCAATGAGTAGAAGAAAATTAAAGAATAAAATGTTTTAAAAAGCCCAACAAGAGAATGGATCTGTAGATGCGGTCCAGTGAACTAAACTCTTGGGGGCCTTTTCAGCTCACTTCAAATCCATGGACTTTTTCATTAACTTGCTAAAAATATACATATTTGGATATGATGTTGCATGTCAACTGTCAAGTTTTACAGTCAATTTAAAACACCATAAGATAACCAGAACAAAAATGAAATAGGATTAAGTTACATAAAGGCAAAAGATAACATAACACTTAAGCAGTTCTGCTTGAAGCATCTCATTCTCTCAACGTGTAGGCCATTTACAGTATAGCGAGCTCCAAAGAGCCTAGAAGCACAAAAATGACTCGATTTGAACTTACATATGTGCAAGCTTTAACTGCCGAATTAGTTGTAACTTGCATTTAATTAGCAACTAGAAATCAAGTAATAAATAGTTTTCAAGATGAACAACATGCATGTAAGCGATTTTTGGACTTATAATCTCTTTAGCAAGTATTGTCTTTGTTAAGTAGTCGAGATTCCACAATCTTCGTGATGAATATGTTGTAAATATCTTTAGTAACCGTCTAAAAAGCGGCACTTACGTTCGTGGAATCGATAGATGTTGTTTCCATGAAATAAACTCTCAACTACTTGGAGCAAAGGGTGTGTTAACATTTGAGGTGAGTTAAGCCTTAACATTTTTAAGTTAAGGGGGAAGTCATGATACCGCCTTAGGGAGTTAAGGTCAAGCCTTAACATCATCTTAAGCCCTTAACGCCACGTTAAAGGCATTTTTTTATTTTTTTATGTTATTTTATTTTATTTTTTTATTTTTATGCCCCCTAAATGAATGGTTGTTTTTGTAAACTGCTGTTGAGTTATGATAAGGGGTGTTTTTTTGTTAAGTTAAGGTGAAAAGTTAAAGCTGATATGACGCTGACGTGACAGTGTGTTAAAGCTTAACTTGGGTTATGATACCCTTGCTCTTATAGCCAATGCCTTCCTTCACCTACTGAAACTTCCCTGACATCTTTAAGATACGATTTGTTACCAACAAGAGTTGTAACTTTGTTCATATATCCATGTGCTGTTAGAAAAATTCGTGTAAGGTGTGTGATAATCCTAGATATCTTACTAGAATCGTGTTGAGTTCATTTTCCGTATAAAGTATTTCGACCTTATATGCTTGGGTTGCACGAAATCTCTATCGGGACAATTCTAGAAGAGAAACACTTTGTGTCTAGGCAAAAGATCACAAAGCAGGAACAAGAGAGGAATTATATATGTTTTTTCGTATGTCTTAACGAGGCAAATAGATTTGTATATAAAACAGTTTCTATGACAGTAAAAGTTGGTTGAAATCAACTTCCACAACTGTTTTTCCAGGCAGTTAAAGTTGGTTGAAATCAACTTTCACAACTGTTTTTCCAACAGTCACAATGGTTGGGAAAATTAGGGGTGTTAATACAAATAAGCCGTAAAAACATTTATTTATATTTTACGATCTTCTATTGTTTTGTCGATAACAAACGTAAAATCATTTTAACAAAACAAATAAAATACGTAAATGGTTTGAGCCAATAATTTACTATCACACTTACATTTTCATATAAAACACTAAACAATAATGTTTACATTTTATAGAAATACATATGTATAACAACTAGTGTTTACATAATATGGAAATGTGCATACTTATATCGTAATGGGTAATGTAATGGGCAAAAATCTAAGTATTTGACCCATTAACTAGATACATTGAATGTAGTTGGGTAAAACCCAAAGTCCATGACCCATACTCATGAAGCTTGATCCATAACCCATGACCCATTGCATGACATCATGCATGAAGTCATGTTGGGTATTATCCATGGACCATGATCTATGACCCATGATCCAATGTCTAGATACATTGCATCTTGTATAACCCATAACCCATGACCCGGTTTGCAACCCAAAATCCAGACTTAAACTGACCCAGACTGGCGGATCCCTTGGATTGCACTAGCCGGATCCCTCTGGGGAGGGATCCGTGGGATCCAGGGAACAATAGTGAAATTTGCCTATAAATAGTGAGCCATTTCTCTTTTGTAATTCACACATTTTACATATACTCTCTCTTAGTATTGTACAATCTCTAACATATTTTTATGTAGTTTTGTGATTGTGTGATTCTCTATGTTTCTCTTAAAGGAGAGATCACCACCTCTTGAAGTCGAGCAAGCTCAAGTCCATGGGTTGCCAAGCTTCGTCATTGAGTAGAAGGCATTAGTGAAAGGTGCCAAAGGTCTGTATCGAAGGCATTAGTGAAGGGTGCCGAAGGGTCGTGTCAAAGGCATTAGTGAAAGGTGCCAAAGGGTCGTGTCAAAGGCATTAGTGAAAGGTGCCAAGGGTGTACATTCGATATGGTGCATCGATGTACAAGATAGATTAGTTTGGGTTAAAGGATAGTGAGATCCTTATGATGTTATTATAAGGAGTGTGTCTCCTTTGGGATAGTTGTTGTTTAGTGTTGAGTAGTAGTTCCTCCTTTATAATGAAACTTGGTATCTAGTCTTGTACCAGATAAAGTGTAGGCGACGTTGTGATAGGTTTGGTTCTACCTCGTGGAAGAACCCAGTGTCTAGCCTTGTACCGGATAAAGAGTAGGCGACGTTGTGAAGGCTTCTCCGCCATAAGGAGCTTGTGTTGTGTAGTGCTTACGAACTCTCGAGTAGGTGACTCGGGGAGTGGAGTAGGGCAAGGAAGGTGTCCTAGTAGCCGAACCACTATAAATACTCGCGTTGTGGTTTTGTGTTTCTTAATCTTTATCTTTGCATTACTTATTCATATGATTATCTATCAACATCCATCATAAATTGAATAGATTGACATAAGTCGATCTAAATAGTTTAAAACAAAGTTTTAATCGGTAAAACTATTCAAACCCCCCCCCCTCCCCCTTGTTTTCCACAAGGGGAAAACCGATTGGTTGCGCTCCCTTGACCCCTGCACTTTTGTCATGGTCGAAAACATATTAATTAAATGAGTGTGCACTCCACACTTCCCTAACTCTTATCTGAACCGAATACGAAATCTCATAAACCTTTAGTAAATCGTCATTACCTAAATGGTTGTTGATGACACTAAAATCACCGACGCGCTATTAAGCAAGCCGAGTCAAATCAATATATCCATCAATGTGAATGGAATGAATCGGCTGTATATGTATGGCCACTTACTATGACGACGCTCTGTAAGCCACCTGCCAATGCTATCAAAAGTCTGGCGTCTAGTGAGATGTCAAACACCACAAGGGCTCCAACAGCACCTCATCTATGATATGCAAATGTGGACGCTTTGAAACACGCTCTTGACCAGCCATATATGTCCCAGATTTGGACCTTAACTTCATTCCTAGCTAGCTAGCTACTAATTTTATAATTCTCTCTTATTGACTTTCAAACTCATCTCTTGCAAATCTAGCAAAAATGAATCTTATTTCATCATCCATATAATTCCACAAAAAAAGTGTAGATTGGCGGGAACACCTTTACCCTGGGTGCCTTTTGGCACCAGCCATTATCCACCTCATAAGGAATAACTCCGGCAACTCTCCTGGTCTAGTGGGGCACCAACTGGAGTGAGTACGAGCCAAGACTCGGACCCCTGAGCTCTTATTCCACAAAGTCTCTCCAGTGTGCCCATAAGTTTTGCGGAGATGGGTACCTATATGAAACAAATGCCAAGGATAAGACTTGATCTTGGGTCAATTGACTCAAGCATAAATGCTCCAACTATTAGACTAATGCTTCATTGGTCATCATCAATATAATTAACATGCATGTTGTATGACTGCCAATTCACATTTGCATCATTGGACTCTAACAAAAATGGAAAGTTGGGAAAACAGGACTAGTAGTACTTGTATGCTAAGACATCGCTAAATGAAAAGATAACTTGTCTTAATTTATGACAATACAAAGTTTCTTATATATTCAAATTGCGGCAGACTTCAAGGCACAAAGAGATATCCGAGCAAGCAGTCATGGAGTGTGTTTTACACTTCAATTAGTTTACAAATTTCATTTGCAAATGTCATATGACAATTACAGAAGAAAGTTTTATGTAGAGTTTATCAGATTCCAAGGACATTAATTATTTGTCGACTCTCGATCACCTTTAGGAACAGATATTAGGACATGACTGAGGGCCCCAAGATTCCTTCTTGTGGTATATATCCAAGGACATTCGAAACAATCGACATATATAAACATGTTCCTTAAACTAGGTTCTGTATATATCAAGTCAAACATCCACACTTTTAATACAATTTACCCACATATATATTACTGTAATTTTCTTAAAGAGCTAGGAGGGACTACATATGTTTTAGATGTTCCAGGATTATAAACTACAGATGCTTGAACGTAAACACTAGTAACATTTTGATATAATTCTTTCCAGATTTTCCAAAACAAAAACATTTTAGGATCCAAACCTATGTTTTAAGAAAGAGTAGCATCATCGATATATATACGGAGGGTAATTTGAGGATACGAGTCTTTGTTAACGTGGCATATATAGTCGCAAGTACACCTCTGTATATTGGTTGTAAGTTACAATTTTACGATATACAAAGTATAGTGATTAAATCAAATTCTACCTTCGTTTCCGTGGCATGTACGTGTGACATCAATGCAAAGATGTGTGTATAGATGAAGGAAATTAAATTAAATGTATATGCATATCAAACCAACCAACCAATATGTTCCCCAAGTGAAAATGATTGATGGAGACTCGACAAGTTGCAATATATTGCTGTGAAATAGTAGTATAAATTTAAATGTTGATGAGAAAATGACCACACCAAATGCCTATTGGCAGCCAGCTATTTATTCTAATAATGTATTATTACTAGTAATATCCACTCCAAAATCTTGAGAAAAAAGCATAGCCTACCAAAATGTCGACACCAAAATAAGTACTTCATTATTTACAAACAAATTCCATACACAAAGTTATAGATATCAAAAAGCATAGGCTACTAATCTTGATTGATTACTGTCACACTTTACACAAAATCTATGATGATGATAATATAATATATACATTAATCATCTATGAATTTGGACTTGATGAAGAAGAAGTTGGGTGGTGTTGTTCCATGAGGTTGCTCAGCAACTTTTCCGCCTTGACAAAATTAAACAATCAATTAAGTAGTATCCTATAATATAAATGTAAAAGTGCACGAATGATAGAAATTGATATATGTTTTTTAATGGTTACTACCAACCTTGTGTTTAGCTCTGGGTGTTGTTGTAGTTGATTGAGCAAGAGTCACTAATGCCGGTATAGCCCCCAACATTAATCCTGCTATTCTTCTAGTGTCATCATTCTTATGTGATGAGAGCAAGGCCAACAATGTGATGATAACTAACTCTGTAAGCAATAAAGATGGTTGAATGAGGAGGAGGAGCAAGGCCTTTATCCCACCTTGTTCGACTATGGCCTCTCTCCCTTCCTCTATCGCCGCCAAGCTGTTCAATACAGCCAGCGCCTTCTCAGCCATGCCCATTGTCTCATCATCGTCTTCTTTTGTTGCACCTTTAGCAACAAGGTCTACCAAGGGCTTGACCAAGCCTGCAGCCAGGGCTCTTTTCTTGTTAGTTTTGATTGAGCATAACTTATATAGAGTTGTTAATGCATCTTTCTTCCCTCTAACCGAAGATGTGTTTACTAACAACGATACCAAAGGAGGAATGGCTCCAGATGCTCCTATGGAAGCCTTGTATTCTTCATTAAACAAAGCTAAACTAAGCAAGGCGCATGCTCCGTTTTGCTTTGAAACTTGCGTCCCGGTTTTCACAACGTAAATCAGTGATTTAACAGCGCCTGCAATGAGTGGTTTGTTCTCATGCAGGAGAGACAGATTAAGCAGCGCTGTAACGGCATGCTCTTGAGTTTGAGGATCAGTAGACCTGAGAAGTGTAATAAGGGCCTGAATAGCACCCGGTTCTCTTCCTATTAAAGCTCGGTTGTCAGACCGGTTCTTGGCAAGAAACCTGAGCTTGGCAGCAGCAGACCTCTTGACAGCTAAAGAGTTGGAACTAAGACTATCAACGCACATCTTAACGGTAGGCTGCAAGTCCTCTGGAGAAATGCTTTCGATTATCTCAGTTGAGAAATTCTCCCTTTTTAGAAAACCTTCACATGGCTCGTCGTCCACCTCATTATTAGTAGCATGAAGTTGTTGTTGTTGAGGGGGCAAATAATAATCATTAAGATTGGCGAGGCGTTGTAACTCTCCTGATATATCACTCATGTACTCAGACGAAGAGAAATCCATAGAAAGGTCGAGATCAAGATCAAGTGAAGAAGAAGAGACGACAGGAGGTAATTTGGAAGCAAGCTCATGTAAATGAACATCGATCACTGACTCGCTATCATAATCAATACCAACCTTGGAGAAACTGTAACGTGAGCGAATGGTTCTCATGGATCGACCACCCATATCAGTTACACTACGTTTCATCAACATGTGCAAACTATATAGTATAATTCTAAAGCTTTTGTTTATTCAAATTGGTGTTCTAACTTACTCATCAACAAGAGATAGGAATAGAAGGTTTATATGAGTGCTTAGTTTTGGACAATTGCATGCCACACAACTAATAGCCAGCTAATATTAGTATTTGTTTTCACTTTTAGCCGTTTTGACTCTGCTTTATAAACAAACAAATCATTTCATTTTGCAACCTTTTTAAAATACAACATGACGTAAATTAAAGTGAATAATGTGTAACATGCGTGTATATATAGGATTATCCATATGTATAATTAACCTTATCATATGAATTGTTCTCCAACCCCGGCCTAGAAAAGAAAGACATCTTGTATAGTATAGCTGAATGTACATTCACATTTATTTATTAATTTATTTTGTTTACACTCTACTAATTAGAAAATATGATTTGCAAGATCTCAGTAGGAGTTTTAATAATGTCATAGTTAGCTAGAATAATGCCAAAACAGATTTCATTTAAAATGTTTTGTTTTAGTGCATTGAAGGGATGATGTTTATATCTATCTAACCCATATAATACAATAACAACTCAATTTTGTTTAAACTTTATGAGGGCATCTTATGAATATGTCATCGTTAGGTTCATCAACCTTGAAAAAAGAACAAAAAAATTGTTTATGTTCAAAAGAGTTTAGTTCAATAAAGATGACAGAAAAATCAAAATCAAATAAAAAAATCTTAGTCATTTATTTTTCAATGAAGAAAACTCAATTACATCATTTTTTTTAAAAATTAAATATCTCATAAACCGTTAATTCGTTAACTGAAACTAATTACACCATCATGACAAACATAAATGTAACAACCATGACTTTAGAGTTTGGTTAAGCATATGGTTTTAGAAAAATAATTATAGTTAGTATTTAACAAAATAAGGACCTACAACGCAAATATTTAACGGAAAAAGACTTTCGATGCAGCGGACTTAATGGCAGGGACTAACGGTGCAAAAGTAGAGTTAAAGGGCAGAATTACAGGAATGCCCTTATGGGCTTATAACACTTAATATCAGAAACTAATTCCCTTATGTTACACATTTTAGGGTATGTGTTTTCCTTGGCCATTTCAGAAGGAAATTAGCAATAACACATCATTAGTAAGAAAAAGAAAGTTACATAAGGATTCAAGAGGTGATTTGGAGATATTTTGTAATCCTAAGAAGATTTCAAGTGATTGTGATTAGTTCTTATCAAGGCATGTAAAGAGATTTTAGTTTTGATCATTGATTATTAGTTCATGATGAATTGGGGATTTTAGAAAGAATAGCTACTTTGATGATTTAGAACATGTTGTGTTGTTTTTGTGATCAGTAGATAATGATTTAGTGTAAAGAATTGATATGAAGCATTTTAGTATAAAGTATGTCATGAAAACTAGTTGAGGTTATGATGTAAATGATGAAGTTGTTATGTTAATGACTAGTTCATGATTTCAAAAGAGATGTTTGGCACAAGGGTTATTTTAGAACAAGATAGTAGCTAACAGTTAAAGTTTATGTGTTATGTATGAGAAAATAGTTCATAATGATTTAGAATGATTATAATGTGTTTAGGTGATCGTGGGAAGCACGAAGATCATCAAGCCTAACCCAAATGTGAGTAACGGATTAGTAGCACGACTAGTAGTATAGTTATGTATAGTTTTTTTATGAATGTTCTAGCTAGATTTTTAGTCGTGAATAATAGCAAGTGATAATTTAGATGATTGATAGTTTATAGTTTATGACATGGGTATGCCTAAGCGACGCACCATTAGTCAAGTTACAAGTGCCTAAGAGATGCACCATTAGGTATGTTAGTGTGCCTAAAAGATGCACAAAGCGGAAACTCCCATAACGTATAATGTTCGTATAGGATTGATTAGAGATCTCTCACATGAAGCATGTAAAACGTTAACATATAGTTGGTACATCTGATTTAGCTATGTTGCCTCATTAATAGTCATGACCTGGATTGCATCCGTGCAAGAGAGTAAAGGTCACACATGAGTACTCGCCGCCTATAGAGGGAATTTCGCGTTAGTAACAAGGCGACTAGATATCGCATCGTAGTAGTAAGACAATTAGATATCGTACTTTTAGTGCAAGGCGATTAGATATCGCATTATAATAACAAGTCGAATAGATATCGCAAATTAGTAGAAGCATTTCACAGTAATAGTATCATGATTAGATATGTTATGACCCATGTAGAAATGGCGGATTTAATAACAAGATAGAACCTAGCTTATAGTTCATGCCATGTTTGGTTTAGTCGTTTTACTCACCAAGTCTAAATGACTTATGGTTTTCAGTGATGTTTTCATGTAGGTAATTGAAGAAGATTGGGGCTTGTAGGTAATAAAAGGAAGAAGTGCATTTTGTAGGAACGGCGATGCTCGTGGGTATAGGTGACGAGAGTCTCATTCTCACTACTTTCATATTTATTTTGTAAACACCCGTTAATTGTTGTAGTTTTATGTTTTTGAAGTCTAAACAACTTTTGTTAAGTTTGTGGTCAATTTGTATATCTTTTACAACTAGTTATGTAGAAATGGGTCGAAAATGGGAGCGTTTGGCATAACTCCTTAATTTTGAAATACTTAGCTTCAACTCGTTATGTATGTAAACTTTTTATTCAGGAATTATATATATTACATAAAATGTAAGTTTCTGGATTTTCATGTTTGTACAGAAATGTAATTGCAGTTTTAAAAAAATGTACGTCCAACTACACTCTCTATACGACGTATAGGACTTGGTCATACGGCGTATACAGGTATACGGCGTATGAGACTATTTCCCTATACGGCGTATAGGCCTGCCAAAAAAAGATATTATGGGCGTTTCAATAAAATCATCTTTCATTAGAGGGACGCTTCTATATACTGTCATCATAATTTTTTTGTGAGTGTTGGAATTTACGTCATTAAGAATACATGTGATTTGTAATATGAAAAATTGCATGTGATTTGTGAAATCACATAATCACATGTGATTTCGTATTTTCTGAAATTTTAATAACTGGAAAAAAAAAAGAAAAAAAAATTGTCGAAAATATAAAACAACGATGAATATATATATTTTTTTTTTTTTTTTTTTTTTTTCTGATAAGAAAAATAATAAATAAATAAATGGCCATCATTTATCCATTTGATTTTCTGTTGATTTATATTGAACTCAACCCATGTTCAATATACACAAAATATTTCTAGACCGGCTCTTATAACTCGACATGTTCGCTCAACAAAACCATATAATTTTTCAAACTTAAAACAACATTTCTATATATTACACCGTAATTTTGAATTGTTTTTTCAGATAAACATATAATCAACCTTAAAAAACCATTGATTATTTGACTATTTGTCATTTAGAATGTAAGAAACTGAATTATAATGAAACAAAATTAAAGTAAATCAAAAGCAAATAAAGAATAGAAGATGACAAAAATGAATAAAGGCATGGAACAAGAAAAAATGATGATGAAAAGCATGTAAAAGACCATAACAAATATTCATCATTTCCATAGCTTTGTAATTCTTTTAGCCTTATTCATACCCAGAATTATGCAACTAGATTTCTAATGCGACAACATCGTTAGCCTTTTATACACGCCACGGTACTACATAACACAACAATACTCAATCATGCCAAAGAATGGTTATAAATATGTGTCATTTTATTGAGTAGTTTCATTACTTGCATGTTTTGTCTTGAAAAGACATCAGGGTAGGCTGCTAGCATTTATGTATAACAAGTCGTAACCACTCCAAAAAATCTTAATATAAATATAAATATTTGGAGTCCAGTTGACATGAAAGTGACCTAAACAATGTGGTTAACCAATAATACAAATAACAATAGGGAGCAGAGGGTCCTCCGATTGACATCTACACCGGCTCCTTAGCAATAAACGTGCATGAAGCAGGTTACTCTATCCCCGGAAACATTAAATAAACACATTTATTTTATTATAAAATTTTCATTTTCTTTTTCCATATCTACATCCAGTCGCATTAGATGCCTGCATCGCCAACATATTTATTCCATTTTCACGTTGTTGTATTTAAGTAAGGAAGAATGCTGTTATTACCAGGTGAGCCAACAACATGCAACAGCTTAAGTCTCCCTTGGTTCAAGCCCAGCAATTTCTCTAACCACTTGAGCTTTGTCAGCCTCAAACTGTTCGTCCTCTGCAATGCAACATCAAACCATAAATATCAGCGCATTTCTTTCATAATACAGCATTTGAGTTATAATTGAACGTATTCTGTCTTTTCTGACCTTTATCCGGCTTAAAATCAGCAAAGAGACGGAGAAGCTTGCTCCTATTTGCAACAAGTATGCTGACTATGTCAGCTGGCTTATGCTGGTTGGCTGCAAATAACTGTCAACCCAGATAATTAGTTTTAAATATGACCAAATAACGGAGAAGTTTTGCTCCTATTTGTTCAAATGTATGTTGTACCTTAAAAACATGAAATGCTTCAATCTGAATGCTCTTGCTCGATTCCTGCACCCAACATCCATTTAAGTTATGAGATATGATTTGCATGTTTGACATACAGATTACGATATAAAGACAGGATTGTACTCTCAGAAGATTCATCAAGATCCTCAAGTTGTCCACTGAGCTTGCATATCGTGTCATCACAGCAGAATTTGAACGGTCTAGCAACATGTCTCCTAATAGCTGTAGCAAATTGAATCAGCCATTAGTAAGAATGATTATCTGAAACAGAACTAATATAAGTAATACACTAATCACCCACAATTTTTTAAGAAGATTTGAAAGCCAAAGTACTGGCATTTCATCCTTTTTTTTTTTTTTTTTTTTTTTTTTTTTTTTTTTTTTTTTTTTTTTTTTAATAAATCCCCAACAGAACAGAATAGAACCCGCTCTGGGAAATGCATAATCACCTTGATAGCTTGTCTTCTTGTTATGTAATTGGGTGACTCGAGAAGCTTTGAGTTGTATTCTGCAAAGAACTGGCAAGAGAAACACATAGTATGTTAAGCTCCTAGAAATGTTGAGAAAAACCACAAAGAATTAAGATAAAAGCACACTATTCTAACATTCGTCTTTGACATGTCAGACATAAATATGGTAATTATCAGTTACCTAGAGGATCCTGAAAGCTAGTACCAAAATTACAGCTTCTCAGATCACTTACGGTACCCGAGCAATGCTTAGCCATCATACAACAATCAAAGTACATGCATCACTTCGGGGATGTTAAGATGAGGGTTTTGGGGATTAGAAAATGGAATAGGTATGATATTACGTGTTTGGTTTGGAGACAAAAACATTAATTAGGGGATGGTTCAAACCAACCTAAGGTGGTGACTTTACCCTAGTTTCTCAGGCCCAACAACTGTTTTTTCATTTTTCTTATCACCTCCGGTCCTCCACATATGTTAGTCCCCATTTTCACTCGCAGTTACAAGTCAATTGCAATTTTTTATGTATTTCAAAAGTCAATTTCCATATTTACAATCATACCCGTGTTATTAACCAAACAAAAATTATGATAATGATACCAAGACTTATAATCATTGTCATTCTATACACTTATCAAACCTATATGGATAGTGATTCCCAACGGCAAACCAAACGCACCCTTAAGATAAAACAGCTTCGATCAGTTTCCCTCTTTGAACATCATACTACCATTTCAAAGTGACCAGCAAGATCAAAGATTGCAGCATGAGAATTCTGAATTCTCCATTGGTAGAATTACAAGTGGTAACCTTAACTAGGAATTCTGGCCCTATAACTTAATATCTATATGGATGCTGTTTTAAAACACAGCTAAAGTACATTGAATCCCGGTCATTAGGATCAAATAATCTTTAAGTCTATTAAAGACCATCCAACCCCTTAATACTTAGATATCTATATTGATGTTGTTCTAAGACATAGTGAAAGTACATCCATTCCCTTATCATTAGGATCAAATAATCTTGACGGACTATCTTAAATTAACATAAACTATGAAACTATAACTGCATATTTGTATAATTCGAGTAGCATATATAAGTACCCAGTCATAGTTTTTGGAAAGAAACTCAGCAACAGTTGATTTGTGTCGAGTCAAGAGTTCCTGCAACAACAACAAAAAAAACAGCCATTTAAGAATATAACATGTGCTACTGCTTCAGCTGTTCCATACTAGACTATTTGTAACAGATTGCAGATGCGAAAACCCCGAAAAAGAAAAATATTACGTTCTATCAATTAAGGATCAAAACAAGGTAATATAAATGCATTGGAAGTGAAGCACAAACCTATATAATATCTAATCTAAGCCTCTAAGGTGGCATTTGTTTAAGCTTAATTTGTTCAGCTTACTTTTCATAAGCCCATTTTTTATGGCTATATTCTGACTGGTGAGCTGGTGAGCGACTGAGCATCTGATGATTTAAACATGGAAACTATGCTCATAGATGAAAAATAAGCCGAAAATAATAAGCTTATGATATATAAGCCGAACCAAATAAGCTCATAAGCCCACATTATTGTTACACAAACAACCCCCTAAGTTTATCTAAAATCAATGATATAATTAAAAAAATGAAAGCTAAAGATATACAGAATTTAAGATACCACCAACAGCATAGAAGCCAAAGCATTAATTTATAATGAAAAATAAGAATTGATGGTTAACATAGATATCAAGCCTTCTGCCAAATCAGTTTATACTTTAAATCTACAAAATGCGATGACTAATGGGTAAACAGGTCAAAAAGTCTGAAACATGTTGTGTTTATATGACACAAGGTTATAGATGGTCTACTGTGAAGGTGGCATTTTCGACCCATGTACTTATAAACAGGTCCATTCTAAGTTGTCTTTTTTATCTCTAATGGTTAAACAGGTCAAAAGTCATTTAAAGTGTATTACATGGAAGATTAGCAACTCAAGATAGAATTATGAAGTGGCAGCCTGGTATCCATGTTGTCAGTCCCAGTGCATAGCTAAAGGTTGTCTGGAAATACTATTGATTTCGAAAATATGACAAACTAAAGAGTACCTTGAATGTCGCTGCGGCATCAGCAGCAATATCAAAATTTGGAAGTTGAATAAAATCAAAGAACTTCTTCATATGCTGCGACTCCAATACATACCTGAATACATAAAGTACGTAGTTGGTCAAGTAAATAAAGGATTAAATGCCACATAAATAAAATATATGGTGAAACATATACGCTTCAAATCTGTATTATTAAGATATATGAGTTCTCATCTCAAATAAGTAGCTAACTCGAGGCGTGCCGCGTGCACAAAGGACACATGTAGCTAGTGATAAAGAGTGATGATATTAAGTTATTAAGTAACTCACTTAGCAACACTTTGATGACGTATGCATTCCCTGAGCATCGCACCATAATGTAATGCCATATCTGGATTTTCATAACTGAATGAAAAAACATACAAGAGTCAAAATCATAGTAACAGTTGAAACAAAAGATATAAGAAGTCACTAGACTCGGATATGGAAAATAAAATCTTAGGAACATGGAAGGTATTAGCAGAACAGCTCCATTAGAAATGATAAAACGACAGCTGTAACTAGAATTGTTCCAAAAGACACATTCCTATCTAGGATGCCTCAAGGGAATCTTTCATACATTAAGCAGGGCCGTAATCATTTTGTCCCATTACTAATCAAACTTTTAATAAGAGGGTTGTTATGAAGTAGTGATGAGTAAATACATTATGCATATAGAAATGCCATGGGAAGGCCGATCATATCTCGTAAAGAGAAATGATACATGGACCTAAATTTAGGCCAAAACTTAGACCTAAAACCACTTGGCATCATCCTGATGGGTTGTAAAATAAGTGGGTCCATGTTTGCCGCCATCAAGATGCTGACACTTGGTTTTAGGTCTAAGTTTAGGTCTATGTAACATTTCTCTATAGTAAATTTAGTTGAGGCAAATGTAGTGAGGTTTTATTGATGATATATTAAAAAAGCGGCAATGAAGTAGTAGAGTTAATTAATTACCCAGAAGCTAAGATATCCATGAGATCGATATTTTTCTCGAGATAGTCGCAGGCGATGAGGCGGGAGTGAACCTGCTGGCGTTGGAGGTTGGCAACAATTTGAGTAGCATCCTTGCGGGCCTAGCAAAAAAGAAAGCACATTATTATTTTTTGGTATCCGAATAAGTAAAGGTGAATGTAAAAAAAGGTGAACATATATACTTCTAGGTTCAATTTGGGGAGGCAAATGATAAAAAGGCGAAGAGTGTTTTCTTTAAAAAACTCTTGAGTAAGTTGAGCACAGGCTTCGGCAACGGGTTCGGCTTCACTGTTGCCGTACAGAATCTGCTTCAGCTCTCGGAGGACCTTACTCAACGTCGCAAACTGTTATTAACATTAATTGATTAGATATTATTACTAGATGATGAATCAGATCCAATGTTTAGAAAATAAAAAAGAAATGAAAACCTTTTCATCGCGTTTGGAATCTTTGGAGGAAGAGGAGGAGGAGGAATTGGAGTCGAGGAAAATGAGGAGATCGCGAGTTTGGCGGACCAAGTCAACCGGTGTCTTTGGCTTTGACTTGAACAGACCTTTCATTCCCAATCAACCAACACACTTTCTTCTCTTTTCTGTGTTGGATAACAGAACACCAGCAACAGCAGATTTGTTTGTGTTTCTAGAGAGAGACTTTGGTTACTGCCTGGATCTATCTATCAAACTTAACTCTTCTTTCTTTACTTCCATTCACCTTCTCTTATTCCCCTATTCTTTTCTGCTTTTATACCCGTGTCGTTTGTTTTTTTAATAAGCAATTTTTTTCCTTTCTCACTTGTGTTGTAAGAGGGGAGAAGTTTTTTTGTTTATTTATTTATTTATTTTTTAGACATAAGTGCTTCTTTTTACTTTTTTTTCTTTTTTAAATTTCAAATATTATCTTTCACTTTTTATATCTTCTTTCACAAACACTACATCTCTTTCTCAATATCTTACCTCTCTTTCATGTTTCGTCTGTTTTTTACATTATCGTCCGTTTTTTACGTTTTCCATCTTTTTTTATGTTTTCGTCCGTTTTTTTACGTTTTCGTCCGTTTTCTTACATTTTCGTCCGTTTTTTACATTTTCGTCCATTTTCTTACGTTTTCGCCCGTTTTCTTACATTTTCGCTCGGTTTCTTAAGTTTACGTTTATGTTCGGTTTTTTATGTTTTCGTCTAATTTTTTACGTTTTTGACCGTTTTTTACGTTTTCACTTTTTTTTACGTTTTCATCTGTTTTTTTACGTTTTTTTATCGTACTTTTACGTTTTCATTTTTTTACTTTTTCGTCCGTTTTTACGTTTAAGTCCATTTTTTATATTTTTGTCGGTTTAATTTACATTTTCATCCGTTTTCTTATGATTTTATAAGTTTTTTTTACGTTATTCTATGTTTTCTTACGTTATCTTACGTAACAAAACGTGATATAATATAAGAAATTGGATGAAAACGAAAAAAAAAAAAAATACGAAAACTTAAAAAAATAGTCGAAAATGTAAAAAACAAACGAAAAGATAAAAAACGGTCGAAAACGTAAAAAAGGCAAAAACGTAAAAAAAATAGACGAAATTGTAAAAAAAAGTCAAAAACTCAAAAAAAAATAGACGAAAACGTAAAAAACGGATGAAAACGTAAAAAAGGCAAAAACGTAAAAAAATGGACTAAAATATTAAAAAAAAGACGAAAACGTTAAAATACATACGAAAACATAAAAGATGGACGGAAACGTTAAAAAAATAGACGAAAACGTAAAAAAAGTAAAGAAACAGACGCAAACGTAAAAAAACGATCGAAAGCGTTAAAAAAATAGACGAAAACGTAAAAAACGAGACGAAAACTTAAAAAACGAGACAAAAACGTAAAAAAAAGAGATGAAAACGTAAAAAAAACATATGAAACGTTAAAAAAAACAAAAATGGACTAAAACGTAAAAAAAACCTACGAAAACATAAATAACAGACGAAAACGTGAAAAAATAAAGACAAATATGTTAAAAAACAAACAAAAACTTAAAAAAGGTGGAAAATGTAAAAAAACACATGAAAATGTAAAAACGGTCGAAAACGTAAAAAAAAATACCAAAATGTAAGAAAACCATTTATCCATTTGACCCATATAACAAAAGGATTTATAGCACACAAAAATTAAAATAATAATAATAATAATAATAATTAAAAAAAAAGTACTTCAATTACACAAAAGACAAATACGTTTTCTTGCATGCAGATGAAGACTTTAGATGTGTCTCTTCTTCTGCAGACATGGTTTGCAGATAAAGAGGTAAAAGCTCTGAAAAAACAAACGACACCACTTTTCTCTAACACTTTAATCAATAATAATGCTTGAAACAAAAAAAAATGCCATTTAACATTTAACTAATGTATTCATTTAATTTTGTAATTAACAATTTTGATTAGAAGGTGATAGGATAAACTTAAACAATTTTAACTACTATTTTCATTAGAGCACTGATTCACATATCTAACAGTATATTTATCTATATCACTAAATTTATGTGTCACTATCCTGTTAATGATAGCAAGAGGACATACTTCTTCACAAATCTATTAAAACACATAATTGGTCACATTTTTATGTCTCTTAATCATTTTTCTTTTCATTAATGAAAAATTATGTTAAGACATCTTAAAAATAAAAGACGCATAATAACAAGCTTTGGTAAAACATTTAGTCCAACTTTGACAATTTTAAAAAGCCCTTAACTATTCTTTATCAAGGTTTTATTGCTAGCTTTGGTAAATATGCATCAAACCTAAAATTCAAATTTACATGTTCATTTAACTAAAACAAATATCATGTTTAATGATGTAAAGCTTGTGTGTTTAGCTTTATTCATGACTTAATAATAATAGACCCTAAATTCACAGATCAAGTTTTGTTTGACTATACCATGCCATAATTTATTCTTTAGTATGTAAAATAGTAAAATGTTTACTTACAATAGACATGCGCCTTCGATAGTAAGTAAATTAACAAAATAAAACAAAACAAACACATTGGATCTTATGGATTTTAAAACCACACTTAAGCCTGTTTAAACACATAGGGTGTATGTTTACGTATGGTATGTAAATCGGGATTAAGAGTGGATTGGAATGGTTGTGTTGTTTGGTTTCTTGTGTTGAACGGTAAGGATCTGAAGATATTATAAAGATCAAGGAGCTCGAATAAAACTTAAACAAACCATGTATGTGTTATTATATGCAAAAACAGTATTTGACCAAGTGTGTGAACTTATGAAAGTTGTGTGTGATGATTTCTATTTATAGAAAGATATGTTATAAGCTATTGATGGATGATCAACGGTTGTGGGGAGGCCATGCCTTGATAATTTGATGAGCAGACAAGGAGGACATGTGGCCTCCCCTCCTTGGCTCATATCGAAGAGTGCTTGTTTCCTGTAATGTTGGTCGTGTGACTCCTCAGAGTGTGCTTGCTTCTTATCAGTTTACATCTTTTTACATAGTATCATATGCGTTGATATCCAACAACCACACAAACACAGAAAAAAAAATCGATGTATATCATTGGGAAATATGTTAGCATGAACTTAATTTTAATCGACCCTAAGCTTATTTGACCGAACTTTGGCTAACTATATATAGTAAACCATAATTTATTCTTTAATATGTAAAAAAGTATAATGTTTATTTAAAATGGACGCATAGTTGTGACAATAAGCAAAATAAATATTTATAACCTTAAATCTAATGGATCATAAGCTCGCATTTAGGCTAGGGCCGCCTTAGGCTAGTCCTCATACAATTTCTGGACAAGAATAAAGTTTAGTATCAGGAATCAAGGACGAGATGGGGATGGAAAATCTCCATAAACAAGACCCTCATTTCGATCCCCATTCATATTCCATTTGGCGTTGTATAAAAAACTAAAGTAAGCAAAACTAATCATTGATGTTGTTGATATATATTTTGCTCGGATCTCTTGGTGTTTTACATAATTCGTGTAAACGATATAGTATTGATTGTCAGATGAAACCAAAAACATGAGAATAACAAATCTAACAATAAAGCTAACATTGACAATGTTATATCATTACTGCACAAAGTGATTTTTGAGATGGCAATTAGATACGGTTATACAAAAAAAATAAAAATAAATAAATAAATAAAAATTTCATTTGGTTTGGTTAAAAAAAAGTGCTAACTAACACCCATTTGGTATGGTTCCTATATTTTCTTTGTTATTTTACACGGTTAATTTGTAAAGCGTACCAAATAATAGGTTTGTGGTATGGTTTTTATAATAATCGTGCTAAATTTTTATTTTCTAATACGGTTTTTGTAGAATAGCACCTCCCTCAACGGAAATTTACTTTTTCTTATTCTATATATCACATTTACTCCTTCTCAACTCAAAAAACTATTACATTAAACACTCCATCAACAACCATAATAAATTTAACTTAAACCTCACAAAACTACATAAAAGATAATACTTATATTTTCTGATATTTTTATTTATTTTTACTCATTGTAATTCTTTTATAATTAACTACTCCGTAATATATTTAAAGGTGGCTTAGGATTTGCCACATGTGACCAACTATGTTTCATTCGTACATGCATATGATTTATTGCATGAATTGACTAGCTACTTGTAATATACTTTGTTTCTCTTTATTGTATTATATTTTGTTTGTTATATTGTGAAAAAATATGACTAATATATATATGTATATTTATTTATACAGTTTTGGTATGATATACACCGTTTACAATCGTTGTAGATCGACCAAGCGGCTCTTCTGACGTTGAACAAGTTTTATACTTGTAGTTGCTCTTTTAGATACAATGGCTCCTCAATAGTCAAGGTTTTATACTTTCGTGATGATGGCATTTAAACAATTGTAATGAATAATACTTTTGTCTAACTCAGATGTTGCGTTGGTTGATGTTTGTATAGAATGCAACTTTGTTGAATATTGTTTGTGTATGTTGCAATGTTCAGGTCTGCTGCAAAAGCTATTGTAAAATGATTTTTTTTAGAAACAAATTTTGGTACGGTTTGTTCTGGTTTATTAAAAAACCGTACCAAAATAATCGTTTTCTCATACGGTTTAAAACTGAAACTATTTTATTTTTTAGTACGCTCACATCGGTTTAAAACCATGCTAAATAGCCTTAAAAATCGTATCTAACAAGATTTTTGTGTTGTAATATATGTTGGTCATCTCAAACGTGATTCATGATTTATATAGTTAAATTCTATGAAAAGTTAATAAACGTTGAATAGAAATAACGTACGTAATGGTCGTGAATCGTGATTGTGATTTGCGGAAAAGTGCAAGTTATAAATTTATACAAATACTATATATGTAGGATTTTCAATTCATAAATAATGCCCGACTATTTGGTTTTCTAAATTAATAATATCGTGAAGCTTACACAAATATATATTTATTCGACTGCAACAATATCGGGTACACATAAAAGGACAATGAAATAAGATACATATATGAGACTCTTTAATGTTAATTTGGCCTCGATTTTTATAGAACTTTATTAGCCATGCATACGATAATATTTTCTCTAAGCAAGTTTAAAGGAAACTAGTTTCTTGATTTGGATCCATGGTTTGTCACAAACCACTGCTTCATAAGTATGTGAAACACCATGGTCTGCTGCCTGAATCGTCAACTTATGATTAATATCGGAAAGGTGGTCACAGGTGATCACTTTCTGAAACGTGAGCTGATGCTGATGATCATGTGATTTAAGATTGTAAGCTTGAACCGCGTACTCCCCCAACTCTTGCAAGTAATGTTTTTCAACATCCCAAGCCCCGACTCCATTCACCGGGTCGCTAAGGTGTCTAGTGGTGGCAACGCAAACACCTCCGCTGAAGAGGATTGCAAAAAATGCTAGTATGGCAAGGTTACGGGGCTGAATGTTTTGAGTCATTTTGATTTGATGATAGCAAACTGAACTTGTTATGATTGTGAATTTATAGCAATGAGAAAGTCTCTAGTATTTATGGCCCGACACACTTTATTGCATTGCCACCGAAAAACTAGATGGTCGATGGTGAGTGAATGTTGGAGTTAAATATATGATGAATGCATTTTAAGTCTTATTAAGTAAGACCTTTGTATTCACTTTTACATCATATCTAACACAATCAATTAAGTTAAACAAACTTGTGACAGTATCAAAACAACGTACATATGATTACATGAAGAACAAAAGTCTTAAGACTCAATACACATGCATCACTTAACTTCAACGTTCACTAACCTAGTCTTAAGACCTTTGTATTGACATTAATAAATCTTTAGTATCCATTAAAGATTTAAGATACTGAATTTTGTGTTTATATAGGGGAAATATCAAAAATTGACCCTTTAATTATTATTGTATTTGTCATGTTAAAAAGATGTTGTATGGTTACGACAGAAATAATTGTTAAAAAATTTAGTGCACTTGTGGGATTAGTTCACACTTGGTAATGGGCCAGGAGGTACGGAGTGTACACCCATAAGGTCCCTGAACACCCTGACTCTATAGTGGTAAGGTTCAGCGAGTTAGTATTGCTAGTGCTAATATTAATACTGCTAGGCAGAGTTACTACTGCTAGTATTAATGTTAGTACTGCTAGGCAGGATTACTATTGCTGGTATTAACGTTAGTACTGCTAGGCAAGTTTACTACTGCTAGTACTAATGTTAGTACTGCTAGCAGTGTTACTGCTGCTAGTGTTGATGGAGCATAAGTAACTGCTTTGACCTAGTCAAGCGACAATTATAATTGTTTAATGACCACGTTTAATTGGTCATGTAACCACTATGTAGCTATAATGGGGATAAATGGGCTGATTAATCATCATAATTCCATTTGACTAGTTATGAGTTTTCCTTTATATAGGAAATCACATTATGCATGAACACACACAGAAAAAGATAAACACTTGAAAGCAAAAGGGTTATTGATTTGTGCTTAATTCAATAACATACATTTAGTCTTATCCCAAGTAGATATTCGTGATACCCAGGCATTAGGGTCGAATAGTTTTACTTTGGAAAGTGATCACACGATTCCAAGTGATATCCGGTAACCACCTAGTGGTATTGCATTGCTACTGATTATCTTACCCTGCTGCTGGGTGAATAGCCACCAACAATCAAAGTAAACTATTATGTGATAATCAATGGCTGCTGCTGCAATGAAACACATGGCTTCAAACTTTGCCAAGCTAGACAAGTTTGAAGGGGTGGACTTTAGGAGATGGCAGAAGAAGATGCACTTCTTGCTGTAAAGCATGAGTGTGGTCTATGTTCTGACCACACCTATTCCTGGTGATGGGGATGTTGCTACTGTAGAACATATAAGGAGGAGGAGAAAATGGGAGAATGATGACTACATTTGCAGAGGCTTAATTCTCAATGGTATGTCTGATTCACTCTTTGACATTTATCAGAATTTTGAATCTTCCAAAGAACTATGGGATTCATTGGATGCCAAATTTATGGCTGAGGATGCATCAAGTAAGAAGTTCCTTGTAAGTAATTTCACAAATACAAAATGACTGTTTCAAGACCAGTTATGAAACAATACAATGAACTTCTTGGTATACTTGGAAGGTTTACACAACACAATATGCACATGGATGAGGCTATTTCTGTAAAACCCTAAAAATCGAAAACGCGTGAAAATACTATTTTTGCCCTCAAGTGTAATATGTATAAATACGTATAATATGTCACTGCTCATCAAAATATAAATTTTAACCTACCTTACGAATAATTGGAGAACACGTGCGTACGAGATCACAAAAGATTAATTTGTAAACGTTAAAACTAATTTACATGGGCCGAGTCTTATATACACATTACAACCTAATTGAGGCCCAACTAAGTTTGGTTCTTGGCCCATGTTTTCTTTTCTTTTGGTTCGGCTAAACACAACCGGTATTCCCCCTCCCTTTTTTTTTACACTCCACAAGGCAGAAAAAAAAATAAACGCTTCATTAAAACCCTAAACCTAAAGAAAAATGACGGCTGGAGTTTTCTCTTCTCCTTCCATTCGACACAAGGACAACAAGTGCAAGGTTGGTAACATGATTTCAAGGCTGCTATGGTCGTGATGGTTGGGTCATAAAACCTGGTTCGAAGGCTGATGGTGTGGTGCACTGCTGCTGGTCGTGGGTGGTGCCTCCTGGCCGTGGGTTTTGAGGTCAAAAGGTGGGGTTGTCTTGACCTTGTCGTGAGTTTTGATAGCTTGGATGTGGGTATTGGTTGCCTTGTCGTGAGTCTTTGCAGCCCTTGGTTCCCGTCTTCTTGTCACGTACACGCTATAAGGGTAACACATTATGTTATCATCTCGTCTCATTTCTTTCTTGTGTTTCTTGATCTTGGTCGTGTATAATTTCTCACATACGAATGCATATATTGAATTGTACAAACACATAAAATGATAGATTGTACATAAAATGATAAAATCGATCACATGAAATCATGATATAAAAGGCGTATAAAACCTATTTTTGGGGAGGGTTATATCTCGTTAACATTTAAGTTCACACAAAGGGTTACGTTAATCACGTTAAAAAGGTAAATAACTTGAATGGTATTCATAAAATGGAACTAGGGTTTCGTGTAACATGATTTGATAAAGTTAGAGGGTGTATATAATTTTTGCAAGACTGAAAATATGGAATGGTAAACTTGCTATGACGATATTAAATCAGGTTGTGTAGCTTACATGGGTCATGGGTGCGTTTGGATAGGTAAAACATGTGCTTATAATGGTTTTAATGGACCCTAAAACTGGACAGCATCATATGTCGAATTTGTGTGTGTCATAGATCAAATTTTATAAGTGTAATAATCTGGGTTTTTGTTGGAAAAGTTTATTTTATGTCTTAGTTAAGTTTTCCAAGTGGTTTGGTCGAATTTGGAGTTGTCTAAGTCGTATTTTTGAATTTTACAATATCAAGTGTCAAAGCTGAGAAAACGGGTCTGAAATTTAGTTGTATTGTTTGATTTTTCATTTTCAAACCATAAGGAATTGAAAGCTCTCCTTTTACAGAAGTGACATTTAGGTTATAAATGAATTTCTGGGAGTTTTGGGAATTTTTCTAAGGTGTCTAAACATGTCTAATAAGCGCAAACTTTTAAGGTGTATTTTCTGATCACTTTCTGGGCAGGTATGGACTTATGATTTTCCATAGGCCATTTTACTTGGAAATAGAACCCCCTCAATTTTTGGAGAGTATTTTAACTCATATGGGAACCCCTAGAATTTCACTTGATTTTATTTGAGCTAAGAAAGTATTTTATAAAAATCGCTAAATTCTGGTCCCGATGTGAATTTAAGAAAATGAAAGATAAAAAGAGGATATCAATAAGTAAAACACTTACACATGCATAAGAAGCTTATAAAATGAGTATATAAGTAATATATGATATCAATTCGTGTAGATTCGTTGAAGAAGATACGCGTTGCTTTCCGGTGTTACCTTCCCGTTTGTTTTCGTTTTGTTGCTAAGGTACAGATATTCTATCCCTTTTCAGTAGGGGTTTCTCATGATTCTTTTACATCTTTCGATATTGGTTTTGAACTGTTATCCTTTGATCTGAGCCTTTTTATTAAGGTTTCCCTATAACTTTGCTATGTTCCCTTTGATTGGATCTCCTATGAGAACTGTTTGATTTTGAACCTTTGATTATGAACCTTCAGATTATGAGCCTTTGATATGAACTTGTGATATGTACCTCTGATATGGACTTATGATATGGACTTTGATATGAACCTTTTTTATGAACCCTTATGATATGATTATGCTTTGACCCTTCAGTTTGATACCCGAGCCAAATATGTTTCTCTAGCCATGAAGGTAACATGGCCGTGTCATTGATGCACCAATGGCATGACTCTAGTGTGGTTGAGTGATGTTCCACACCGTCCCTTTCTGTCATCTGATTATGAGCTCGATATATATTGTATGGCCACTATTTGTCTGCAGGGGCGTATGGATGCATCCTAGATTTGTTCTGTTATCTGATATGTTGTGATATGATTTGTCTGGTGAATGATGTCGTGTGCAATACGCGTCTTCACAATCTGGGAGCTAGCTACTCCATTGGTTACTGAGGTCTCCCCTCCTATTGGTTTGGTATTCCGAGGTCACCCCTCCAAATACAATGGCTACTTATGATATGATATGATACGATATGATATGTTTCCGGGCTCGTGGTAGGTTTCTGACAACCCTTACACTTTTGATATACCCATATTGTACCCCTGTATTTATAAACAGGTCCGTATTTTTTTTATTCATTCTCCACTCTAGCCGGAATGACTTTTGTGTTTATACCTTCTGTTTTATTTTTTCAGGAGATTGTTGCTGACTTTTGTATTAGTTTTGTTTTGCTCATATGAGTACCCATATGAGAATTGTTGCGAGAAAGGGTGATCGTTTATTGCTCTGCATTAAGAGGAACATAGCTTTCATCTTCAGCTCTAAGGTATGACTTATGTGTGCCACTTGGTATACGCCTGTCAATGTAATCTCATTTGACTTTGCTTATTTTTCCACACATACCTTTGATCGTATGAGGTGTAAGTGAAATGTGCTTTATGAGTTTTTAAGTCAAATAACTAACCATGTGTTTGGGATTACTTACTGAAATGTATTATTTTGATAATAGAATTCATGGAGCATTCTTCGAGCAAAACGCATACATGTTGGTGCTACGATTCATTTTTAAATGACAAGATACATATATGCATACAAAGGTAACTGAATTCATGTCTCAAATTTCCTAAAATGTTTATAATTTTATATGCAGCCTAGCAAAATGCATACATATTTACAGTTTTATAAAATGGATACAAAAGTACATATATGTTTATATAAAGAATATTATTCACTTTGTTTCCTAAAATGTTTTCGTTTTCACATTTTATAAACTGTAAATACTATTCTTTATATAATTTCAGGAAAAGAAGCGAGGGTAGGCTCACTTGATGCAGACAAGGAGGTACTTATCAGCTTGGGATAATTTCTGATGCAAGGAAACAAAGTGAACCAATGAAACTATAACCAATGGAATTCACACTCGCGGTCACCGTGAAACTGGCCAGGAATATCGTGCTTCAGCAATCGAGTCACTGGTATCAACCTCTCTAACAACGTGATAAAAACTGGTGTTTGTAACTGCTTATTAGAAACGATCGTCGTTTTTAAGGTTATCTGTTTCGAGTTGCAGGTTAGATGCCCAATCCCAAACGCCCTCAAAACAGCGTATATTTTATATTTGGGTGACGTTTTATGATGTATAAGCGATTTTAAGTAGCTTATTGATAAGGTTTTAAAATGTACCTTTTTGAGGGGTCGTTTAAGCCCTTATTTGATCACTTTTGTATCCGTTATTACTTAATATCGTTCCTTTTCACTTTTTAGGTCTCTTGAAGGCAAATTGCTGTAATGGCACTTATTTGGACGAAAAGGCGCGGATATACGAAGAAAATGGCCAAAGTCAAGAATCGAGACACTCAAGCTGCTGAAATACAAGGTGACGGCGTCACTGCTTAACTGCGACGCCGTCGGAGCATTTTGTGACGGCACAGAAGCCAAATTTCTTATTTTCAAGTGACGGTGTCAGGCTTTAAAAGAGTAGGCCGTCGCAACTCAGACGGCCTAGATTTTATCCAGACAGCGTCAGAAGCTGAAGAGGACGGCGTCACAAGCACAAGGTGACGCCGTCGCAAGACTAACGTGGCCAAGACGAAACCCTAATGACGGCGACCCGACGGCGTCACAAATCATAAGGTGACGCCGTCGCGATTGTAATATTATATATAGAATCCGAATTTTTCAGTTTTAGTGTGTAGTCTTTTGGAGTAAAAACCTAAACCGAACCAAGGCTGTCTTGTGCAGTATTTTAGGGTTCCAAACCCTATCTTACATCAAGATAAGTGTTTTACTTCATTAATTCAATTATGTCTTTGATTATTTATGTGTATGCTTGCATGTTCTCCATGTCCGGCTAATTTACTTGTGTGTTTGCTTAGGGAATATGAAACTTAATTATTGAATATTGATTGGTTGTCTCTTATCTTAATTGTTATTGATCTAGTAATGCGATAGGTCATTCGTTGTGTAATTAATGTTTGATTAATCTTTGTGAACCTTAGACTATAGCACTTAGAGCGGTTGTAGGCTAAACCATCCAAAGAGGGCCTTAGAGTTAGAGTCTATAATCCATAGAGGGTTTTGTAGACGAGACCCTTTGGTAAGTTCAAAGAGTTAAGGATAAACGCATACCCTATGACTTTAGACACACAACGCGATTAAGAATAAGGACGTGACAATTCAACCATCAATAGCAGATAATTAAGGAGTAATAAAACCTAAGTGAACACATCTTTAAACCATCATACGAGCACACAATAATTAGACATAGACTACATACACCTTAGATTAGATACTTAGATAAGTAGAGTAATCGATAGAAATACCAACCCCCAAATCCAAACCCCGAGATTCGTACCTTTCCATTTTCTAAATAAAACATAAAAAAGATAAAAAAATAATCTTCCTCAACCCCAACCTTAGCGTAGTAACTTCTCACTAGCATTCCTATTCCCCTAGAGAACGATATCAATACCCGTGGCTTACCCTAATACTACACTACAACGATTAGGTTCACTGCCTAGGGTGTTATAAAACTTGCTCGAAGAAAAGGAAGTTCCTTTGACCCCGAATGACGCGTGTAGCGTTATCAAGTTTTTAGCGCCGCTGCCGGGGAATAGAATAGCTAGTTAGTAGTCCACCTCGTTTAGGTTTCTTTGCTTGATTCCTATCAAGTAAATTTTTCTCAATTTTTAGCTTTCTCGTAGTCTATCCCCCTTCTTCGTGACTTTTGTTCGTAAAATCCATCACTCACCATGATACGTGTCTTCCGCCGAAGATTCTTCACCCTACCCGTTCCCAATCCCGAAATTGAGAACGCAATCCCACAAAACCCCTCACCTGTTCACCATTTTGGAAATCACCTAGGGAATAATGAGATAAATTGGCAACAACAAAGTCCTTTCTATGACTCTGATTCCGATGAGGAATTTGATTATGGTGAAGCACTTGATAGCGGGGAGGTCATCAATGAAGTTATTTCTGAAATAGAGAAAGACCCCTCCCAATGTTTCGACCCTAGGTGTAGAATTGAGAAGGATGGACCCTTTAACATGCAATTCCCTTGCAAAATAGGATTAGAAGGGTTCGATGCTTACTTAAATTCATTCTTGCCTTTGAACTTAATCTCAAAGGACCTATACAATAAAATCAAGATCAATGAGTTAACTTATCAAGGGAACAATGTTGTTGAAGTAGTCACTCATTTGCACGTGTTTGTTGGAAGCTTTGCTTATTTGGTAGAGTTCATGGTCTTAGAAGACTTAGGAGAATTTATTGATAAGGACATCACTCAAGTAATTTTTGGAAAACCTTTCAAAAGAATGACTAGGTTGAATGAACGGATGATTGATGGTCTGATTACATTCTCTGATGAAGTTGAAGACTTTATCTACCAAATGCCACGCGCTCATCCTAGGTTTAAACATAAGGATATTGAGGCTTGTAATAGAATGACCCCTATTCCATTGCTTAGTGAAAGGGATAAGCAAAGTGGACTTAGGTACCCATATGAAAAAACTAAGCGGTATTACAAAAAATGCCTTGAATTAGGAGATGATTACAAAAAGAATGAAAGAACGTTGGAATGGCTTAAGTATGAGCACGTGAGCGTGCACGAGACAACGTAGGGGCACGACTACGAGTCTAGCTACAAGACTCTTAAATAAAGAAAAGCGCTTTGTGGGAGGCAACCCATGCTTAATTGTTTGCTTGTTAGTGTCATATATCTTTTATTTATTGCTTATTCTCATGTTTAAATTTGTAAAAATACTTTATTTTGTTTTTAACCTCGTCTTAATTACATATAAAGTATTTTACATAAAAGATAAGTGTAGGGAGGATTACACACGTTTTCAAAGAAACGTAAACATGGGAATAGCAATTCATTAAAAGATATATATGTGTGTTTGTTCGAGTCAAATGCTTGTATCGAGTCATAATGGATGTTTTGCAGAAATTTTTCCAGATTCTAAAGACGTTAATTTTTCCAGAAAATTGCAGACCAGTGTTTGTCAGGATAACCTGACGGCGTCAGGAAGGAGTAAAAACAACATATTACTTTTTTCTCGTTTTCTGAGCTACTTATAAAATTTTGGAATTTTCCAGGTCTTAATTTTCCAGAAATTCTGTAAACATCCATTCCACAAGCATTATATCTTAGTTTAGTAGAGTCTTATATATATTATTACCGCCGATTTTACGCGAAGGTTTCGTTTGTTTTCTTTGAATGTGCAGGTTTTATTTATCAAGAAGAAGAAACAAAAGATTGGAAGGAGCTTTTCACGCATACATTTTTCTTGGAAAGGATTTAACCACCACTTTACACGGATCCTACCGAGCTAATCAGGGGAGTACTAGTTTCTTTGGTTTTTAATTACCTTCCATTATCATAACTTTGATACTTTCGGGGAACATTAGGGACAATGTTCAGTTTAAGTGTAGGGAGGGAAAATAAAACGGGAACTTTGAAACTATGCTTATTCTTGATTATTTGCTTTGTCCAACTGTATTTGTGTAATAAACCATGAGAAAATGTCGGTTAGGGTAATTTTGGCACCAAATTTAAATTTTTTCATGACATATAGGAGTGGGCCATTAGTCTTAATAAAAGCGTCTCACGGATAGGAAGTTGCATGACTAGCACAAAAACCCTTTACCACCTAAATTCCACCCAAAATGTGAGGATCGCCCTTAGATTAGTAGGAATTAAAGCATTCATCTTTAATGCTTAGAGTGTGAACCGGTAGTACATTAGATTCTAGAACTTGTTTTGTGATGCATTCCGAGATCGCTAGTAAGACTAAACTTGTGTAGTTATGAATAACTAAATGATAAGAGGCATTAGGATAACCCCTGTTTGATACCCGTAATATAATTACTTCTTCCACATCGGTTGAGTAATTCCCCACACCTTTGCATTGTACTCATCTTTAGTACACGATACCCCTAGTTAACCCCTCAGAGCCTATCCTTTTCGCGGTTCTCATGATGTTTCGGTTTTTCTGGAATATCAATGAAGATCATTGTTTACACCCCACCCTCAAATATACACCCAAATCGCCTTAGCCTACCTTATATGCACTCACTTTTAGTGCATTATTGTTATCACCCTAAACCCTTAGTTCAATTATCTAGTTGCTTGCATGAGTTGCTAAGTCGAGTCATATCCTTTGTACACAGTTTTGGGACGATTGGGACTCATGGAAAAAAGTTAAAGTTTATGAAATGACTGGAAGGGAGCGTTAAATTCCCTTATTTGCGTAATAACGTACCCCAAGTGTTTTTGATCTTTTCAATTCGGGTCAAATTAGTGTTAGAGTAATAAAAACTCAAGTGTAGGGATGTGCCTATAAATCCCTATCATTTTGATGTTACCGTAGAGGATGGTAGAGTAAAAGTGTATGAAAAAAAAATCGAAAAAAAATAGAAAAAGAGAAAAGATACAAATAGAGTGTTCAAAAAAAAAAAAAAAAAAAAAAAAAAAAAAAAAAAAAAAAAAAAAACATTCGGGCTACCATCCTACATCTATCCTTTAAATTTATGTTTGTTTGTTTAAGTTATCTAGAGTTTTAGCAAAGCCATTCTTCGTATGCTTGTAACATAGAGATTTTTGACTTGCCACCACTAAATAGCCTATCCCACCAAACCCTTTGTTTCCCTACCGTAAGCCTAACATTACAACCCTTTAAAGACCTCTTTGATAGTCTTTCCTAGGTGATTACGCCAAAGCGATGGAGGTTTGATCTATTCTCAAGCCTATGGTAATCTATGTACTAGGACCGGTTAATGAGTGTTTATCTTCCATTTCCAACTTGTTATACTTCATATACACCCGAGAGAGATGTGAGTATCCAAACACCCCATGTGAGGTGCTAGTATGTAATTTCCGTGCTTGTTATGACTTTTGCGGGGCTTATATGTGTTGTGGACTGTTTTAAACAAATGCTTCATGACCCCTAACTTATAAATTAATTGGCTAAAAGCACATTTGCTTGAGGACAAGCAAATACCAAGTGTAGGGATATTTGATAAGGTTTTAAAATGTACCTTTTTTAGGGGTCGTTTAAGCCCTTATTTGATCACTTTTGTATCCGTTATTACTTAATATCGTTCTTTTTCACTTTTTAGGTCTCTTGAAGGTAAATTGCTGTAATGGCACTTATTTGGACGAAAAGGCGCGGATATACGAAGAAAATGGCCAAAGTCAAGAATCGAGACACTCAAGCTGCTGAAATACAAGGTGACGGCGTCACTGCTTAACTGCGACGCCGTCAGAGCATTTTGTGACGGCACAGAAGCCAAATTTCTTATTTTCAAGTGACGGTGTCAGGCTTTAAAAGAGTAGGCCGTCGCAACTCAGACGGCCTAGATTTGATCCAGACGGCGTCAGAAGCTGAAGAGGACGGCGTCACAAGCACAAGGTGACGCCGTCGCAAGACTAACGTGGCCAAGACGAAACCCTAATGACGGCGACCCGACGGCGTCACAAATCATAAGGTGAAGCCGTCGCGATTGTAATATTATATATAGAATCCGAATTTTTCAGTTTTAGTGTGTAGTCTTTTGGAGTAAAAACCTAAACCGAACCAAGGCTGTGTGTACAGTATTTTAGGGTTCCAAACCCTATCTTACATCAAGATAAGTGTTTTACTTCATTAATTCAATTATGTCTTTGATTATTTGTGTGTATGCTTGCATGTTCTCCATGTCCGGCTAATTTACTTGTGTGTTTGCTTAGGGAATATGAAACTTAATTATTGAATATTGATTGGTTGTCTCTTATCTTAATTGTTAATGATCTAGTAATGCGATAGGTCATTCGTTGTGTAATTAATGCTTGATTAATCTTTGTGAACCTTAGACTATAGCACTTAGAGCGGTTGTAGGCTAAACCATCCAAAGAGGGCCTTAGAGTTAGAGTCTATAATCCCTAGAGGGTTTTGTAGACGAGACCCTTTGGTAAGTTCAAAGAGTTAGGGATAAATGCATACCCTACGACTTTAGACACACAACACGATTAAGAATAAGGACGTGACAATTCAACCATCAATAGGAGATAATTAATTAGTAATAAAACCTAAGTGAACACATCTTTAAACCATCATACGAGCACACAATAATTAGACATAGACTACATACACCTTAGATTAGATAATTAGATAAGTAGAGTAATCGATAGAAATACCAACCCCCAAATCCAAACCCCGAGATTCGTACCTTTCCATTTTCTAAAAAAAACATAAAAAAGATAAAAAATAATTTTCCTCAACCCCAACCTTAGCGTAGTAACTTCTCACTAGCATTTCTATTCCCCTAGAGAACGATATCAATACCCGTGGCTTACCCTAATACTACATTACAACGATTAGGTTCACTGCCTAGGGTGTTATAAAACTTGCTCGAAGAAAAGGAAGTTCCTTTGACCCCGAACGACGCGTGTAGCGTTATCACTTATCAAAAAGTGTCTACATTACCAATGCAATAAAAATGATGGGTTTTATTATACGATAATAAATGATCATGTTATGTTTTGATATTAGAAGTGTTTGGGATAGGGATTTCGGAATTCATTATTTAGTTATTGGAGGTGTTAGTGTTAGATCATTTGTCAGGATTATGGTCTTATTTTGATATCGAAGAGGGTTTTTGTACTTTTAATAAAGGGTTAATGTCTATTCTCAAGATTTTTCAACAAGTTTCCAGTTCAATGAAGCTAAGTACATATGTTGTCTGCGTTTTTCAAATATTATCTGAATGAAACTCAAAAGAAGGAACTACAATCTTTGTGTGACCAAATATTGCGATACTAACGGAAAAAGTGCATTTATCTATTGATCATGTGTATTGACCATTTGTCAAAATTTGTTGATATTAGTTCAAAGTAGTAAATTACGAATGTGTTTGAATTATGATGCAATTGTTGAGTGAATATGTATGTGGTACATTCGATTCATCACCACATCACTCCCGCAGCAACGCGCGGGCTACCCCGCTCGTTTTTATTTAAAAAAGAAGAGAGAAGGTAATTAGCAAGGATACAAAAACTTACTACTGTGCCATGTAGGGGTGAGCAAAAAAAACCGAAAAAACTAAAATCGAACCTAAAACCGAAAAAACCGATCCAAAATAACCGACCGAAACTAAAAACCGATGGTTTGGTTTTTTACTTTTCATATAACCGAAACTTCGGTTCGGTTTCGGTTTTGACATAGAAACCGAACCATGGAAACCGAACCGAACCGTTGCATTAATTATAGTATATTTTATTTATAAATATATTCTTAATTGCTAAATTGTCTAAATTAGTAAATGGATGGATCAAATTTAAACATAGTTTGGAAAAACCAAACGTAAAAAACAATTAAAGATAATATTCGGTTGCCTTGGGAACTAAATGGATTGGTAACCCTAAATCTATCTTCTCCATCTCCTCTACTGAAGTCTGAAACTCTTAAGTGAAAGTGCATTGGTAAGTTATTACTTATAATCTAATTTTATATTTTTATGTATGCATGTATGGATAAAAGATGCAAGCCATGTACGGATGTCATTCATTCATCACCTTCGTAATCTTTGGTGATTTTTTTATATGTTTTTAATCTGCTTTCGTAATCCCTCTACTGAAGTCTGCTTTCATGTTTTTTTTTATATAGCATGTAACATGTTTTTATTTATAGCGTGTAACAAGTCTGCTTTCAGTTAGTTGCATGCTAAATATATTTTATTTGCCTATGAACCATTGAACCCTATGATAGTATGATGTAGTAATCAAGTAATGTACCATGAGTTTATGACAGTTTCATGACTGCTTTCATCGTAACCAATCAATTTAATTAATCTCTACTTGTTACTATCTATTAACCACAATTTCTTATTTGCATATTTGTCAAATTGGATTTATTTCAGTTGATGGAACCATCAGGTAGCGAGGCATCCGAAGCTCGAAGTATGGACAAAGGGAAGGCACTGGTCATTGATGTAGATAGTGAAAATGCGAATGAACGCGTTAATGAGAATATTGATGAAGGTGTTAATGAATGTGTTGATGAGAAAAAAAAAAGCAAGGTCGATTAAAATCATTTGTGTGGGATCATTTTCCGAAGGTCGAAGAGGGTGCTACCACAACTACATGTCCTTATTGTGGTACTGTCTTCGCAGCGAAGTCAAAGCAGAATGGTACTAGCACCTTAGGTCATCATTTAAAATCTGTATGTGTAACTTCACCCCTTTATATAACTAATGATAAGAAGAAACAAACAACAATAAGTTTCAAGCCTGCTACTATGGGTGAATCCGGAGGTAGTTTAGTTTCTCACTCTTTTAGCCAAGAACGTTGTAGAAAAGCCGTAGCTAGGATGTGTATCAAAGACAATCAACCCTTTAGTATTGTTGAAGATGAGGGATTTTCGGAGTTAATGTGGGAAGCAAATCCTGAATTTGAACTTCCGTCTAGGTGGACGGTTGCTAGAGATGCTTTATCCATATATCAAGAAGAAACACAAAAGCTCAAAAAAAATTTAAAAAACCAAACCGTGTGTCTCACTACCGACACATGGACGTCCGTGCAAAACTATAACTATATGTGTCTCACGGCTCATTGGGTTGATGATAGTTGGAAATTAAGAAAGAAAATTCTTAATCCACTGTTACATTTGCATTTAGTAATATGCAGTTAGGACATTCTTTAGTTTTACTGCATTTAGTCTATAGTTAATCCACTACCTTCAGTTAGTCTGCAGTAGGACATTCTTTAGTTTAACTGCAGTAGCAGACTTCCAGTTACAGCTTCCTGTTACAGACATTCTTTAGTTTTACTGCAGTAACTGTTTCCTTCAGTTAGTCTGCAGTACTGCAGTAACAATTTACTTACATTCTTTAGTAGCAGACTTTAGTAGCATTAATTAAATGGTCATGTATAGTGTTTAGTAATTCAACTTTTACTGTTACAGTCATAGCTACTAATTTAGTAATTCAACTTTTAATGTTCAATAGGTTTTTTTTGGAATATTTGAGGATTTTTTATGATGTGACAAAGAAGATTTCGGGGTGTAAGTATGTCACAAGCAATATGTTTGTGAAAGATCTTATTACAATGCATGCCGCTATTTCAAAAATGTGTCGACGTGCGGATGAAAATAAAAGGAAGATTGCCTTATCAATGAAAGATAAATATGACAAGTATTGGGACAATTTGGATAATATGAATGTTTTGTTGTATGTGGCCTTGGTATTAGATCCTCGAAATAAGTTGAAGTATCTTGAATTTTGTTTGGACATAATTTATCCTAAAAGCCGAACATCCACAGAAACATCCAATCAAGGTGACCAAGTTCCAAAACGATTGAAAACATTGTCCGTGAAAACTATTGAAATTTGTAAAATTGTGGAGGATGCTCTTAAAGAGTTGTATGTGCACTACAAGATCAAACTCGACAAACAAGATGATCAAACTTTTACCATGTCTTCTTCTTCTACTCCTAGTGAAGATGATAGTAGCATGAAGATCGACCTTGATGATGGGTTTTCAAAGTATTTGGAGACCCAATATGGTGAAGGTGATGATTATAGTGAAGTAGATATTTATTTAAAGGATGGGGCAGAAAAAAGGGGGGATAATTCATTTGATGTTTTAGGATGGTGGAATCAAAATATGGTGAAGTTTCCAATATTATCACAAGTAGCTAAGCATGTGTTAGCAATGCCAATCTCGACCGTTGCATCGGAGTCGGCATTTAGCACCGGTGGAAGGGTTATCGATAAATATAGAAGCTCTCTTACGCGTAAGACCGCGGAAGCTCTCATTTGTGCACAAGATTGGTTACGGTCTACACCGGCGGATTTGCAAGATATGCCCGTTAATGGCTTACCACTTGAAGAGATGGTGGAAAATTTGGAGAAACTAGAACTTGGTAAGTAATGAAACTTGATTTAGTTATGTTAATTTTTCCCGCTATATGTTATGCTAATCCATTATTTATATTTGTTTGTAGATATGTTTTCTACCGGAAAAAAGCAACACAATGATACATCTCAACATGAAATTTGAAGTCATGAAGTTGTTTCCGTTAGAGTTTGAAGTCAAGAAACTATTTTAGAGATTGTGGTTTTATGTTTAGACGTTTGTGTTGCAATTTAAGATATTGTCGGATTGTTATCTTTTAAGTTTTATGTTTAGACGTTTGTGTTGCAATTTAAGATATTGTCGGATTGTTATCTTTTAAGTTTTAAGTTGATGGTTTTATTTAAGATATTGGTTTTGTTATATTTTGTTATCATTTTTCCTACTAATTGAAGGTGTTATCATTTTTCCTACTAATTAAAGGTGTTATCATTTTTGGGTAAAATGAGGGTGTTATCATTTTTGGGCAAAATTGGCCCAAGTTGGGCCCAAGCCCAATTTAGTGGATAACCGACCAAACCGAGAAACCGAACCACGAAACCGACCAAAAACCGAAAAACCGAAACCGAGAAAAACCAACGGTTTCGGTTATGGTTTTTAAGAAACCGAACATTCGGTTTTCGGTTTCGGTTTGTGTATAAAACCGAACCATGCTCACCCCTAGTGGTATGTATGTGTGGATCTAACAAGCACGGAAGAAAAAATAAAATACGTACAAAAATTACACATCCTTCTTGGATATAAATACTACATACAAAAATGGATGTTGTGTGATTCAAATTTGGCCAGTTTCGATCTTACCAAAGACAAGTGCTCCTGCAAAAACGAAATTACATGTTAGTTAGAGCACCTGGTGTGGTGAAGAGGGGTTACCTCTTCATCAGCGTCACATCAGCGCCACCTCAGCATAACAAATCGACACAACTAACCACAACAAACCCCCTCACTCATAAGGCTAGCCCCAATGAAGCTCAATCTCCATCGATCGAGGCACTAGGACGATCGATTGGGTGTCGATCGCTTCAATGTGAAGGCAATCGATCGCCTCCAACTTTGCCCAATTAAATCGTGTAGCCGATCGACTCTTCCAACGTAAACCTTGTGTACGTTGCAATCCAAAAAAAAAAAAAAAAAAAACATTACCCTATAAATACAACTAAAATCTCATTACAAATCTCACAACATATTTACACACTAAAACTCAAAAATCTCACAATTCTCTCTATCAAAAATCTCACAATCCTCTTTATCAAAAGAGGCGATCAAGGCACGCCACAACCTAGATTTTGAATAAGTGTTGTAATGTTTTAATAAGTTTCGTAATGTTTTAATTTTATTTGAATTATTATGTAACGTTTTAATTATTAATGAAATTTTATTTTGTGTTAAAAATGTTTAAAAAAAAAAAAAATTTAAACTTGGTCGCCCTTCTTGGGGCACCTAATCGCCTGAGGGTCGCCGGAGAGAGAAAGCTGACGTGGCAGGGAAAAAGAGGGGGATTGAATCCCCTCATTGGGGCTAGCCTAAGAGTGAAGGGTATCATGGCTAAGCCATGTCTCTTCATTTGGGCCCCTCATGTGCCACATCAGTTCAACACACCCACTTAAAAATACTCCTCATTCACAACTAACCTCAACCTCTTCACTTGAGCTCCACTCACTCAAACTGCACCCACTCATTCAAATACAAAACACAATTTAAAATCAAAAAAGAAAATAAAGTTGTTGTCTTTTTCTTCGTCACTTCCCCGGTGAAATCAAAACCGGCGAGCCACCTTGGTGTGGTGGCGAAGTCTGGCGAGAGCTGGCGATGAGTCCACATTGGATTGGCGAGCTGATTTCGTTACGATACCCATCACTCTAACAAACCTTAACCTCTTCATATGGGGCCCACCAGTACCACTTTATTTATTTTTATTCAAATATCCAAATAAACTAAATTTATTTTATTAATAATTAAAATACAATACATAACACAATAATAAGAAAAAATAAATACGATACGTAAAAAAATTGATACGAGGGAAAAAATACAACACATACTAATAATAAGAAACCTAAACATTTTACTGGTCATTTTTTTATAAAAAATATAAATAACATTTTTTATAATTTTTTTTAAAAAAAAATAACAATTAAAACTTAACTAATAATTTTTTTTTCAACCCAATTCCAACCCATTAGCAGCCCAATTCCAACCTAGTCCAAAAAAAAAAAAAAAAAAATGTCTTCTTCGTTTCCTACACATTCACACACACACACACACACATATTACACACATACACGATATATATTGAAAAAAGAAAATAAAGGAAAAAACTTACGTGGATGTTTGTCAGAGTTTTTTGCTCGTCGTGGTGACGATGAACCACACGACGGTGAGCCACGGCGAGGGGGGCCGGTGTGGCGGCGAGCCACGGCTGGCTGCCACGTTGGACCACGGCGAGGGACGAAATTTCCACACCCACTGCTCTTAGTGGCAGGGCCGTCTCATGGATTTCAGTGGCCCCGTGCAATTACCACAAAGAGGCCCTCAAACACACACATAATATACATATGTATAAGTAGTGCATGAATTAATTCATTATTAGTTAGATCATGAATCAGATCCAATGTTTTGAAAATAAAAAGAAATGAAAACCTTTTCATCGCGTTTGGAATCTTTGGATGACGAGGAAGAAGAGGAATTGGAGTCGAGGAAAATGAGGAGATCCCGAGTTTGGCGGACCAAGTCAATCGGTGTCTTTGGCTTTGACTTGAACAAACCTTTCATTCCCAATCAACCAACACACTTTCTGTGTTTCTGTGTTTGTGTGTTTTGTGTTTCTGTTTATGGTTGGATAACAGTAGCACATTTGTTTGTTTGTTTGTTTCTAGAGAGAGAGGCTTTGATTAGTGCCTGGATCTAACTTAACTATATTTTTTTTTACTTCCTTTCACCTTCTCTTATTCCCCTATTCTAACTCTTCTTTTTCATTTGCATTCACTTACATACCCCATTATTTACTTTTCTCTAACATTTTAATCATAATAATTCTTGACCAAAAAAATAAAAATAAAAAACGTAACTAATGTATTCATTTAATTTTGTAATTAACAATTTTGATTAGAAGATAATAAGATAAACTTAAACAATTTAAACTACTATTTTCATTAGAGCACTTATTGACATATCTAACAAATATACTCAATTATGACTAAATTTATGTGTTAGTTAGTGATAGCAAAAGGACGTACTTTTTCACAAATCTATTAAAATATTTAATTAGTCACACTTTTATGTCTCTCAATCATTTTCCTTTTCATTAATAGAGATTATGTTAAGACATCTTAAAAATGAAAGACATACAATAGCATATTGCTAGCTTTGGTAAAACATTTACTCCAACTTTGACAATTTTAAAAAGCCATTTAATTATTTTATTGCTACATTTGATAAAACTAGACGAGTACTCGTGCATAGTCACAGGATTTTATAGCGGCAGATAGTTTTCGTGATAAAAAAATTTATGGGATATAAATGAAAAATAATAAAAGTTTGAGGATTTGAGATTAAATATATTGTTTTGAAACCCGCTTCGACTTAGGCGGTTCAACCGGTTGAACCGTTCTGATCGAAAAATGGGTCAAATTAAACCGGGTCAACACGCCGAGTTTGAAGCGTTCCGGGTCAACCCGGTTTTTAATGTGTATTAATAGATTTTTTTTTAAACATATGTGTCATAGTTTTCAATACTTTCAATATTTTTCTTTTCAAATGTCATATAAGTCAGAGTTTCCTTTCCAAAATGCATGGCTTAACCACTTTTCAACAATTTCAATATTTCAATTTTTGCTTTATATTTAGTATAGATATGCATCAAACCTAAAATTCAAATGTACATGTTCATTTAACTAAAACAATTATATTTGAATTGCGGTTTTATTAAGCCCGTAACTATTTTTTAGAAAAGTTTTTATAAAATAGTCATTTAAAATTAAATATTAAATGGACACGTAAATTTTGGGTTTGATGCATATTTGCCCCAACTTTTTTAATAATAACCTTGCATATGATATCATGTTTAATGATGTAAAGCTTGTTTTTTTAGCTTTGTTCATGACTAAATATTTACAAATTTAGGATGAACTTAATCATAATAGACTCTAAGTTCACATATCGAGTTTTGGTTGACTATACCAAGCCATAATTTATTTTTTAGTATGTAAAATAGTAAAATGTTTAATTACAATAGACATGCGCCTTCGATAGTAAGTAAATTAACAAAATAAAACAAAACAAAAACATTGGATCTTATGGATTTTAAAACCATACTTAAGCCTGGCTAAACATACAGGGTTTATGTTTACGTATGGTATGTAAATCGGGATTAAGAATGGATTAGAATGGTTGTGTTGTTTGGTTTCTCATGTTGAAGATATGAAGATATGATAAAGATCAAGAAGCTCGGATAACACTTAAACAAATCATGTATGTGTTATTGTGTGCAAAAACAGTATTTGCCTAAGTGTGTGAACTTATGAAAGTTGTGTGTGATGATATCTATTTATAGAGAGATATGTAGTGTTTGGAGATAAGCTATTGATGGATGATCAACGGTTGTGGGGAGGCCACACCTTGATCATCTGATAAGCAGACAAGGAGGACATGTGGCCTCCCCTCCTTGGCTCGTACCGAAGAGTGCTTGTTTCTTATAATGTTGGTCGTGTGTCTCCTAGGAGAGTGCTTGCTTCCTATCAGTTTACATCTTTTTACATAGTAGCGTTGATAACCAATAACCATAAAAACACAAAGAAAAAAAAATCGTTGTATATCTTTGGAAAACATGTTAGCATGAACTTAATTTTAATCGCCTCTAAGCTCATTAACCGGACTTTTGCTAACTATATATAGTGAACCGTAGTTTATTCTTTAATATGTAAAAAAGTAGAATGTTTATTAATAATAGACGCATAGTTGTGACAATAAGCAAATTAAATATTTGTAACCTTAAATCTAATGAATCATAAGCTCGCATTTAGGCTTGGGCCACCTTAGGCTAGTCCTCATACAATTTCCCGACAAGAATAGAGTTTAGCATCAGAAATCAAGTACGAGATGGGGATGGAAAATATCCATAAACAATTCCCATTTCGATCCTCATTCATATTCCATTTGGCGTTGTATAAAAAATTGAAGTAAGCAAAACTAATCATTGATGTTGTCGATGTATACTTTGCTCGGATCCCTTGGTGTTCTACATAATTCGTGTAAATGAAACAATATTGATTGTCAGATGAAAAAAAAAAAACATGAGACTAACAAATCTAACAATAAAGCTAACATTGATAATGCTAAATCATTACTACACAAAGTGATTTATAAGGCGGCAATTAGATACAATTATAACAAAAAAAAAAAAAAAAAAGGTTTATTTAGTATGGTTAAAAAACCGAAAAGAAAAAAAAGTGCTAACTAACACCCTTTTGGTACGGTTCTTATATTTTATTTGTTATTTTATACGGTTAATTTGTAAAGCGTACCAAATAATAGGTTTGTGGTACGGTTCTTATAATAGACGGTTTTTGTTGAACCGCACCTCCCCCAATGGAAATTTACTATTTGTCATTCCATATATCTCATTTACTCCTTCTCAACTCAAATATTACAAAATTATTACATTAAACACTCCATCAACAACCATAATAATAGGCATATGAGATAAAATATTTAAAAGGTGGGTTAGAATTTGGCACATGTGACCAACTATGTTTCATTTGTACATGCATATGATTTATTGCGTGAATTGACTAGCTACTTGTAATACTTTGTTACTCTTTATTGTATTACATTTTGCTGGTTTTATTGCGAAAAAATATGACTAATATATATCTATATTTGTTTTTATAGCTTTGGGATGATACACACCCTCTACAACCGCTTGAGATCGACCAAGTGGCTCTTATGATCTTGAACGAGTTTTATAGGGTTGTAGTTGCTCCTTTAGATACAACGGCTCCTCAATAGTCAAGGTTTTATACTTTCGTGATGATGACATTTAAACAATTGTAATGAATAACACTTTTGTCTAACTTAGATGTTGTGTTCGTTGATATTTTTATATAGAACGTTAAGTTTGTTGATATATCTTTTTTGTATGTTGCACTGTTCGGGTCTGCTGCGAATTGAAAGATATTGTGGTAGTTTTTGATTACATGTTTTGGAAAAGAAAATTGATTTTTTTTTTTTTTTTTTTTTTAGAAATAAATTTAAAAACCGTACCTAACGAGATTTTTGTGTAGTAGTGTATGTTGGTTATCTCAAACGTGATTCATGATTTATATAGTTAAATTCTATGAAAAGTTAATAAACGTTGAATAAAAACAACGTAATGGTCGTGAATCTTGATTGTGATTTGCGGAAAAGTGCAAGTTATAAATTTATATAAATTCTATATATATATGTAGGATTTTCAATTCATAAATAATGCCCGACTATTTGGTTTTCTAAATTAATAATATCGTGAAGCTTACACAAATATATATTTATTCGACTGCAACAATCTCGGGTACACATAAAAGGACAATGAAATAAGATACATATATGAGACTCTTTAATGTTAATTTGGCCTCGATTTTTATAGAACTTTATTAGCCATGCATACGATAAAATTTCCTCTAAGCAAGTTTAAAGGAAACTAGTTTCTTGATTTTGATCCATGGTTTGTCACAAACCACTGCTTCATAAGTATGTGAAACACCATGGTCTGCTGCCTGAATGGTCAGCTTATGATTAATATCGGAAAGGTGGTCACATGTGATCACTTTCTGAAACGTGAGCTGATGCTGATGATCATGTGATTTAAGATTGTAAGCTTGAACCGCGTACTCCCCCAACTCTTGCAAGTAATGTTTTTCAACATCCCAAGCCCCGACTCCATTCACCGGGTCGCTAAGGTGTCTAGAGGTGGCAACACAAACACCTCCGCTGAAGAGGATTGCAAAAAATGCTAGTATGACAAGGTTACGGAGCTGAATGTTTTGAGTCATTTTGATTTGATGATAGCAAACTGAACTTGTTATGATTGTGAATTTATAGCAATGAGAAAGTCTCTAGTATTTATGGCCCGACACACTTTATTGCATTGCCACCGAAAAACTAGATGGTCGAGGGTGAGTGAATGTTGGAGTTAAATATATGATGCATGCATTCTAAGTCTTATTAAGTAAGACCTTTTACATCATATCTCACACAATCAATTAAGTTAAACAAACTTGTGACAGTATAAACAATCAAAACAACATATGATTACATGAAGTAATAGAAGTCTTTAAGACGCAATATACATGTATGCATTAACTTCAACGTTCACTAACCTAGTCTTAAGACCTTTGTATTCACATTTATAAATCTTTAGTATCCATTAAAGATTTAAGATACTAAATTTGGTGTTTATATCGGGGAAATATCAAAAGTTGACCCTTTAAATATTATTTGTCATGTTAAAAAGTTGTTGTATGGTTACGACAGAAATATCCAGTAAGCAAGCTTTGGTAGATTGTTTTATTATTATTACTTATAATAAGGATTTAAAATATATGAAATGGAGATAAATAATAATGTATGTTTGTTGTTGATAAAGTAATGATGAACAGGGCCGTCTTTGACGGTGTGCAAGGTGAGCGACCGCTCAGGGCTTCAGAATCTTTAAGGCCCCAAAATTTATCCCGTTAATAATTATATGCATGTGTAGACATAATTTTCACGAAAAAAAGTATTTAGATGGAAAAATACCTTAAATGAGTAATATGTTAGAATGTTTAGATAACTAATCGCATTATATCTTATAAACGGTTTTATATATAATATTGCTTAACGAAATGCCTCACTATAAAATTTCGTACAGGGCCTTCAAAAATTTCGACGATTCATGGGACGGCCCTGATGATGAATATCTTATCGTGATATGGGAATGAATGAGCTAGCTAGCTAGAAGTGTTGTTGTTTTACAGTTAAGTAGCATGGAAATTAATTAAGGTTTGGATAAATGATATTGGTTGGGAGTATGGAGCTAGCTTGTTGCCCGGAGTAGTTGAGAATAACTCAATAACTATCATTTCTTCGACCTCATATATATATGTATAATTGAACAAGTTTCTTTCAAACAGAGATCGATAAATCATTATTATATAAGTTAAAAAAGAAGAGAAGGTGATTAGCAAGAATACACAAAACTTACTAGTATATATGTGTGGATCTAACAAGCACAAAAGAAAAAATAAAATACATGCAAAAATTACACATCCTTCTTGGATATAAATACTACATACAAAAATGGATGTTGTGTGATTCAAATTTGGCCAGTTTCGATCTTACCAAATACAAGTGCTCCTGCAAAAACGAAATTACAAGTTAGTGGAATGTCAATTTAAAGGATTAAAGATTTTGAGATGTATCAGAGATTTACCAAGAGTAGGCATTAAAACTGACAATGCAAGTGTTCCTGCAACTTTCAATGGGAAACCAACCTTGAGCATATCTACAATTTCGATATGCCCAGTGGTAAATCCTACTATATTTGAAGGGGTTGCCGTTGGTAGCAAGAAAGCAAACTGAGCTCCAATGGCTCCGGGAACCAGAAGGAGAAGAGGATGAACATTAATGTTTTGTGCGATTTGAATGAGTAATGGGACAAGGAGAGTAGTGGTGGCGTTGTTTGATGTAATTAACGTTGGTTTGTGGGAGTTGTAAACACAGCAAAACGACTAAGAGTGTGTGAGTCAATGGGGGCACACACGATAGACACGAGTATACGTGACGAACGTAATAATATTTGAATATATACTATACCCGTTTTACATGCAATTTTGACCCGATCACAGTTAAGACCCATGGGCTTGTTTTAGTTCCTAGTTGGGTCGAAGTTTGGTGATGCCTTGGGCCTTGTTAATCCCAAACGATCGGGCAAAAGGGGAGCATGGGTTGGCTTGGGTTTAGACTTGTCGAACAAGTCTTTAACTCTAGTTCTAAATGGGCCACACACATCGGTGTATATTAGTCCACGTAGATCCTTAGCCCTTTCCACTTATGTGAATAGGTTTTTCTTGCCATCTTACCAGACATGCATGAAACACATTTTTCAAATGACTTAATATCAGTTGAGTTGAGAAGTCCATCATGTTGCAACTTCTCCATGCGTTTCTTGCTAATGTGTCCAAGACGATAGTGCCACAAGAGAGTAAAGTCCAAGGCAGGCTTGGCTCTTTTATTGCTAACTTAAAACATAGAACTATCATTTGTTTTAGAACAAGACATATCAATTTCATAAATACCATCCCTTAGGATAGCACTAAAATAAACAACAGTATTCATAGAAAATGAAATTGTATTATTCGATTCAAAACGATTAACAAAACCATCGTCAAACAAACATGAAACTGAAATAATCCCTCTAGTAATAGAGGGAGCATAATGACAGTTGTTCAAAAGAACTACTAATCCACTAGGGAGACATAAATGAAAAACTCCAATAGCTTCAACTCCTGCCCGTTGAGCATTGCCCACGTACAGGCTTAAAGCTCCTGACTTCAGCTTTCTACTTCCCCTGAGACCCTAAGTAGTATCACAGATGTGAGTACCACAACCCGTGTCATAAACCCAAGATGTATTAGGGAAAGAATATAGTTCTATGGTGAAAATACCTGAAGTGCTACCTCCTTGAGATAACTTCTTCTTTTTTTTATCAACTCGGCGAGATACACGCGACAGTTCCTTCTCCAATGACCTATTTCACCACATTGGTGATAGGTCGCGTCCTTACAGGATTATCCTTCTTGGGTGGTGGAGGAATCTTAGGCTTGGGAGCATAAGATGGTTTATGCTCAGGAGCATAAGCCAACTTATACTTACCCTTCCATTGATTCCCTTTAAAAGCCTTTAACGATTTTTTCCCGTGGTTTTTCTAGACCTTTCTCGTACGTATATTATGAAGTGCAGGTGCAACATCTTTCTTAGGCAGCGTATGCTCTTGTTGATAATGCATAGCATGTAATTCATTCACAGTCTTCCCCATGCTATGCATATTATACTTCTGCACAAAGGTGTCATACTCTTTAGAAAGTCCAATCAAGATCAGACTAACTCCATAGTTCAGAGTGACGGGATGACCGAGACGCTCCAAGTTGTCAATGTAGCTCTTCATCTTAAGAACATATGAGCTTACAGATTGACATTCTTCTTGCTTGCACGCGTGAAATTCTCTCATGGTTTGAAGAAGTTCTTGTTATGCCTGTTGAGCAAACATGGATTTCAGCTCCTGTAGCATGTCATATGCACCAAGGTGAGTTAGATTTCGTTGGATTTCTAACACCATGGTCATAAGCATGAATGCAGCAATTTCCTTTGATCCCTTGACTCAAGTAGTGTAAGCTGCAAGAGCCTCGGGAGGGACTTGGTGTCCAAGAGCTGCAACAGGTGCAGCATGAATAGGATGCTGCAAGTAGTTTTCCTTATCTTCAACTGACAGGATAATGCGAAACTAGCGATACCAGTCAATGAAATTAGGTCCAGAGATTTTTTGTTTCTCAAAGAAACTCCTGAGTACCGAATTGTTTCCAACTGAGGTAGTCATCTACATCTTGACCTCCCACTTATTACCAAAGGTCTGACCAATGTGTAAACAAGTAGGGCAAGAGGTAAGCGACGAGCGTTAATTGAATAAAATGCAACTCTTAGACTTATGAGACTGATCAAGGCATTAGTAGACAAGTAATAATGTCAAGAGCATGTTTAGTCTCATCTTATGCCTCGGGCCTAAGGTCTGACCAAGCATACTCGAAATAAGTCGACCAAGTAAGAACATGAAAATATCTCCAAAGTCTGACTAATGAGCAAAATTCGCCATGGGTTGGAATGACCCAAAGGTCTGACCATACAGGTCAGGCCAAATTCACGTGTTCTTGGTTGGCTGGCTGGTTTGATACACATGACAATCCCGAGGAGGCAAGGGAAGTGTCGCCGCCACCGAAAATGTGGCTCAACAGAAGCCAAGAGGAATGGGAGGAGTTGGTCAACTGGTGGCTGATACTGGCTCAAATTGGGGGAGTTGGTCTACTGTATTTGGCGTGGAACTTGTATTCTTTCAATGCTACTGTATTTCCATGGAAAATCACTATAGAAATGCTATTGTATTTCTATTTAATGCTACTATAATGGAACTTGTATTTGGCACTATAGAACTTGTAATGGAACTTGTATTCTTGTATTTCCATTTAAGCTACTGTAATGTAATGGAATTTGTAATGGAAAATCACTATAGAACTTGTATTCTTGTAATGGAACTTGTATTCTTGTAATGCTACTGTATCTCCATTTAAGTTAGTGTATTTGGCATGGAACTTGTAATGCTATTGTAATGGCATGGAACTTGTAAGCATTTTGCATTTTCGGTTCTTGCTGCATAAAACCCAAACCGATCCGATTAAACCAAGAAAAACCGAACCGACCCGAGTCCCATTCGATTAGGTTTCGGGCAAATATTTTCACCCTTTTCGGTTTCGGGCTGGGTAGGGTCGGGTCGGTTTTTGGCCCGATGCTCAGCCATAGAAAGATTTCCAAAAATGCTGAGAACGGAGCTAAAAAGAAGATCATAATTCACCAAGGGAAAAATTCGTTCGTACAAGGAAGAAATGAATATGTAAGACTCTTTATAATTTTTGTGATTTTTAAAGGTGTTTATATTGTTTATATACAGCTCATTATTAATGTATTTTATAGTGTATGTATAGAGGGTTAAGAATAACGGGAAACTGAGGACCTTATTGAAATATGGAGGAAAATGTATTCAAGAAAGGGAAAATTTGTAAACAGCGCAAACGAGACGGCTTATGTAAGTAATTTATATCTTAACATGCGTCATTAAGATCAAGTTACTTATTGTTTTTTTTTAACTTACTTTTTTTTAACTCACACAGTTGGCGATGAAGTCCCTTCAAGATCAAGTTAAAGGCGGTGTCATCTCGTTCATGACCAATGAAGAAATATTGGAGAAAATAGTTCCGATTGACAACCGCCAGAATGTGCAGGGCAGGGGCATGAGGTTACCGGGTGGTAGCTCAACTTCTCACAGGTCCACATATCGGCCGTTTGGACAAGATTATATTACTCGGGAGCATATCACGAAGGTGTTGAGGCGAGAGGAGCAAGAGAAATAATTTATGAAGAAGCAAGCTCATGAGGCGTAACTGTCACACCCCCAAAATATCGCAGCGGAACGATAGTGTCATTGGGGTATGACGTCATAGCACAAAGTATGGATAAAGAAAACGACCTCTATAATGAGACGTTTTAAAGAGTTTACCATTCGATTAATTAAGTTAAAGTTTACAACACATGAGATTCCAAAGTTTGATAATATATAAAGGTTTACAAAACATGTCGAATGGTAATAGATAAAAACACTAGACTCCAATGTATGCCATGAGACCCAAAAGCTCCATGAAATGCTAACGCCTTACAACCTGAGATAAATATGCTAAAAAGTGTCAACACAAAGGTTGGTGAGTTCATAAGTTTGTGATAAAATGATCTGAAATACTTAGAGAAATGTTCACACATCAAAGGCATTGTAAATCCACTCAGTTCCAAGTTCCGCCCATACAAAACTTGCAACCTGTGTGTTCACAACCCATTGCCTAAAATAGAATGACAATCATGAATATGCGCATTAAGGTAGTTAAAAGTATAAATGTCACCACAAGAGTCTTCCAACATATAAATATTGGGATGTTTGTAAATTAATAGCCTTCCAACAACTTAATTTGGAGCCACTAATTCTTGTATGTTTGTAAATTAATAGCCTTCCAACAACTTAATTTGGAGCCACTAATTCTTGTATGTTTGTAAATTAATAGCCTTCCAACAACTTAATTTGGAGCCACTAATTCTTGTATGTTTGTTCCAAATATGCATATGAAATCAAGTATAACCCAATCAAGTATATAACGCAATCAAGTGTAAAGTATAAGTAATGTTGTTTGGCAAAAGAGTCTAAATGTTTGGATAAATAAGCATATATCTCGCCCCAAATAGTTTATAGGAATTTAAATGAGTAAAAGCGGGGTATGAACTTACAGTAATATGTAAGAGTTTAAAGTACTTGTGAAAGTAAAAGCAAGTAGTTGAGCATGTATCTCCCCCGAAGAGTTTGTAAAACAAGTATTAAAAGAGTAGGGGCTATGACTCACCTAGTGAATGTCGACTAACAAAAAAAAAAGTAAAAGAGTTTGTATTATTTTGTATAAATTAAATGTACAAGTGTAGGGTAAATGTATATTTGTATAAGCATAGTTAGTAATGTGTATATATTTAAGCATTTAGGGTAGCGTTAATTAAAAATAAATTTTCACGGGTCAAGATAAAATATATTGAGATCATAAAAATTATAAAAATACATTTCTTGAAAGATTTGAGTGAATAAATATTTATCGGGTTGAATTTAAGAAAACCGTCGTAATTTATATAAACATAACAATTTATATACGAAATAAATTTAAAACACCGGGTAAACTAATAATAATATTTTTATAGACTTAATATGAGTATAAAAATATATTGTGATTAATTTTTGGAAGTATCGTATCAATTGTTCAAAATAATGTTTACGCGATAACGTTTATTTAATATGAAATTATGCGTTTAATGTGAAATGCAAAACCCATGCATGACTAGTATGATGAATGTAGAGTTTGAGAAATGACCAAAAATTGAGAATTGTGACATTCTTCCCATGTCAGAGGAATCACGTCCTCGTGATTCGATTAATGATACTATGGCCCAAAACGCGACAAGGGTTCTAAAAGTTTATGCTCATGTATGGTCTATATGATTATGTCAATGCTCATGCATATGAGTTACTCGTCCAACAAGGTACGTTCCCGTGCTATCGTGAGCAATTCCCGTCCTAAATACATGCTTTCTTATGATTAGGCTCGATGAGACAAGCTTTCCCATTCTCAAGCAAAATTTTTAAAAGACTTTTTGGTAACCGATTTTTACTTAATCCCACAACTTCATCAAACAAGAACTGTCATACGATTAGGCTAAATCGGTTTAGGTAACGACTTGTTTCTAGCTCGATCTTTGCAACTCATCAAACAAGAACTGTCGCTCGGATCAAACTGGAAACAAGTGGTTTGAAGAAAATCTTTTGAAAGTTTGGCTTGATTACGGAATTGCTTACACATATGAGACTACTACTCCCTTCATTGCATGATTCTTCCTGAATTAGACATAGGTGATCAGGCTATGTATAATTTAGGAGTAACTATGCAATGCTTGGACTAATCGACTCATATGATGTTTGGTGTTGAGTCATAAGTCCGCATGTATAAAGAATGTGCACTTATAATGATATGATGAGATGCTATGATGATGTAGTTATAGTCTAGGGTCAATGATGCAACTTAGTTCTCTATAACCGATTCTCTGATACCAATCTGTCACACCCCCAAAATATCGCAGCGGAACGATAGTGTCATTGGGGTATGACGTCATAGCACAAAGTATGGATAAAGAAAACGACCTCTATAATGAGACGTTTTAAAGAGTTTACCATTCGATTAATTAAGTTAAAGTTTACAACACATGAGATTCCAAAGTTTGATAATATATAAAGGTTTACAAAACATGTCGAATGGTAATAGATAAAAACACTAGACTCCAATGTATGCCATGAGACCCAAAAGCTCCATGAAATGCTAACGCCTTACAACCTGAGATAAATATGCTAAAAAGTGTCAACACAAAGGTTGGTGAGTTCATAAGTTTGTGATAAAATGATCTGAAATACTTAGAGAAATGTTCACACAGCAAAGACATTGTAAATCCACTCAGTTCCAAGTTCCGCCCATACAAAACTTGCAACCTGTGTGTTCACAACCCATTGCCTAAAATAGAATGACAATCATGAATATGCGCATTAAGGTAGTTAAAAGTATAAATGTCACCACAAGAGTCTTCCAACATATAAATATTGGGATGTTTGTAAATTAATAGCCTTCCAACAACTTAATTTGGAGCCACTAATTCTTGTATGTTTGTAAATTAATAGCCTTCCAACAACTTAATTTGGAGCCACTAATTCTTGTATGTTTGTAAATTAATAGCCTTCCTACAACTTAATTTGAAGCCACTAATTCTTGTATGTTTGTTCCAAATATGCATATGAAATCAAGTATAACCCAATCAAGTATATAACGCAATCAAGTGTAAAGTATAAGTAATGTTGTTTGGCAAAAGAGTCTAAATGTTTGGATAAATAAGCATATATCTCGCCCCAAATAGTTTATAGGAATTTAAATGAGTAAAAGCGGGGTATGAACTCACAGTAATATGTAAGAGTTTAAAGTACTTGTGAAAGTAAAAGCAAGTAGTTGAGCATGTATCTCCCCCGAAGAGTTTGTAAAACAAGTATTAAAAGAGTAGGGGCTATGACTCACCTAGTGAATGTCGACTAACAAAAAAAAAGTAAAAGAGTTTGTATTATTTTGTATAAATTAAATGTACAAGTGTAGGGTAAATGTATATTTGTATAAGCATAGTTAGTAATGTGTATATATTTAAGCATTTAGGGTAGCGTTAATTAAAAATAAATTTTCACGGGTCAAGATAAAATATATTGAGATCATAAAAATTATAAAAATACATTTCTTGAAAGATTTGAGTGAATAAATATTTATCGGGTTGAATTTAAGAAAACCGTCGTAATTTATATAAACATAACAATTTATATACGAAATAAATTTAAAACACCGGGTAAACTAATAATAATATTTTTATAGACTTAATATGAGTATAAAAATATATTGTGATTAATTTTTGGAAGTATCGTATCAATTGTTCAAAATAATGTTTACGCGATAACGTTTATTTAATATGAAATTATGCGTTTAATGTGAAATGCAAAACCCATGCATGACTAGTATGATGAATGTAGAGTTTGAGAAATGACCAAAAATTGAGAATTGTGACAGTAACAATGGGCTTACTTGGATGAGCAAGATGCCACCTTAGCTAAGCAACAGATGCCACCTTAGCAAAGCAACAGGCTAACGCGGCTTATTCTACAGTTGGGACCTTCGAATCATATCTTGGGCAGTTATTTAGTCACTACAACCAACAAGGTAATCTATTTCTCGTTCCCTTTCCCCGACCTAATAGTGCTCCCTTTACCGGCCCTGCTGCTTTCCAAGCTCCCTTTCCCGGCCCTAATAATCCCTTTAAGAACTGTTATCGTCCCTTAATTCCCAACTCTACTACGTGCCCAAGCTCTAGTTCTAATCATGCAATGCCGCTAGCCGACTTTAACAAATACATCTTAACAAATAATCCCCATATGAGCCACATTCCAGATAATAATGATAGTGATGATGAGGAGGAGGCAGAGGAGGACGAGGAGTCGGCGTAGGGATGTAGCATCTTATTATTTGTGTTAATTTTATGACTTCTTAGTAACTTTCAGACATGTTAATTAGTAAGTTTTGTGACTTGTTAGCTTACTTTGTATTGTATTTGTCGAATAGTATCGTGGATTTGTGAAATGGTATTGTATCGTTTAGCAATTTGGTATTGTATCATATTGTCGAATTGGTTTTATGTGGTAATTTACAGGTTAGATTTGTTTTGGTAGATTTTTTTCGGGATAAAATCTAGAAAAATGCAAGTTTGCTGCAGTTTTTTTCTCCCAGGAAATAATAGGGACGACAATGTCGTCCCTAAATTGCAAAACACGCGTTGTCCCTAACTGTTTTGGATGCCAACTAATTACTCACGTGTAATTAGTTTGACATTAAAATAAGTGAAACATAAAATACTTAGGGACGATGATCTCGTCCCTATTTTTTTCCTGTCGTTTCTACTTGTTTTTTAAAAACAGTTACTTATTCACGTAAAAATATTAAAGAAAGTAAAACAAACATATAAATATACTAGGGACGATAATCTCATCCCTATTAGCAATAGAGTTGTTGTCCCTTTTTGTTTCATCAACGTTGAATGTTAGTGGGCCTAGCTTTTTGTCGTCCCTACTTTACAAACACTATGTCGTCCCAAATTTTTTTGTAACAAAAAGAACGAGACTACAAAGTAGGGACGAGATGTCGTACCTACTTTACTTGGGGACGACGCCCTATGTAATGTAGAGACGAGGTTTAGACGAGATTCTCGTCCCTAAACGCACATTTTTTTTAGTGTACGTGAATTTTCTAATCAATATCTAGCATGCTTCATTATAGTCCAGCAGGTTTTACTTACTTTGGATAAATGATATTAACAAGCATGGTGGTAAATTGTGCAGTCCTGCAGAATACGGGTTGGTAAGTGATCAACTTATTATGAGTGTGATGGAAGGATTCAAGAATCTGGATCTTGACAACTCGGGAACATTGACAGCAAACGATCTTTCAATAGGTAGCATTAGTAGAAGGTAGGTTCATCGTCCCACATCAAGGCATACATTAATTTGGACAACTTTACCATGGCCAAAATGATCGAAAAGCTGCCTTTATAAATAGCTAGTCGGTAACAGTGTGTGTTTAGAGTTTGTTTCTTTTTCTTCTGATTTATAATGCCAGAATCATGGAGTTGCATATCACGAGTTTGTGTATGTTGTGAACAAAATGTTCGTAGCGAAAGTGAAAACTTAGAGTTTTTCACATGGAATAAAGGGATATACTTGATTAGGGGTTGTTTGATAAAGCATAATGATATAGTGTTGAATGGTTTGAAGCCCTGAATGATACAATGACTCTGAATGAACTTGGTTATGAATGAAATAAGTTGTTTGGCAAGTGCTCTGAACGAATGGCTCTAGTTACATTAAATTACCATTATAACCTTTTTTAATAATATAATACGATTATTTAATTAGTACTTTAACAATAAAAGAAAGGGGTTTTAATCTAAGGAAATAAAAGTTATAAAAATCAAAGTTATAACTTTTTATAACACCAATAATGGTACGTTGCGATCAATTTTAATTATAAGTCTATCTCACATAATCTATATACATGAAGACCATTACGTGACTGAAATATAAAAATAAAAAATAACTTCATGTGCTTGTGAATTTGTTAAGAGACAAAAAGTTTAAATATTTAAATATGATGAAAGAGGAATCAAGATAAGATTATAAAAATATAGGTAGATGGGAAAAAGTGTAATTTACTGAACGGTAAAGGGCACACTCGCATGCAAAATCGTTCAGAAGAGTATGGAATGATGCAGCGTCTCATATTCCTTTATCAAACACATATACCTTTGACCGATTTAGTATTGGTCACTGAATTAACTCACTAAGAAGCAATCAAACATCTCCTTAGGGCATCCACAATGGAGCCTTAATATACGTTCAATGAATGATGATTAATCAATGCATTGTGAAAATCCACATGTGCACGTATATTGAATGTGAGTAGGTCTGAATGTGAGTAGGTCTCTATACACACTTTTATTATATCATGACATGGCTTATATATCAATATTTTATTACCATTCATTTCCACTACATATGAAACAAGTAACTAATGAGTTATACATACAATTGTTTATGGATATTTCTGTTCTAATTCATTAGTGTTTAATATCTATACTTCATCTTTATAAATGTGAAAATCTTAAATTACTGTTGTCATTATTTTTATATAATGAACATTTTATGATTAAATAAAATTGTGACGTGAAAATTTATTAGACTGTGTAAAATTCAATGCATTGTGAAGGTTTTATATGAAAAGTTCAATAATGATGTGTTAGTAACATGACGATATATTATACTTTTTATTGAACAATAGATTGAGGATGCTCTAAGTCCCATGACCATCAAGAGACACTAGACTAAAATATAAAGAACTACAATAAGGCAACAACCAAACCAAACCAAACAATGAAATATATATAATGAAAAACTTGATTCATACATAAAAATCGTGGAAATCAAATCGTTGTATCATATGATCTGATGAAAACCTATACGGGGTATTCCATTCACTGCATGCTAAACTTTATTGTTTTTCTTATTTAATTGTATAGTATGATGATGATGATGATATCATCACATATTCATATGATCATTAAGACTAGAAATGCGCTTGAGAGTGTAGTTGCTAAATTTACATGATGGAGCATCCTTGCGGATTATCTTCACTGAAGTAATCACACCTATTGACATAACATGGCCTGTTTGACGGATATTGGTACCCATAATAGTCGTAGGACGGTGGTGGGGGTACAAGCCTTCCATAGCCATAGTGACATGGACCTCCATCCCGGCCTTCATAGCACGTACTCTTGGCAACAAACGGAAACGGGTGGACAGAACGGCTGGTGTGGGTGGTAACCATCCATTGGCATCGGTTTGGGGTTGGGGTTGGGGTTGTGGTGGGTGGTGACCATCCCTTGATATCGGTCGGGTTGGGGTTGGGGTTGGGGTTGGGGTTGTGGTCGGGCTTGTGGTGGGGGTCGAGGTTTGGGTGGGGGTAGAGGTTTTGGGGGTGGTTGTTTGTCTTCGACGATTTCGATGCTTTGAATGGCCCTCCCACCCTTGCAACAAAGCTTGTCTCTCAACCTTTCAGGGTCGCAGCATACAACCGTGATGGTAACTTTATTTTTGTCAACATCAAAAGCTTGATCTCTTATTTCTGTCATAATAATAAAACAGAATATATATGAAGATCTATATATATAATTATCTAGAGCTATATATATAAAAAAAGAAGAGTAGCTTACGAGGGAATTTGCAGAGGAGCTTCCTAACCTTCTTGTAACAGCTGGGGCATTTCAGATCAACATACAGTATCATTCTTGTTATTTTCTCCTGCCACCAAATTCAATTCATTCATGTTATATAAATATTCTTCATTAGTAGTCTCTAGCTAATACTAATATATAAAACATAATTGGGATCATTCATCCATCTCTCCCTCAATCCCACAACAGCTAGAACTCTTATTACATGAAACATAGTATAAACTAGTCTAGTAATTAAAAAGACATGCATGTACCTTCTCAGGCGGCATATATGTAAGTACGTGCTAGCAATCAATTATTTCGATCAACAAAAATTGACACAAGAAGAAAAAGAAGACGACTAAGAAGAATGACGAAGAATTTTTTATTTTTTTTCAATTGATATTGTTAAATATATTGAATGCAGATGAAATAAAAAAAAAAAAAAAAAAAAAAAAAAAAAAAAAAAAAAAAAAGGTGTGTGTGTGGCATAGTAATAGTACTACTTATGATTTCTTAATATTGGGTAGCCACAATTTTTAAAAAATAAAAGAGTTACGCTAGACGAAATGGTAGATAAGGAGATGAAACCAAGTGGTGCTGAATGAACCATTAAACAAACTAATACTCGGCTGGCAGCAAATGAAATCTAAAACTCAAGACTAAAAGAAGCAAAAGGAAGTTTTGAAAATCGATACAGCAACGTATGAGTACCCAGTACTATACCTTTGCTTCAAAACAGGTTTTAGTGATTTATGTGCACAACTTCTTTTTCAGGAACAGCTATGAAGACCGTGAATATATACATAGATCATTCTTTTAATTTCCATGGAATACTGATGCCATGTAATTGATGTGTAATCTGGCATCTCATCTAGTTTGATGGATGGATTCTAGTAAGTACCAATTAACACGTACGTACGAATTAATGATAAAAGAATAAGTCGACAAGGCCCCCACCCACCCAACTTCACTTTACTTACTAAGAATTTACTGTTTGTTTGTGTTTTTGTTTCTGTTGGTGTCGATCTGCATATATGTACGTGTCAACTTACAACTAAGTACATACCTTTCTTCCTTGCATAATAATTTACTTCTTGTTATATATATATAGAGTAAACTACACCATTCGTCCTTGTGATATACGTTGACCATCAAGTTTCGTCCTTTGACCAAAAAAATTGCACCGTTGGTCCTTAACTGCGAAACGTTACTCAGCGTTGGTCCCTCACCCTAACTGGTTGGACTAACGGGCGTTAAAGCTTGTTAAGTGGAGGGTATATTTGTCTTTCAACACCCACCACACCATAAACCTCATCATCTTCTTTGAATACCTCATTCTGCTTCTCACTCTAACAAAACAACAAAATCAACAACACACTTTCATCACTATCATCTTATTTCATTCTTTACATCTTCATATCAAAATATCACAACAAAAAATAAATAACGCAAGAATGGAGTTTTCTCCAAGAAGCAAAAAGAGAGATAGCAATCTCTCTTCCTACTTATCCTACTTCATGCCTTCCCTTTTTCTTTTGTTTTTTCGTCCTCCCAAAAATAACGCAAGAATGGAGTTTTCTCTCCTCTCCACAAAGTCAAAGATATCCACATCACTATCACCATCCATTTTCAGTCACATACCTTGCTCTAGCATGGCTATGGAAGATAGTGGACAGCGATGGAAGCTAGAAATGGGTGTACCCCCTTCGAAGACTCAAGAGAAAGAGAAAACAAGACTTCCTCCATGTTCTCTATAAGGAGAGTGTTTTTTTCGGGTTTAATACATTTTTCACACACAATCATATAAAATTAGGGTTTGTAAAGTTAGGGGTTTTCAAAATTAACTTAGGGCTTTGTAAATTCAGTTGTAATAAACCTCAATTCAAGTGTGTTTCTTGTAAACGAGTTTTGGAATCCCAAGGATTGTTCAAATCTGTTTGGTGGTCTCATGTGGCCTTCCTCTTCACTTGGTTTCACCCAATTTTTGTAACAATCATAGTAGTCCAAGAGACCACAACACAACTTCTTTGGTTTCTATTCCAGTTTTTTGGTACTGGGTTTTGTGAGACAAGAATCACAAACACATACCCTTGTTCATTCTTGGTGGGTTTCGTCTTCCAGATCTTCGTTAAGGTCTCGGGTAGGTTTTTGTATTTGTTTTAAGTTTCGAGATCGATGATGTATCAAATGGAGATCGTTTTATTGCTCTTTTTTACTTTTGAATCTTGATTGTGGTTGATATTGTAGAGATGAATGTTGTTGGCTGTGATAATGATTGTAGCAGTTGTTAATTGTGATAAGATTAGGAGTTGTAGTTGGCTGTTGAGATGGGACAAAAAAAATTGTGTTTTGTTTTAATATTTTGATAATCAAGATGTAAAGAATGATAGAAAATGTTGGTGATGAAAATGTGTTTGGTTAGATCTATTGCTATAAAATAAAGGTTTTTTGGCTAACAATTTGAATATCCGTTGTAGTTTATTTTTAATTCTATGGAAATGAGATGTTGATGTTTATGAAGAATGAGCATAAGATTTTCATTTGATGATTATGGGTATTGATTTAAGGATTTGTGAAGGTGGTCGGGGTATGGTGAGAGTGGTAGTGGATGGTGGTGGGCAAAGATATAGAAGAAGAAGAATAAGAAGTGAAGATGAAGTGTGAAATGACAAATATACCCTCCACTTAAATAGGCTTAACGCCCGTTACTCACGCCAGTTAGGGTGAGGGACCAACGCTGAGTAACGTTTCGCACTTAAGGACCAACGGTGCAATTTTTTTTGTCAAAGGAAGAAACTTGATGGTCAACGTATACCACAAGGACGAATGGCGTAGTTTATATATATATGGAATATATTAGCTACAATTTATTGTAGCCAATTGGCTACAATATTGTGCTATAAATGTGGTCTTTGGTTTTTTTTTGTGGGTCCTGATTTTTTTCTGTGGGTCCCTGATTCATTGCAAGTTATTTTTTATGAAAGATTGTAGCCAATTAGCTACAAAAATTATAGCCAAGCTATCCCCATATATATATATATATATATATATATATATATATATATATATATATATATATATATATATATATATATATATATATATGTTTTGAATTTACAGCCATTTCATTTCTTAATTTATTACTCCATTTTTCTCCACTTTTTGCACGATATTCTACCCCCTTTCGCCAATTAATGATTATACAAAAAGTGTACCTAGTTGCATACGACGACACATATATAAGCTAGTATTCATTTAACTTGATGCTAGGAAACTAATAAACAAAGGATTTGCGAGACACTTAAAACTGTACGTGTTGTATAATAAATTATTATTGTCAATTACTACGTAATACTACGTACTCTAGGACAATATATATATATATATATATATAAAATACAACGCACGTACATGTCAATCATCAGTCAACCTAACCAAATACATGCATACGTACAAGTGATCATATTATTAATTGCATTGCATGCATGACTAATTAGATACTCCCTCCGTCCCATATTAAATGTCCACTATTCATATACACAAAGTTTTAAGAAATTTCACTAACAACACTCTCCACCAATCAAATATGATTTTCACCCACTAAAGTCTCATCTTATTGGTTGGAATATTCTATGGACACTTAATTTGGGACATCTAAATATTCTATTGTGGACACTTAAATTGGGACGGAGGTAGTATAATGTTCTGATAATTACAGGATTTTTCATTCTTCTTTTGAGTAATAATTTGATGTGTGTGTACGTGCAAATTAATAGTGTATATCATCAGGAGATAATAAGATATGGTTTAGGCTATTAAATAGCCACCTACTTTCTCAAATGTACCGATATGGTACATATACTTTTTTTGTTACTCGGATAGGACTTGTACTTTTTTTTTTGTCAATATGGTCACAAAGTTCATTTGTCCATCAACAATCCTACGTGGCTTGCCCAGTCAATTGGATTTGTGTGACGTGGCCATCAATTGGGTTAAAATATAACCGTTGCCAACCCATGTCATCTTCTACCCCTTTATAACCTAAATCCTAACCCTAAATTGTACCTTCAAATCAAATATTATCCCAAAATTCAACCAAATTAAATCATGTCTTCATCATCTTCTACCTCCAACTGGCTTAGACCAATTCCCACTCATTGTTTCTGTGACTTGCCTGTGGCTGAGAGAACCTCGCGCACCCCTGCCAACCCTGCCAAAAGATTTCTTTGCTGTCCTAATCCAAGTGTAAGCAAAAAGCATTGATCTTTTGGTTATTAACATTGTGTTTATGCTAATTTTTCTATTTATAGGATTCTGGCAACCAATGCCGATTCTACTTTTTTCTTGATCCTGAGATTCGCTATGGTTACTATACAACTGAGATGCATAGTCTATACACTCAAGTCCAACAGCTAAGGTGAGAAATGCAAGTGCAAGAATTCACATATAGGTCAAGAATTCGTGAATTGGAGGTGGAACTGCATGAGAGAACTAGCACTGGTGAATACTACAAGAAAGCAGGGATTTTCTTTACTATTGTTGTGTTTGTTATGTATTTCCTAACTTAATGATGATAAGGTTTGCTGGTATGGATGTATCTAGGTGTTAGGATTGTGTTTTAAGCATGTATGGATGTAGTGTAGTTGTCAAGGGTAGGATTTATTTGAAGTGGTGTAATGGATGTAGTGAATCTTGTATCAATGACAATGCAATTGGTTTTTAATCTTGTAAGTTATGTGATATCAGTGCAATTGGCTTTTGTGTTTTGTAAGTTCTGTGAAATCAAGGGTAGGCTTTTGTGTTATGTAATGGGTCAAAAGTGAGGGTCAAAGATATTATACTGTAATGGGTCAAAAGTGAGGGTCAATGCAAGTCAAATGTAGCTTACCAAATCAGCATTGAATTACATTTACCTTGTAGGTGAGACATTAATACATTGGGTAGTTTCATTGGAATTTATATCCACACCATAACACACCTCATATTCACAGAATTAAGAAAGTCAAACAAGTGATTAACCTTTTTTCCTCCACCTTAACAATGAGTTCCAAACCTGATGAATCTGTCATATACATTTCATCTGATTCGTCTGATGAATCTGAATCAAGTGGTGAACTAATTGCTCCACTGGCTTGGAGTTATTACTTTCCTCCTGGTTACTGTGATGAAGTTCAAAAGCCACTAGCTATTGAAGCCAAAAAGTCAAATGATGAAAAATGTCAAAAGTCAGAAGCTAGTGGCCCAAGTGCAGGTAAAAGGATTATAGTGCTAGGACTAGCAAATAATCAGACTTGGGATGATATCAAAGGTAAGAAATTTGGAATCAAAAACCCATCTGAACCAATTGCAGACAAAAAGGGCAAAGGAAAAAAAACATGCTGCCTAGTTGTTTATGTTTTATGCTAGGTCTCTTTTGTTGGTAGTTTATGTTTCATGACAATGAATCTATTTTAGTTGTTTCTGTATGGGTTAACACTCAAAGACTATGTGTGTAATGACTCTGTATGTAATGAATATCTATGTGTGTAATGACTGTTTATGTAATGACTCTGTATGAATTGAGTTTTTCCATCATCCAAAATGTCCACATCTAAGTGCACTGAAGAACCAGGATTGGATACCAAGACTTGTTCTCTGTAATCCCAGAGCTTTCCATAGTGATCTAGCAGACCTCCTTCATGATAATAAACTACCCTCTGCTTTGCCCTCTTACACATCCCAACGCTTACATTAATAAAAAACTTCTGCGTAACATCTATTTGCATCTGCCTATAACTAATAGTTGGATTCCTCATAACCTCCAATGCAATCTGTTTAGCTAGCCACTTGTAAGTAACCAATAACCCAAGATCAAAATTCCTTGAGCATGAGTGCTTAGGAATCAATGTTTTGATTTGGAAAGTTGTCTTACCTTGCCTCCATCCTGCCCATAATTTAAATGAACAACCTTTCTGTGAACTGTTACTTGAATCAACTGTCTTAGACTTGGACTTAGACTTAGGTGAATAAACAAGAATAGCCTTAGACTTAGACTTAGAGTTACACTTAGACTTAGACTTACACTTAGACTTACTTGTGTCCTCATCCACCTTCTGTTTACCTCTCTGGCTAGAACACCTACCCTCTTTCACATCTCTTCCACACAAAATAGCTAGATGTCTATAGTCATTCCTTATATACCATAACTGGTAACCATTGGCAACCTCATAGTTAATCAAACACTTTTTCAGCTGCTCTGGGTGTTCAAATCTCATACCCAATAATGGTTTCATCTCATTCCAAGGTATATTAGGATCAAAAACAGGATATGAAAACCGCTCTTTCACCTCAAATCTGTCATCAATCTCTCTTTGCTCTGCTTCATCTTCCTGTGCATTAACTGAAGAGCTTGTACCTAAATTGGGTCTAGCATCATCTTTAATGAACTTACCATCAACAAGCTTAGTTAGAAAACTATCCTTAAGGTCTACCTTTGGAATAACCACATCTTCTTCACCTACATGTTCTGGACCTACATATTCTGATATATTTTCAAAATCAATTTCATTATCACATTCATCATCTTCATCTACCTCAGCACTAGCATCTACACCCTCTGCTATAACATCATATCCATGATGTTCAACATAGATTTCTACCTTGCAACCATTATCAAACGCTAATTTGATACAATTTGCTAACTCACTATCATTCCTTAAATATTTCAAATGTTTACCCAACTCTTGTTTAGGATCACAATAGTACATACCTTCAACAGGAAACATACAACACTCTTTGACAATCTTTAACAGCCTCGCATGGTTGCAATTACCCAAATCATCATTCTCTACAATATCAACATCGCCATTGCTGTAGGACAAGGGATCGTAGATAAATGTACCTTCGTGATGAACAACAAGGGATATCTTCTTCATGGTTTATGTCAATTTTGTGATTATGATGATTACATAATTATGGTTTATGTGAATTGGGGGAAATAGAAACGTTTTTGGTAAAGTGATATCTGAGTACGTTTCCATGTCTACTTGGCAACCCACGTATATAGAGTTTAAAAAAAGAAAAAAAAAATCCACGTAATTTACTTGGCAAGCCACGTATGAAATTTGTGACCATATTGACACAAAAAAAGTACAAGTCCTATCCGAGTAACAAAAAAAGTACACGTACCATATCGGTACATTTGAGAAAGTAGGTAGCTATTTAATAGCCTAAACCCTAATAAGATATGATTATATACCACTGATCACTCACAGTAAACATGTTTATATGATCCCCACCAATTAACCTACCTCCAATCCTTCTCTCTGTATATTTGTTCTTCTAGATATAGTGAAAAGTATCATTTTGAGGAGAAACATGATGTTTTCACCCATGACTTTGCTCACCATTAAGTCAAAAAGTCACGTCTTTACAATAAGGCAAAGGGAAAATAGACCTCCATAAATTAAAGATAACAAGGACCCACAATTATCCCAATCTTCTATATATACTAAGTAACACAAACTGATCGAACATATATATGTATATCACCCAAACCCTTTTTTCTAACAACCCACAAGCACTTTTTTCAGATAAACAAATAATAATGTCTTCATCCAATCACGACGACCTTGCTCACCTAAAAATCCCCCTTGAAGATATACTATCAACCACCAACAGCTTTTCTGACAAAAATCTCAGCTCCACGCAGAAGATGCATCTGAAAAGGATTACGTGGGACAGCTCTTGTGGTCCGGTGAGTTAATCAAAATTTTAGCTCGGAGGTTAAATAAAGAATGGTTTGGAGACCAACAGTTTTGGATGGAGGTTTCCATGATTTCTAGTCTCAAGCACAAGAATCTAGTTTCTCTTGTTGGATTTTGTGATAATAATGACGAGAAGGTCATCATTTACAAGTTTGAGACCAGAGGAAGTCTTGGCAACTATCTAAGTGACCCGATGTTGTTGACATGGGTGCAAAGATTGGAGATATCTATCGGTCTTGCGCAAGCATTGAGCTACATTCATTATGATGAGTCACGTGATTTTAGCGTAATACACCGCAACATCGATAGTCCATCGATTAATTTAAATGATGACTGGGAACCCAAGTTAGGTGATTTTTTACGTTCCATGAAGATCAAAGCATCTAAAAGGCACATTTCTTTCTGTTAACAGATACATTGCATCTCAATGGAGAATCTTATCTATAGATAAGTTGATCATGCAAGTTGCACTACAAGTGCCAAGGTGAAATGCCTATAAAAGGCAATGATCTATGCTTCATTTATTCGTCCCATTTAATTAGAGAGTTTGTAATATCTCCTAATACAAGAGATATAAGTGTTTATCCTTATAGTTAGCGAGAAGGTTTAACTCCTAGTTTTCATCATAGTGAAACGTATCTTTCCTTGCCCGTGGTTTTTACCATATTGGGGTTTTCCACGTTATATCCGTGTGTCATCTTTTATAGTATTTCATATTTTAGTAGTGGGTTTGCTTCATTCCGGTGTCACTTTTCTCAACAAGTGGTATCAAGAGCTAAGGTTGAGTGTGTGTATAATTATTTATCGTATGCTATGTGGTTGCCACTAATTAGTGGATCCTCCACATCAAAAGATAAGTAAGATTATACTCACTCAAAAAGTGTTCGTTACTATTGTTAACAAATAATAGTTTTGTCGAAAAGTAGATTGTGATTGTAGCAATGGCGGCGAAATTTGAAATCGAAAAATTCAATGGGAATAATTTCTCATTGTGGAAATTAAAGATGAAGGCTATCCTTAGAAAGGATAAATGTTTGGCGGCCATTGACGAAAGGCCAGTGGAGGTCACGGATGATAGTAAATGGGACAAGATGGATGGAAATGCTATTGCAAATCTTCATCTGGCATTAGCAGATGGAGTTTTGTCAAGCATAGAGGAGAAGAAGACTGCAAAGGATATTTGGGATCATCTTGCTCGACTATACGAGGCAAGATCGCTCCACAACAACATTTTCCATAAGAGGAAACTTTATGCTCTGCACATGATGGAATTTACTTCAGTGACTGAGCACGTTAATAACCTAAATACTTTATTTTCTCAGCTCACGTCTTTGAGTTGTAAAATAGAGCCACAAGAACGTGCTGAAATTCTACTTCAAAGTTTACCTGACTCATATGACCAACTCATAATCAACTTAACCAGTAATGTTCTTTCTGACTATCTAGTCTTCGATGATGTTGTGACCGCTATTCTGGAAGAAGAAAACATGCGTAACAATATGGAGGACAGACAGACCAGTTCAAGACAGGTGTAGACTTCGGTGGTGACGAGAGGGAGGTCAACGGAACCTGGCTCCAGCGTGAGTCACAATCATGGTAAATCTAGAACAGGAAGGAAGAAGAGTTTTAAATGCTACAGATGTGGCAAGCCGGGTCACTTTAAGAAAGATTGTCGGGGTTTAAATACCTCTAATCCTCAGGGAAATTTTGCAAGCGCTTCAGAAGATGGTAACGCTCTGTGTTGTGAAGCAGCGGTTGCAAATGAAGGTAGGAAAAGATTTGCAGATGTATGGTTGTTCGATACGGGAGCTACTTTTCATATCACCGCAAGAAGATAATGGTTTCATCAATATAAACCTATCTCTGGAGGCGGATCTGTGTACAATTGCAATGATCATGAACTAAAGATCGTTGGAATTGGAAATATCATGGTGAAGGTGCATGATGGTACAGTTCGTACTATTCGGGATGTGCGACACGTGGAGGGCCTGGGAAATAATCTATTGTCTCTAGGACAATTGGATGATCTTGGTTGTAAGGTTGAAATACAAAACAAGATCATGAAAGTTATAAAAGGCGCGCTTGTACTTATGAAAGATGAAAAGGTGGCTGCAAACTTATACCAACTGAAAGGAGAGCTAATGGAGGAGGCGGAAGCATCTGTTGCTTCACATAGTTCAAGTCATAGAGTTGCAGTAACATGGCATCAGAAGCTTGGACATATGTCAGAACAAGGAATGAAGATTCTAGTTGAAAGGAAGTTAATTCCTGGCCACATAAAGGTTTCTTTACCTTTCCGTGAGCATTGTGTTATCAGCAAGCAGCATCGCCTAAAATTCAAGACATCAAATTCTAGAAGTGTCTCTGTTCTAGAATTGGTTCACTCTGATGTGTGGCAGGCACCGGTTCTATCCCTGGGAGGAGCAAAGTATTTTGTATCCTTCATTGATGACTATTCCAGGAGATGTTGGGTGTACCCAATCAAGAAGAAGTCTGATGTGTTTGAAGTTTTCAAGGTTTACAAAGCGCGGGTTGAGCTTGATTCTGGAAAGAAGATCAAGTGTTTGATGATAGCAAACTGAACTTGTTATGATTGTGAATTTATAGCAATGAGAAGGTCTCTAGTATTTATGGCCCGACACACTTTATTGCATTGCCACCGAAAAACTAGATGGTCGATGAGTGAATGTTGGAGTTAAATTATATATGATGCATGCATTTCAAGTCTTATTAAGTAAGACCTTTGTATTCACTTTTACATCATATCTCACACAGACTTGTGACAGTATAAACAATCAAAACAACATATGATAACATGAAGAACAAAAGTCTTAAGACTCAAAATACATGCATCACTTAACTTCAACGTTCACTAACCGTCGACCTCATCTAGTCACCTGCTAGTCTAGACCTTTGTATTCATTAAAGATTTAAGATAATGCATTTCGGTGTTTATATCGGTGAAATATCAAAATTAGTTGACCCTTTAATATTTGTCATGATAAAAAGTTGTTGTTTGGTTATGAGTTACGACTGAAATATCCAGTAAGTAAGCTTTGGTACATTATTAATGTTTATAGCTAGTTATCATTACTTATAAATATCATAAGGGTATAAAAAAAAAATTGAGCAAAAGGGTATAAAATTTATGAAATGGAGATATAATAATGTATGTTTGTTGTTGATAAAGTAATGATGAGTATTATCTTATCGTGATCGTGGGAATGAATGAGCTAGAGGTGTTGTTGTTTTACAGTTAAGTAGCATGAAATTAAGGTTTGGATAAATGATATTGGTTGGGAGTATGGAGCTAGATGGCCAGAGTAGTTGAGAATAACTCAATATAAAACTATCATTTCTTCGACCTCATATTTATATGATTGAACGTATTTCTTTGAAACAAAAGATCGAGAAGTAGATGTAAGTGATAAATTAAAGTCATGATTGTTATGAAATTTGGATCACAGTAATCTGAGAGTCGTGTAAACACTTTCATATTGAAGTATTTTGGTGGTTTATTTTCTGATACGGTTTTTGTAGAACCGCACCTCCCCCAATGGAAATTTACTATTTCTCATTCCATATGTCACATTTACTCCTTCTCAACTGAAATATTACAAAATCATTACATTAAACACTCCATCAACGACCATAACAATATGCATATGAGATAAAATATTTAAAAGGTGGGTTAGTATTTGCCACATTTGACCAACTATGTTTCATTCGTACATACATATGATTTATTGCGTGAATTGACTAGCTACTTGTAATATACTTTGTTTCTCTTTATTGTATTACATTTTGTTTGTTATATTGTGAAAAAATATGACTAATATATGTGTATTTGTTTATATAACTTTGGTATGATATACGCCGTCTACAACCGCCGGAGATCGACCAAGTGGCTCTTTTGACGTTGAACAAGTTTTATACTTGTGGTTGCTCCTTCAGATACATACAACTCCTCAATAGTCAAGGTTTTATACTCTCGTGATGATGACATTTAAACAATTGTAATGAATACTACTTTTGTCTAACTCAGTTGTTGCGTTGGTTGATGTTTGTAAAGAATGTAAGTTTGTTGAATATTGTTTGTGTATGTTGCAATGTTCAGGTCTACTGCGAAAGATATTGTAAGATGATTTTTTTAGAAACAGATTTTATTGCGGTTTATTAAAAAACCGTACCAGAATAATCGTTTTCTCATACGGTTTAGAACTGAAATTATTTTATTTTTATAGTAGGCTCGCATCGGTTTAAAACCATACTAAATAGCCTTAAAAACCGTACCAATCAAGATTTTTGTGTAGTAGTGTATGTTGGTCGTCTCAAACGTGATTCATGATTTATATAGTTAAATTCTATGAAAAGTTAATAAACGTTGAATAGAAATAACGTAATGGTCGTGAATCGTGATTGTGATTTGCGGAAAAGTGCAAGTTATTATAAATTTATATAAATTCTCTATATGTAGGATTTTCAATTCATAAACTTAGGCCCGACTATTTGGTTTTCTAAATTAATATCGTGAAACTTACACAAATATTATACTAGTATATTCGACTGCAACAATCTCGGGTACACATAAAAGGACAATGAAATAAGATACATATATGAGACTCTTTAATGTTAATTTGGCCTCGATTTTTATAGAACTTTATTTGCCATGCATACGATAAAATTATTTCCTCTAAGCAAGTTTAAAGGAAACTAGTTTCTTGATTTGGATCCATGGTTTGTCACAAACCACTGCTTCATAAGTATGTGAAACACCATGGTCTGCTGCCTGAATCGTCAACTTATGATTAATATCGGAAAGGTGGTCACATGTGATCACTTTCTGAAACGTGAGCTGATGCTGATGATCATGCGATTCAAGATTGTAAGCTTGCACCGCGTACTCCCCCAACTCTTGCAAGTAATGTTTTTCAACATCCCAAGCCCCTACTCCATTCACCGGGTCGCTAAGGTGTCTAGTGGTGGCAACACAAACACCTCCGCTGAAGAGGATTGCAAAAAATGCTAGTATGGCTAGGTTACGGAGCTGAATGTTTTGAGTCATTTTGATTTGATGATAGCAAACTGAACTTGTTATGATTGTGAATTTATAGCAATGAGAAAGTCTCTAGTATTTATGGCCCGACACACTTTATTGCATTGCCACCGAAAAACTAGATGGTCGATGAGTGAATGTTGGAGTTAAATTATATATGATGCATGCATTTCAAGTCTTATTAAGTAAGACCTTTTACATCATATCTCACACAATCAATTAAGTTAAACAAACTTGTGACAGTATCAAAACAACGTACATATGATTACATGAAGTAATAGAAGTCTTTAAGACGCAATATACATGTATGCATTAACTTCAACGTTCACTAACCTAGTCTTAAGACCTTTGTATTCACATTTATAAATCTTTAGTATCCATTAAAGATTTAAGATACTAAATTTGGTGTTTATATTGGGGAAATATCAAAAGTTGACCCTTTAAATATTATTTGTCATGTTAAAAAGTTGTTGTATGGTTACGACAGAAATATCCAGTAAGCAAGCTTTGGTAGATTGTTTTATTATTATTACTTATAATAAGGATTTAAAATATATGAAATGGAGATAAATAATAATGTATGTTTGTTGTTGATAAAGTAATGATGAACAGGGCCGTCTTTGACGGTGTGCAAGGTGAGCGACCGCTCAGGGCTTCAGAATCTTTAGGGCCCCAAAATTTGTCCCGTTAATAATTATATGCATGTGTAGACATAATTTTCACGAAGAAAAAAGTATTTAGATGGAAAAATACCTTAAATGAGTAATATGTTAGAATGTTTAGATAACTAATCGCATTATATCTTATAAACGGTTTTATATATAATATTGCTTAACGAAATGCCTCACTATAAAATTTCGTACAGGGCCTTCAAAAATTTCGACGATTCATGGGACGGCCCTGATGATGAATATCTTATCGTGATATGGGAATGAATGAGCTAGCTAGCTAGAAGTGTTGTTGTTTTACAGTTAAGTAGCATGGAAATTAATTAAGGTTTGGATAAATGATATTGGTTGGGAGTATGGAGCTAGCTTGTTGCCCGGAGTAGTTGAGAATAACTCAATAACTATCATTTCTTCGACCTCATATATATATGTATAATTGAACAAGTTTCTTTCAAACAGAGATCGATAAATCATTATTATATAAGTTAAAAAAGAAGAGAAGGTGATTAGCAAGAATACACAAAACTTACTAGTATATATGTGTGGATCTAACAAGCACAAAAGAAAAAATAAAATACATGCAAAAATTACACATCCTTCTTGGATATAAATACTACATACAAAAATGGATGTTGTGTGATTCAAATTTGGCCAGTTTCGATCTTACCAAATACAAGTGCTCCTGCAAAAACGAAATTACAAGTTAGTGGAATGTCAATTTAAAGGATTAAAGATTTTGAGATGTATCAGAGATTTACCAAGAGTAGGCATTAAAACTGACAATGCAAGTGTTCCTGCAACTTTCAATGGGAAACCAACCTTGAGCATATCTACAATTTCGATATGCCCAGTGGTAAATCCTACTATATTTGAAGGGGTTGCCGTTGGTAGCAAGAAAGCAAACTGAGCTCCAATGGCTCCGGGAACCATAAGGAGAAGAGGATGAACATTAATGTTTTGTGCGATTTGAATGAGTAATGGGACAAGGAGAGTAGTGGTGGCGTTGTTTGATGTAATTAATGTTGGTTTGTGGGAGTTGTAAACACAGCAAAACGACTAAGAGTGTGTGAGTCAATGGGGGCACACACGATAGACACGAGTATACGTGACGAACGTAATAATATTTGAATATATACTATACCCGTTTTACATGCAATTTTGACCCTATCACAGTTAAGACCCATGGGCTTGTTTTAGTTCCTAGTTGGGTCGAAGTTTGGTGATGCCTTGGGCCTTGTTAATCCCAAACGATCGGGCAAAAGGGGAGCATGGGTTGGCTTGGGTTTAGACTTGTCGAACAAGTCTTTAACTCTAGTTCTAAATGGGCCACACACATCGGTGTATATTAGTCCACGTAGATCCTTAGCCCTTTCCACTTATGTGAATAGAGTTTTCTTGCCATCTTACCAGACATGCATGAAACACATTTTTCAAATGACTTAATATCAGTTGAGTTGAGAAGTCCATCATGTTGCAACTTCTCCATGCGTTTCTTGCTAATGTGTCCAAGACGATAGTGCCACAAGAGAGTAAAGTCCAAGGCAGGCTTGGCTCTTTTATTGCTAACATAAAACATAGAACTATCATTTGTTTTAGAACAAGACATATCAATTTCATAAATACCATCCCTTAGGATAGCACTAAAATAAACAACAGTATTCTTAGAAAATGAAATTGTATTATTCGATTCAAAACGATTAACAAAACCATCGTCAAACAAACATGAAACTGAAATAATCCCTCTAGTAATAGAGGGAGCATAATGACAGTTGTTCAAAAGAACTACTAATCCACTAGGGAGACATAAATGAAAAACTCCAATAGCTTCAACTCCTGCCCGTTGAGCATTGCCCACGTACAGGCTTAAAGCTCCTGACTTCAGCTTTCTACTTCCCCTGAGACCCAAAGTAGTATCATAGATGTGAGTACCACAACCCGTGTCATAAACCCAAGATGTATTAGGGAAAGAATATAGTTCTATGGTGAAAATACCTGAAGTGCTACCTCCTTGAGATAACTTCTTCTTTTTTTATCAACTCGGCGAGATACACGCGACAGTTCCTTCTCCAATGACCTATTTCACCACATTGGTGATAGGTCGCGTCCTTAGCAGGATTATCCTTCTTGGGTGGTGGAGGAATCTTAGGCTTGGGAGCATAAGATGGTTTATGCTCAGGAGCATAAGCCAACTTATACTTACCCTTCCATTGATTCCCTTTAAAAGCCTTTAACGATTTTTTCCCGTGGTTTTTCTAGACCTTTCTCGTACGTATATTATGAAGTGCAGGTGCAACATCTTTCTTAGGCAGCGTATGCTCTTGTTGATAATGCATAGTATGTAATTCATTCACAGTCTTCCCCATGCTATGCATATTATACTTCTGCACAAAGGTGTCATACTCTTTAGAAAGTCCAATCAAGATCAGACTAACTCCATAGTTCAGAGTGACGGGATGACCGAGACGCTCCAAGTTGTCAATGTAGCTCTTCATCTTAAGAACATATGAGCTTACAGATTGACATTCTTCTTGCTTGCACGCGTGAAATTCCCTCGTGGTTTGAAGAAGTTCTTGTTCTGCCTGTTGAGCAAACATGGATTTCAGCTCCTGTAGCATGTCATATGCACCAAGGTGAGTTAGATTTCGTTGGATTTCTAACTCCATGGTCATAAGCATGAATGCAGCAATGTCCTTTGATCCCTTGACTCAAGTAGTGTAAGCTGCAAGAGCCTCGGGAGGGACTTGGTGTCCAAGAGCTGCAACAGGTGCAGCATGAATAGGATGCTGCAAGTAGTTTTCCTTATCTTCAACTGACAGGATAATGCGAAACTAGCGATACCAGTCAATGAAGTTAGGTCCAGTGAGTTTTTGTTTCTCAAAGAAACTCCTGAGTACCGAATTGTTTCCATCTGAGGTAGTCATCTACATCTTGACCTCCCACTTATTACCAAAGGTCTAACCAATGTGTAAACAAGTAGGGCAAGAGGTAAGCGACGAGCGTTAATTGCATAAAATGCAACTCTTAGACTTATGAGACTGATCAAGGCATTAGTAGACAAGTAATAATGTCAAGAGCATGTTTAGTCTCATCTTATGCCTCGGGCCCAAGGTCTAACCAAGCATACTCGAAATAAGTCGACCAAGTAAGAACATGAAAATATCGCCAAAGTCTGACTAATGAGCAAAATTCGCCATGGGTTGGAATGACCCAAAGGTCTGACCATAGAGGTCAAGCCAAATTCACGTGTTCTTGGTTGGCTGGCTGGTTTGATACACATGACAATCCCGAGGAGGCAAGGGAAGTGTCGCCGCCACCGAAAATGTGGCTCAACAGAAGCCAAGAGGAATGGGAGGAGTTGGTCAACTGGTGGCTGATACTGGCTCAAATAGGGGGAGTTGGTCTACTGTATTTGGCATGGAACTTGTATTCTTTCAATGCTACTGTATTTCCATGGAAAATCACTATAGAAATTCTATTGTATTTCTATTTAATGCTACTATAATGGAACTTGTATTTGGCACTATAGAACTTGTAATGGAACTTGTATTCTTGTATTTACATTTAAGCTACTGTAATGTAATGGAATTTGTAATGGAAAATCACTATAGAACTTGTATTCTTGTAATGGAACTTGTATTCTTGTAATGCTACTGTATTTCCATTTAAGTTAGTGTATTTGGCATGGAACTTGTAATGCTACTGTAATGGCATGGAACTTGTAAGCATTTTGCATTTTCGGTTCTTGCTGCATAAAACCCAAACCGATCCGATTAAACCAAGAAAAACCGAACCGACCCGAGTCCCATTCGATTCGGTTTCGGGCCAATATTTTCACCCTTTTCGGTTTCGGGCTGGGTAGGGTCGGGTCGGTTTTTGGCCCGATGCTCAGCCATAGAAAGATTTCCAAAAATGCTGAGAACGGAGCTAAAAAGAAGATCATAATTCACCAAGGGAAAAAATCGTTCGTACAAGGAAGAAATGAATATGTAAGACTCTTTATAATTTTTGTGATTTTTAAAGGTGTTTATATTGTTTATATATAGCTCATTATTAATGTATTTTATAGTGTATGTATAGAGGGTTAAGAATAACGGGAAACTGAGGACCTTATTGAAATATGGAGGAAAATGTATTCAAGAAAGGGAAAATTTGTAAACAGCGCAAACGAGACGGCTTATGTAAGTAATTTATATCTTAACATGCGTCATTAAGATCAAGTTACTTATTGTTTTTTTTAACTTACTTTTTTTTAACTCACATAGTTGGCGATGAAGTCCCTTCAAGATCAAGTTAAAGGCGGTGTCATCTCGTTCATGACCAATGAAGAAATATTGGAGAAAATAGTTCCGATTGACAACCGCCAGAATGTGCAGGGCAGGGGCATGAGGTTACCGGGTGGTAGCTCAACTTCTCACAGGTCCACATATCGGCCGTTTGGACAAGATTATATTACTCGGGAGCATATCACGAAGGTGTTGAGGCGAGAGGAACAAGAGAAATAATTTATGAAGAAGCAAGCTCATGAGGCGTAACAACGGGCTTACTTGGATGAGCAAGATGCCACCTTAGCTAAGCAACAGATGCCACCTTAGCTAAGCAACAGGCTAACGCGGCTTATTCTACAGTTGGGACCTTCGAATCATATCTTGGGCAGTTATTTAGTCACTACAACCAACAAGGTAATCTATTTCTCGTTCCCTTTCCCCGACCTAATATTGCTCCCTTTACCGGCCCTGCTGCTTTCCAAGCTCCCTTTCCCGGCCCTAATAATCCCTTTAAGAACTGTTATCGTCCCTTAATTCCCAACTCTACTACGTGCCCAAGCTCTAGTTCTAATCATGCAATGCCGCTAGCCGACTTTAACAAATACATCTTAACAAATAATCCCCATATGAGCCACATTCCAGATAATAATGATAGTGATGATAAGGAGGAGGAAGAGGAGGACGAGGAGTCGGCGTAGGGATGTAGTATCTTATTATTTGTGTTAATTTTATGACTTCTTAGTAACTTTCAGACATGTTAATTAGTAAGTTTTGTGACTTGTTAGCTTACTTTGTATTGTATTTGTCGAATAGTATCGTGGATTTGTGAAATGGTATTGTATCGTTTAGCAATTTGGTATTGTATCATATTGTCGAATTGGTTTTATGTGGTAATTTACAGGTTAGATTTGTTTTGGTAGATTTTTTTCCGGATAAAATCTAGAAAAATGCAGGTTTGCTGCAGTTTTATTGCTCCCAGGAAATAATAGGGACGACAATGTCGTCCCTAAATTGCAAAACACGCGTTGTCCCTAACTGTTTTGGATGCCAACTAATTACTTACGTGTAATTAGTTTGACATTAAAATAAGTGAAACATAAAATACTTAGGGACGATGATCTCGTCCCTATTTTTTTCCTGTCGTTTCTACTTGTTTTTTAAAAACATTTACTTATTCACGTAAAAATATTAAAGAAAGTAAAACAAACATATAAATATACTAGGGACGATAATCTCATCCCTATTAGCAATAGAGTTGTTGTCCCTTTTTGTTTCATCAACGTTGAATGTTAGTGGGCCTAGCTTTTTGTCGTCCCTACTTTACAAACACTATGTCGTCCCAAATTTTTTTGTAACAAAAAGAACGAGACTACAAAGTAGGGACGAGATGTCGTACCTACTTTACTTGGGGACGACGCCCTATGTAATGTAGAGACAAGTTTAGACGAGATTCTCGTCCCTAAACGCGCATTTTTTTTAGTGTACGTGAATTTTCTAATCAATATCTAGCATGCTTCATTATAGTCCAGCAGGTTTTACTTACTTTGGATAAATGATATTAACAAGCATGGTGGTAAATTGTGCAGTCCTGCAGAATACGGGTTGGTAAGTGATCAACTTATTATGAGTGTGATGGAAGGATTCAAGAATCTGGATCTTGACAACTCGGGAACATTGACAGCAAACGATCTTTCAACAGGTAGCATTAGTAGAAGGTAGGTTCATCGTCCCACATCAAGGCATACATTAATTTGGACAACTTTACCATGGCCAAAATGATCGAAAAGCTGCCTTTATAAATAGCTAGTCGGTAACAGTGTGTGTTTAGAGTTTGTTTCTTTTTCTTCTGATTTATAATGCCAGAATGATGGAGTTGCATATCACGAGTTTGTGTATGTTGTGAACAAAATGTTCGTAGCGAAAGTGAAAACTTAGAGTTTTTCACATGGAATAAAGGGATATACTTGATTAGGGGTTGTTTGATAAAGCATAATGATATAGTGTTGAATGGTTTGAAGCCCTGAATGATACAATGACTCTGAATGAACTTGGTTATGAATGAAATAAGTTGTTTGGCAAGTGCTCTGAACGAATGGCTCTAGTTACATTAAATTACCATTATAACCTTTTTTAATAATATAATACGATTATTTAATTAGTACTTTAACAATAAAATAAAGGGGTTTTAATCTAAGGAAATAAAAGTTATAAAAATCAAAGTTATAACTTTTTATAACACCAATAATGGTACGTTGCGATCAATTTTAATTATAAGTCTATCTCACATAATCTATATACATGAAGACCATTACGTGACTGAAATATAAAAATAAAAAATAACTTCATGTGCTTGTGAATTTGTTAAGAGACAAAAAGTTTAAATATTTAAATATGATAAAGAGGAATCAAGATAAGATTATAAAAATATAGGTAGATGGGAAAAAGTGTAATTTACTGAACGGTAAAGGGCACACTCTCACGCAAAATCGTTCAGAAGAGTATGAAATGATGCAGCGGCTCATATTCCTTTATCAAACACATATACCTTTGACCGATTCAGTATTGGTCACTGAATTAACTCACTAAGAAGAAATCAAACAGCTCCTTAGGGCATCCATAATGGAGCCTTAATATGCGTTCAATGAATGATGATTAATCAATGCATTGTAAAAATCCACATGTGCATGTATATTGAATGTGAGTAGGTCTGAATGTGAGTCAGTCTCTATATACACTTTTATTATATCATGACATGGCTTATATCTCAATATTTTATTACCATTCATTTCCACTACATATGAAACAAGTAACTAATGAGTTATACATACAATTGTTTATGGATATTTCTGTTCTAATTCATTAGTGTTTAATATCTATACTTCATCTTTATAAATGTGAAAATCTTAAATTACTGTTGTCATTATTTTTATATAATGAACATTTTGTGATTAAATAAAATTGTGACGTGAAAATTTATTAGACTGTGTAAAATTTAATGCATTGTGAAGGTTTTATATGAAAAGTTGAATAATGATGTGTTAGTAACATGACGATATATTATACTTTTTATTGAACAATAGATTGAGGATGCTCTAAGTCCCATGACCATCAAGAGACACTAGACTAAAATATAAAGAACTACAATAAGGCAACAACCAAACCAAACCAAACAATGAAATATATATAATGAAAAACTTGATTCATACATAAAAATCGTGGAAATCAAATCATTGTATCATGATCTGATGAAAACCTATACGGGGTATTCCATTCACTGCATGCTAAACTTTATTGTTTTTCTTATTTAATTGTATAGTATGATGATGATGATGATATCATCACATATTCATATGATCATTAAGACTAGAAATGCGCTTGAGAGTGTAGTTGCTAAATTTACATGATGGAGCATCCTTGCGGATTATCTTCACTGAAGTAATCACACCTATTGACATAACATGGCCTGTTTGACGGATATTGGTACCCATAATAGTCGTAGGACGGTGGTGGGGGTACAAGCCTTCCATAGCCATAGTGACATGGACCTCCATCCCGGCCTTCATAGCACTCTTGGCAACAAACGGAAACGGGTGGACAGAACGGCTGGTGTGGGTGGTAACCATCCATTGGCATCGGTTTGGGGTTGGGGTTGGGGTTGTGGTGGGTGGTGACCATCCCTTGATATCGGTCGGGTTGGGGTTGGGGTTGTGGTCGGGCTTGTGGTGGGGGTCGAGGTTTGGGTGGGGGTAGAGGTTTTGGGGGTGGTTGTTTGTCTTCGACGATTTCGATGCTTTGAATGGCCCTCCCACCCTTGCAACAAAGCTTGTCTCTCAACCTTTCAGGGTCGCAGCATACAACCGTGATGGTAACTTTATTTTTGTCAACATCAAAAGCTTGATCTCTTATTTCTGTCATAATAATAAAACAGAATATATATGAAGATCTATATATATAATTATCTAGAGCTATATATATAAAAAAAGAAGAGTAGCTACACCATTCGTCCTTGTGATATACGTTGACCATCAAGTTTCGTCCTTTGACCAAAAAAATTGCACCGTTGGTCCTTAACTGCGAAACGTTACTCAGCGTTGGTCCCTCACCCTAACTGGTTGGACTAACGGGCGTTAAAGCTTGTTAAGTGGAGGGTATATTTGTCTTTCAACACCCACCACACCATAAACCTCATCATCTTCTTTGAATACCTCATTCTGCTTCTCTCTGTAACACTTTCTGCTTCTCACTCTAACAAAACAACAAAATCAACAACACACTTTCATCACTATCATCTTATTTCATTCTTTACATCTTCATATCAAAATATCACAACAAAAAATAAATAACGCAAGAATGGAGTTTTCTCCAAGAAGCAAAAAGAGAGATAGCAATCTCTCTTCCTACTTATCCTACTTCCTGCCTTCCCTTTTTCTTTTGTTTTTTCGTCCTCCCAAAAATAACGCAAGAATGGAGTTTTCTCTCCTCTCCACAAAGTCAAAGATATCCACATCACTATCACCATCCATTTTCAGTCACATACCTTGCTCTAGCATGGCTATGGAAGATAGTGGACAGCGATGGAAGCTAGAAATGGGTGTACCCCCTTCGAAGACTCAAGAGAAAGAGAAAACAAGACTTCCTCCATGTTCTCTATAAGGAGAGTGTTTTTTTCGGGTTTAATACATTTTTCACACACAATCATATAAAATTAGGGTTTGTAAAGTTAGGGGTTTTCAAAATTAACTTAGGGCTTTGTAAATTCAGTTGTAATAAACCTCAATTCAAGTGTGTTTCTTGTAAACGAGTTTTGGAATCCCAAGGATTGTTCAAATCTGTTTGGTGGTCTCATGTGGCCTTCCTCTTCACTTGGTTTCACCCAATTTTTGTAACAATCATAGTAGTCCAAGAGACCACAACACAACTTCTTTGGTTTCTATTCCAGTTTTTTGGTACTGGGTTTTGTGAGACAAGAATCACAAACACATACCCTTGTTCATTCTTGGTGGGTTTCGTCTTCCAGATCTTCGTTAAGGTCTCGGGTAGGTTTTTGTATTTGTTTTAAGTTTCGAGATCGATGATGTATCAAATGGAGATCGTTTTATTGCTCTTTTTTACTTTTGAATCTTGATTGTGGTTGATATTGTAGAGATGAATGTTGTTGGCTGTGATAATGATTGTAACAGTTGTTAATTGTGATAAGATTAGGAGTTGTAGTTGGCTGTTGAGATGGGACAAAAAAAATTGTGTTTTGTTTTAATATTTTGATAATCAAGATGTAAAGAATGATAGAAAATGTTGGTGATGAAAATGTGTTTGGTTAGATCTATTGCTATAAAATAAAGGTTTTTTGGCTAACAATTTGAATATCCGTTGTAGTTTATTTTTAATTCTATGGAAATGAGATGTTGATGTTTATGAAGAATGAGCATAAGATTTTCATTTGATGATTATGGGTATTGATTTAAGGATTTGTGAAGGTGGTCGGGGTATGGTGAGAGTGGTAGTGGATGGTGGTGGGCAAAGATATAGAAGAAGAAGAATAAGAAGTGAAGATGAAGTGTGAAATGACAAATATACCCTCCACTTAAATAGGCTTAACGCCCGTTACTCACGCCAGTTAGGGTGAGGGACCAACGCTGAGTAACGTTTCGCACTTAAGGACCAACGGTGCAATTTTTTTTGTCAAAGGAAGAAACTTGATGGTCAACGTATACCACAAGGACGAATGGCGTAGTTTATATATATATGGAATATATTAGCTACAATTTATTGTAGCCAATTGGCTACAATATTGTGCTATAAATGTGGTCTTTGGTTTTTTTTTGTGGGTCCTGATTTTTTTCTGTGGGTCCCTGATTCATTGCAAGTTATTTTTTATGAAAGATTGTAGCCAATTAGCTACAAAAATTATAGCCAAGCTATCCCCATATATATATATATATATATATATATATATATATATATATATATATATATATATATATATATATATATATATATATATATATATATATATATATATATATATATATATATATATGTTTTGAATTTACAGCCATTTCATTTCTTAATTTATTACTCCATTTTTCTCCACTTTTTGCACGATATTCTACCCCCTTTCGCCAATTAATGATTATACAAAAAGTGTACCTAGTTGCATACGACGACACATATATAAGCTAGTATTCATTTAACTTGATGCTAGGAAACTAATAAACAAAGGATTTGCGAGACACTTAAAACTGTACGTGTTGTATAATAAATTATTATTGTCAATTACTACGTAATACTACGTACTCTAGGACAATATATATATATATATATATATATATATATATATATATATATATATATATATATATATATAATACAACGCAAGTACATGTCAATCATCAGTCAACCTAACCAAATACATGCATACGTACAAGTGATCATATTATTAATTGCATTGCATGCATGACTAATTAGATAATCCCTCCGTCCCATATTAAATGTCCACTATTCATATACACAAAATTTTAGAAAATTTCACTAACAACACTCTCCACCAATCAAATATGATTTTCACCCACTAAAGTCTCATCTTATTAGTTGGAATATTCTATGGACACTTAATTTGGGACATCTAAATATTCTATTGTGGACACTTAAATTAGGACGGAGGTAGTATAATGTTCTGATAATTACAGGATTTTTCATTCTTCTTTTGAGTAATAATTTGATGTGTGTGTACGTGCAAATTAATAGTGTATATCATCAGGAGATAATAAGATATGGTTTAGGCTATTAAATAGCCACCTACTTTCTCAAATGTACCGATATAGTACATGTACTTTTTTTGTTACTCGGATAGGACTTGTACTTTTTTTTTGTGTCAATATGGTCACAAAGTTCATTTGTCCATCAACAATCCTACGTGGCTTGCCCAGTCAATTGGATTTGTGTGACGTGGCCATCAATTGGGTTAAAATATAACCGTTGCCAACCCATGTCATCTTCTACCCCTTTATAACCTAAATCCTAACCCTAAATTGTACCTTCAAATCAAATATTATCCCAAAATTCAACCAAATTAAATCATGTCTTCATCATCTTCTACCTCCAACTGGCTTAGACCAATTCCCACTCATTGTTTCTGTGACTTGCCTGTGGCTGAGAGAACCTCGCGCACCCCTGCCAACCCTGCCAAAAGATTTCTTTGCTGTCCTAATCCAAGTGTAAGCAAAAAGCATTGATCTTTTGGTTATTAACATTGTGTTTATGCTAATTTTTCTATTTATAGGATTCTGGCAACCAATGCCGATTCTACTTTTTTCTTGATCCTGAGATTCGCTATGGTTACTATAGAACTGAGATGCATAGTCTATACACTCAAGTCCAACAGCTAAGGTGAGAAATGCAAGTGCAAGAATTCACATATAGGTCAAGAATTCGTGAATTGGAGGTGGAACTGCATGAGAGAACTAGCACTGGTGAATACTACAAGAAAGCAGGGATTTTCTTTACTATTGTTGTGTTTGTTATGTATTTCCTAACTTAATGATGATAAGGTTTGCTGGTATGGATGTATCTAGGTGTTAGGATTGTGTTTTAAGCATGTATGGATGTAGTGTAGTTGTCAAGGGTAGGATTTATTTGAAGTGGTGTAATGGATGTAGTGAATCTTGTATCAATGACAATGCAATTGGTTTTTAATCTTGTAAGTTATGTGATATCAGTGCAATTGGCTTTTGTGTTTTGTAAGTTTTGTGAAATCAAGGGTAGGCTTTTGTGTTATGTAATGGGTCAAAAGTGAGGGTCAAAGATATTATACTGTAATGGGTCAAAAGTGAGGGTCAATGCAAGTCAAATGTAGCTTACCAAATCAGCATTGAATTACATTTACCTTGTAGGTGAGACATTAATACATTGGGTAGTTTCATTGGAATTTATATCCACACCATAACACACCTCATATTCACAGAATTAAGAAAGTCAAACAAGTGATTAACCTTTTTTCCTCCACCTTAACAATGAGTTCCAAACCTGATGAATCTGTCATATACATTTCATCTGATTCGTCTGATGAATCTGAATCAAGTGGTGAACTAATTGCTCCACTGGCTTGGAGTTATTACTTTCCTCCTGGTTACTGTGATGAAGTTCAAAAGCCACTAGCTATTGAAGCCAAAAAGTCAAATGATGAAAAATGTCAAAAGTCATAAGCTAGTGGCCCAATTGCAGGTAAAAGGATTATAGTGCTAGGACTAGCAAATAATCAGACTTGGGATGATATCAAAGGTAAGAAATTTGGAATCAAAAACCCATCTGAACCAATTGCAGACAAAAAGGGCAAAGGAAAAAAAACATGCTGCCTAGTTGTTTATGTTTTATGCTAGGTCTCTTTTGTTGGTAGTTTATGTTTCATGACAATGAATCTATTTTAGTTGTTTCTGTATGGGTTAACACTCAAAGACTATGTGTGTAATGACTCTGTATGTAATGAATATCTATGTGTGTAATGACTGTTTATGTAATGACTCTGTATGAATTGAGTTTTTCCATCATCCAAAGTGTCCACATCTAAGTGCACTGAAGAACCAGGATTGGTTACCAAGACTTGTTCTCTGTAATCCCAGAGCTTTCCATAGTGATCTAGCAGACCTCCTTCATGATCATAAACTACCCTCTGCTTTGCCCTCTTACACATCCCAACACTTACATTAATAAAAAACTTCTGCGTAACATCTATTTGCATCTGCCTATAACTAATAGTTGGATTCCTCATAACCTCCAATGCAATCTGTTTAGCTAGCCACTTGTAAGTAACCAATAACCCAAGATCAAAATTCCTTGAGCATGAGTGCTTAGGAATCAATGTTTTGATTTGGAAAGTTGTCTTACCTTGCATCCATCCTGCCCATAATTTAAATGAACAACCTTTCTGTGAACTGTTACTTGAATCAACTGTCTTAGACTTGGACTTAGACTTAGGTGAATAAACAAGAATAGCCTTAGACTTAGACTTAGAGTTACACTTAGACTTAGACTTACACTTAGACTTACTTGTGTCCTCATCCACTGATAAGGTTTTAAAAGGTACCATTTTGAGGGGTCGTTTAAGTCCTTATTTGATCACTTTTGTATCCGTTATTGCTTAATATCGTTCCTTTTCATTTTTTAGGTCTCGTGAAGGCAAAATGCTGGAATGGCACTTATTTGGACGAAAAGGCGCGAATATATGAAGAAAATGGCCAAAGTCGAAATCAGACACTCACAGTCGCTGAATGTAGAAGGCGGCGGCGTCAGGAGTTATTTGCGACGCCGTCGGAGAATTATTGTGACGGGTCAGAACTCAAAACTCGTGTTTTCAAGAGACGGCGTCTAGTTGTGAAAGAGTAGGCCGTCGCTACTCAGACGGCCTAGATGCGATCCAGACGACGTCAGAAGCTGAAGAGGACGGCGTCACGGACATAAGGTGACGCCGTCGCAAGGTTAACGTGGCCAAGACGAAACCCTAATGGCGGCGACACGACGGCGTCACTAAACATAAGGTGACGCCGTCGCAATTGTAATCTTATATATAGAATCCGAATTTTTCAGTCTTGGTGTAGAGAGTCTTTGGAGTAAAAACCTAAAACCGAACCTAAGGTGTCTTGTACAGTATTTTAGGGTTTTTAACCCTATCTTACACCAAGATAAGTCTTTGCTTCATTAATTCAATTATGTCTTTGATTATTTGTGTGTATGCTTGCATGTTCTCCATGTCCGGCTAATTTATTTGTGTGTTTGCTTAGGAAGTATGAAACTTAATTATTGAATATTGATTGGTTGTTTCTTATCTTAGTTGATTAATGATCTAGTAATGCGATAGGTCATTCGTTGTGTACTTAATGCTTGATTCATCTTTGTGAACCTTAGAGTATGATTACCTGAGTGATTGTAGGCTAAAACATCCGAAGAGTGCCTTAGAGTAGGAGTCTATAATCTCTATGTGGATTTGTAGACAAGACCCTTTGGTAAGTTCAAAGAGTTAGGGAGAAACGCATACCCTACAACTTTAGAAACACAACGCAACTAGGAATAAGACGTGACACTCAACCATCAATAGGAGATAATTAAGGAGTAATACAAACTAAGTAAACACATCTTTAAACTATCATACGAGCACACATTAATTAGACATAGACTCCCACAACCTTAGTTTAGATAATTAGATAATAGTAGAGTAATCGGTAGAAATACCAACCCCCCAAATCCAATACCCGAGATTCGTACCTTTCCGTTTTCATAAAATATAAAAAGATAAAAAATAATCTTCCTCAACCTTAACCTTAGCGTAGTAACTCCCTACTAGCATTCCTATTCCCCTAGAGAACGATATCAATACCCGTGGCTTACCCTAATTACTACACTACAACGATTAGGTTCACTGCCTAGGGTGTTATAAAACTTGCTCGAAGAAAAGGAAGTTCCTTTGACCCCGAACGACGCGTGTAGCGTTATCAAGTTTTTGGCGCCGCTGCCGGGGAATAGAATAGCTAGTTAGTAGTCCACCTCGTTTAGGTTTCTTTGCTTGATTCCTATCAAGTAAACTTTTTTCTCATTTTTAGATTTCTCTTAGTCTATCCCCCTTCTTCGTGACCTTTGTTCGTAACCATTTTCATTGACTATTCCGTTAGCCATTATGGAGAACGCGAATCCGCCAAAACTTTCACCTAATCAACGAAGTCTACTACATAATCTACCCTTTCCACTCCAAAATGAGATCTTGAGGTTCCAGCAACATCATGATGAATCATTTCCTGAGGCGTGGACTCGAATTAAATATTTATTACAAAAAGTCCTTTGTCATGGTATGGATTTACTGTTTCCACTACAATTCTTTTACACTCGTATCGCCCACGAAACCCAAAGGAGACTTGACTATGTAACGGATGGGGATATTTGGGGACGTGGTGCTCGATTTGCATGGGAAACCTTTGAGATTCACGCCCAATTTAGAAGTGGAACATGGGACCCAAAAAACGAATCTTTAGACCTATTTTCAATTTGGAAACTTCGGTCGGAAAGGTTGTTTAGGAAGGAGATGATTAGAGTTGAGGTACCAAGGTGCATGTCATGGTTAGGCGCTACCACAATACAAAATGAATACATAGGTGATCTTGATAAGATGGAGGATAGAGTAGAAAATCCAACTCCATCGGATAACCCACAAGTCTTACCATCACTTGAGGAACACACATCACCTATAACTTACCCGGAAGAAGTAGAAGAGACTATAGGAACCCCAATTAGAGAACCTTTGGACCAAACGCCATTAGAGAATGTAGGTTTAGATGCTTGTTGTCATGACCTCTCTCTTAGTCCTAGGGAAGTTCCATATTTTGATGAACCGGAGCCTCACTTAAAAACCTTACCCAATTTTCCGTCTTTAGATGTGAATCTTGGAATTGAATTAGGCCCCAATCCACCCATCAAAATAAATAATCCGGGTAGTTGCTTCATAAAGGTGGTAAACTCTAAGCCATGTAGAGTAGAAGCTAATATAGGAGTGACCCATGACCTTACACACTTATATCACCCATTCATGGTTGATAACAAGAAACACTATGGGTTTAAACCGGGTTTATTAGGTCAAGATGGATCCTTAACTAAGAATCTTTTGAAGTTGATAGAAGATGATCCATTTTTAGGAGGGAGATTTGATTCACCCGCTACACCAATAGACTTAGGTAAGGTTATAATGAATGGAGCACACTCCTTTGAGCATATAAATCACCCATCACCCTCTCCTCACGTAGCAAATTTCCACCCTAAGGGTGTGTATTGCTACTATCACCCGCACTTAAACTTAAGTGTAGAAAAAACTTCCCCTTTATCTGTTAAATAAGGGTAGAGTCAGGCTCGTGACTCGAACAAAAACAAGCGCTTCTTGGGAGGCAACCCATGTGTATTTGTTTTTCATTTTTATTTGTGTGTCGTATATCTTTTATTAATTGTTTATTCTCATGTTTAAATTTGTAAAAATGCTTTATTTTGTTTTTAACTTCGTCTTAATTACATATGAAGGTATTTTACATAAGGGATAAGTGTAGGGAGGATTACACACGTTTTCAAAAGAAACGTAAACATGAGAATAACAATTAATTAAAAGATATATATGTTTGTTTGTTCGAGTCAAATGCTTGTATCGAGTCATAATGAATGTTTTGCAGAAATTTTTCCAGATTCTAAAAATGTAAATTTTCCAGAAATTTTTTCCAGAAAATCGCAGACCAGTTTTTGTCAGGATAACCTGACGGCGTCAGGATTGCAACCTGACGGCGTCAGGAAGGAGTAAAAACATCAGATTACTTTCTCTCGTTTTCTGAGCTACTTATAAATTTTTGGAATTTTCCAGGTCTTAATTTTCTTAGAAATTCTGTAAACATTCATTCCACAAGCATTATATCCTAGTTTAAATCGAGTCTTATATATATTATTACCGCCGATTTTACGCGAAGGTTTCGTTTGTTTTCTTCAAGTGTGCAGGTTTAGTTTGTCAAGAAGAAGTTACATAAGATCGGAAGGAGCTTTTCACGCAATAATTCTTCTTGAAAAGAGTTTAACCACCACTTTACACGGATCCTACCGAGTTAATCAGGGGAGTATTAGTTTCTTTCGTTTTTAATTACCTTCTTTTATCATAACTTTGATACTTTCGGGGAACATTGGGGACAATGTTCAGTTTAAGTGTAGGGAGGGAAAATAAAACGGGAACTTTGAAACTATGCTTATCCTTGATTATTTGCTTTGTCCAATTGCACTTTTGTAATAAACCATGAGAAGATGTCGGTTAGGGTAATTTTGGCACCAAATTTAAAATTTTTCATGACATATAGGAGTGGGCCATTAGTCTTAACAAAAGCGTCTCATGGATAGGAAGTTATATGACTAGCACAAAAACCCTTACCACCCAAATTCCACCCAAAATGTGAGGATCGCCCTTAGATTAGTAGGAATTAAAGCATTCATCTTTAATGCTTAGAGTGTGAACCGGTAGTATATTAGATTCTAGAACTTGTTTTGTGATGCATTCCGAGATCGCAAGTGAGGCTACACTTGTGTAGTTAGGAATAACTAAATGATAAGAGGCATTAGGATAACCCTTGTTTGATACCTGTAATATAATTACTTCTTCCACATCGGTTGAGTAATTCCCCCACACCCTTTGCGTTGTACTCATCTTTAGTACACGATACCCCTAGTAAACCCCTCAGAGCCTATCCTTTTCGCGGTTCTCGTGATATTTCGGTTTTTCCGGAATATCAATGAAGAGCATTGTTTACACCCCACCCCCAAATATACACCCAAATCGCCTTAGCCTACCCCTTATGCACTCACTTTTAGTGCATTATTGTTATCACCCCAAACCCTTAGTTCAATTATCTAGTTGCGTGCATAAGTTGCTAAGTCGAGTCATATCCTTTGTATACAGTTTTGGGATGATTGGGATTCATGGGAAAAGTTAAAGTTTATGAAATAACGGGAAGGGAACGTTAAATTCAAATTCCCTTTGTTTACGTAATAATGTACCCCAAGTGTTTTGATCTTTTCAATTCGGGTCAAATTAGTGTTAGAGTAATAAAAACTCAAGTGTAGGGATATGCTTATAAATCCCTAGTATTTTGATGTTATCTTAGAGGATGGTAGAGTAAAAGTGTATGAAAAAAAAAAAAAAAAAAATCGAAAAAAAAAATAGAAAAAGAGAAAAGAAAAAAAAAATAGAGTGAAAAAAAAAAAAAAAAAAAAAAAAAAAAAAAAAAAACATACGGGCTACCATCCTACATCTATCCTTTAAATTTATGTTTGTTTATTTCCGTTACATAGAGTTTTAGAGTGTCGAGTCTTGGCTTAGCAACGCCATTCTTCATATGCAGTAACATAGAGATTTTTGACTTGCCACCACTAAAAAGCCTATCCCACCAAACCCTTATTTCCCTACCGTAAGCCTAACATTACAACCCTTTAAAGACCTCTTTGATAGTCTTTCCTAGGTGCTTACGCCAAAGCGATGGAGGTTTGATCTATTCTCAAGCCTATGGTAATCTATGTACTAGGACCGGTTAATGAGTGTTTATCTTCCATTTCCTATATTGTTATATTTCAATTATACACCTGAGAGAGATGTGAGTATCCAAACACCCCATGTGAGGTGCTAGTATGTAATTTCCGTGCTTGTTATGACTTTTGCGGGGCTTATATGTGTTGTGGACCGTTTTGAATTAATGCTGAATGACCCCTAACTTATAAATTAATTGGCTAAAAGCACATTTGCTTGAGGACAAGCAAATAACAAGTGTAGGGATATTTGATAAGGTTTTAAAAGGTACCATTTTGAGGGGTCGTTTAAGTCCTTATTTGATCACTTTTGTATCCGTTATTGCTTAATATCGTTCCTTTTCACTTTTTAGGTCTCGTGAAGGCAAAATGCTGGAATGGCACTTATTTGGACGAAAAGGCGCGAATATATGAAGAAAATGGCCAAAGTCGAAATCAGACACTCACAGTCGCTGAATGTAGAAGGCGACGGCGTCAGGAGTTATTTGCGACGCCGTCGGAGAATTATTGTGACGGGTCAGAACTCAAAACTCGTGTTTTCAAGAGACGGCGTCTAGTTGTGAAAGAGTAGGCCGTCGCTACTCAGACGGCCTAGATGCGATCCAGACGACGTCAGAAGCTGAAGAGGACGGCGTCACGGACATAAGGTGACGCCGTCGCAAGGTTAACGTGGCCAAGACGAAACCCTAATGGCGGCGACACGACGGCGTCACTAAACATAAGGTGACGCCGTCGCAATTGTAATCTTATATATAGAATCCGAATTTTTCAGTCTTGGTGTAGAGAGTCTTTGGAGTAAAAACCTAAAACCGAACCTAAGGTGTCTTGTACAGTATTTTAGGGTTTTTAACCCTATCTTACACCAAGATAAGTCTTTGCTTCATTAATTCAATTATGTCTTTGATTATTTGTGTGTATGCTTGCATGTTCTCCATGTCCGGCTAATTTATTTGTGTGTTTGCTTAGGAAGTATGAAACTTAATTATTGAATATTGATTGGTTGTTTCTTATCTTAGTTGATTAATGATCTAGTAATGCGATAGGTCATTCGTTGTGTACTTAATGCTTGATTCATCTTTGTGAACCTTAGAGTATGATTACCTGAGTGATTGTAGGCTAAAACATCCGAAGAGTGCCTTAGAGTAGGAGTCTATAATCTCTATGTGGATTTGTAGACAAGACCCTTTGGTAAGTTCAAAGAGTTAGGGAGAAACGCATACCCTACAACTTTAGAAACACAACGCAACTAGGAATAAGACGTGACACTCAACCATCAATAGGAGATAATTAAGGAGTAATACAAACTAAGTAAACACATCTTTAAACTATCATACGAGCACACATTAATTAGACATAGACTCCCACAACCTTAGTTTAGATAATTAGATAATAGTAGAGTAATCGGTAGAAATACCAACCCCCCAAATCCAATACCCGAGATTCGTACCTTTCCGTTTTCATAAAATATAAAAAGATAAAAAATAATCTTCCTCAACCTTAACCTTAGCGTAGTAACTCCCTACTAGCATTCCTATTCCCCTAGAGAACGATATCAATACCCGTGGCTTACCCTAATTACTACACTACAACGATTAGGTTCACTGCCTAGGGTGTTATAAAACTTGCTCGAAGAAAAGGAAGTTCCTTTGTCCCCGAACGACGCGTGTAGCGTTATCATCCACCTTCTGTTTACCTCTCTGGCTAGAACACCTACCCTCTTTCACATCTCTTCCACACAAAATAGCTAGATGTCTATAGTCATTCCTTATATACCATAACTGGTAACCATTGGCAACCTCATAGTTAATCAAACACTTTTTCAGCTGCTCTGGGTGTTCAAATCTCATACCCAATAATGGTTTCATCTCATTCCAAGGTATATTAGGATAAAAAACAGGATATGAAAACCGCTCTTTCACCTCAAATCTGTCATCAATCTCTCTTTGCTCTGCTTCATCTTCCTGTGCATTAACTGAAGAGCTTGTACCTAAATTGGGTCTAGCATCATCTTTAATGAACTTACCATCAACAAGCTTAGTTAGAAAACTATCCTTAAGGTCTACCTTTGGAATAACCACATCTTCTTCACCTACATGTTCTGGACCTACATATTCTGATATATTTTCAAAATCAATTTCATTATCACATTCATCATCTTCATCTACCTCAGCACTAGCATCTACACCCTCTGCTATAACATCATATCCATGATGTTCAACATAGATTTCTACCTTGCAACCATTATCAAACGCTAATTTGATACAATTTGCTAACTCACTATCATTCCTTAAATATTTCAAATGTTTACCCAACTCTTGTTTAGGATCACAATAGTACATACCTTCAACAGGAAACATACAGCACTCTTTGACAATCTTTAACAGCCTCGCATGGTTGCAATTACCCAAATCAGCATTCTCTACAATATCAACATCGCCATTGCTGTAGGACAAGGGATCGTAGATAAATGTACCTTCGTGATGAACAACAAGGGATATCTTCTTCATGGTTTATGTCAATTTTGTGATTATGATGATTACATAATTATGGTTTATGTGAATTGGGGGAAATAGAAACGTTTTTGGTAAAGTGATATCTGAGTACGTTTCCATGTCTACTTGGCAACCCACGTATATAGAGTTTAAAAAAAGAAAAAAAAATCCACGTAATTTACTTGGCAAGCCACGTATGAAATTTGTGACCATATTGACACAAAAAAAAAGTACAAGTCCTATCCGAGTAACAAAAAAAGTACACGTACCATATCGGTACATTTGAGAAAGTAGGTAGCTATTTAATAGCCTAAACCCTAATAAGATATGATTATATACCACTGATCACTCACAGTAAACATGTTTATATGATCCCCACCAATTAACCTACCTCCAATCCTTCTCTCTGTATATTTGTTCTTCTAGATATAGTGAAAAGTATCATTTTGAGGAGAAACATGATGTTTTCACCCATGACTTTGCTCACCATTAAGTCAAAAAGTCACGTCTTTACAATAAGGCAAAGGGCAAATAGACCTCCATAAATTAAAGATAACAAGGACCCACAATTATCCCCATCTTCTATATATACTAAGTAACACAAACTGATCGAACATATATATGTATATCACCCAAACCCTTTTTTCTAACAACCCACAAGCACTTTTTTCAGATAAACAAATAATAATGTCTTCATCCAATCACGACGACCTTGCTCACCTAAAAATCCCCCTTGAAGATATACTATCAACCACCAACAGCTTTTCTGACAAAAATCTCAGCTCCACGCAGAAGATGCATCTGAAAAGGATTACGTGGGACAGCTCTTGTGGTCCGGTGAGTTAATCAAAATTTTAGCTCGGAGGTTAAATAAAGAATGGTTTGGAGACCAACAGTTTTGGATGGAGGTTTCCATGATTTCTAGTCTCAAGCACAAGAATCTAGTTTCTCTTGTTGGATTTTGTGATAATAATGATGAGAAGGTCATCATTTACAAGTTTGAGACCAGAGGAAGTCTTGGCAACTATCTAAGTGACCCGATGTTGTTGACATGGGTGCAAAGATTGGAGATATTTATCGGTCTTGCGCAAGCATTGAGCTACATTCATTATGATGAGTCACGTGATTTTAGCGTAATACACCGCAACATCGATAGTCCATCGATTAATTTAAATGACGACTGGGAACCCAAGTTAGGTGATTTTTTACGTTCCATGAAGATCAAAGCATCTAAAAGGCACATTTCTTTCTGTTAACAGATACATTGCATCTCAATGGAGAATCTTATCTATAGACAAGTTGATCATGCAAGTTGCACTACAAGTGCCAAGGTGAAATGCCTATAAAAGGCAATGATCTATGCTTCATTTATTCGTCCCATTTAATTAGAGAGTTTGTAATATCTCCTAATACAAGAGATATAAGTGTTTATCCTTATAGTTAGCGAGAAGGTTTAACTCCTAGTTTTCATCATAGTGAAACGTATCCTTCCTTGCCCGTGGTTTTTACCATATTGGGGTTTTCCACGTTATATCCGTGTGTCATCTTTTATAGTATTTCATATTTTAGTAGTGGGTTTGCTTCATACTTTTCTCATTGTGGAAATTAAAGATGAAGGCTATCCTTAGAAAGGATAAATGTTTGGCGGCCATTGACGAAAGGCCAGTGGAGGTCACGGATGATAGTAAATGGGACAAGATGGATGGAAATGCTATTGCAAATCTTCATCTGGCATTAGCAGATGGAGTTTTGTCAAGCATAGAGGAGAAGAAGACTGCAAAGGATATTTGGGATCATCTTGCTCGACTATACGAGGCAAGATCGCTCCACAACAACATTTTCCATAAGAGGAAACTTTATGCTCTGCACATGACGGAATTTACTTCAGTGACTGAGCACGTTAATAACCTAAATACTTTATTTTCTCAGCTCACGTCTTTGAGTTGTAAAATAGAGCCACAAGAACGTGCTGAAATTCTACTTCAAAGTTTACCTGACTCATATGACCAACTCATAATCAACTTAACCAGTAATGTTCTTTCTGACTATCTAGTCTTCGATGATGTTGTGGCCGCTATTCTGGAAGAAGAAAACATGCGTAACAATATGGAGGACAGACAGACCAGTTCAAGACAGGTGGAGACTTCGGTGGTGACGAGAGGGAGGTCAACGGAACCTGGCTCCAGTGGGAGTCACAATCATGGTAAATCTAGAACAGGAAGGAAGAAGAGTTTTAAATGCTACAGATGTGGCAAGCCGGGTCACTTTAAGAAAGATTGTCGGGGTTTAAATACCTCTAATCCTCAGGGAAATTTTGCAAGCGCTTCAGAAGATGGTAACGCTCTGTGTTGTGAAGCAGCGGTTGCAAATGAAGGTAGGAAAAGATTTGCAGATGTATGGTTGTTCGATAAGGGAGCTACTTTTCATATCACCGCAAGAAGATAATGGTTTCATCAATATAAACCTATCTCTGGAGGCGGATCTGTGTACAGTTGCAATGATCATGAACTAAAGATCGTTGGAATTGGAAATATCATGGTGAAGGTGCATGATGGTACAGTTCGTACTATTCGGGATGTGCGACACGTGGAGGGCCTGGGAAATAATCTATTGTCTCTAGGACAATTGGATGATCTTGGTTGTAAGGTTGAAATACAAAACAAGATCATGAAAGTTATAAAAGGTGCGCTTGTACTTATGAAAGATGAAAAGGTGGCTGCAAACTTATACCAACTGAAAGGAGAGCTAATGGAGGAGGCGGAAGCATCTGTTGCTTCACATAGTTCAAGTCATAGAGTTGCAGTAACATGGCATCAGAAGCTTGGACATATGTCAGAACAAGGAATGAAGATTCTAGTTGAAAGGAAGTTAATTCCTGGCCACATAAAGGTTTCTTTACCTTTCCATGAGCATTGTGTTATCAGCAAGCAGCATCGCCTAAAATTCAAGACATCAAATTCTAGAAGTGTCTCTGTTCTAGAATTGGTTCACTCTGATGTGTGGCAGGCACTGGTTCTATCCCTGGGAGGAGCAAAGTATTTTGTATCCTTCATTGATGACTATTCCAGGAGATGTTGGGTGTACCCAATCAAGAAGAAGTCTGATGTGTTTGAAGTTTTCAAGGTTTACAAAGCGCGGGTTGAGCTTGATTCTGGAAAGAAGATCAAGTGTTTGAGGACAGATAATGGAGGCGAATACACTGGTGATGAATTTGATACTTTTTGTAGGCAAGAAGGAATCAAAAGGCAGTTCACAACGGCATACACTCCTCAACAGAATGGAGTGGCAGAGCAGCTGAACAGAACCTTGTTAGAAAGAGCAAGAGCAATGTTGGCAGCTGCAAGCTTGGAAAAATCGTTCTGGGCAGAAGCAGTCAATACCGCATGTTATGTGATAAATCGTTCACCTTCAACTGCAGTTGAGTGGAAGACACCAATGGAGATGTGGATGGGAAAGCCAGTCAACTATTCAGACCTTCATATATTTGGAAGTCCTGTGTACGTTATGTACAATTCTCAAGAAACTACAAAGCTGGATCCGAAATCCAGAAAATGTTTGTTCTTGGGGTACGCTGACGGAGTAAAGGGGTATCGCTTGTGGGACCCCACTGCCCACAAAGTAATCGTCAGTAGAGATGTTGTCTTTGTGGAAGACAAAATTCAAGATAATGAAGAAGGTGATAGCACTACAAAAGAAACTACATCAATACAGGTGGAAAAGCAATTTCAGTCAAGTGATTCTTCTGAAGCCGTACCACAGCACGAGGTGAATGAGACAACCGAGTCTCAAGCTCCAATTGTGACAACTCGCAATTTCAGGTCATTTCCCAAAACAATTCATACTTCACTATTTCAACATTTATCGTAAACTAGGTTTACGTGTTCCAAATTCGCGTAACCTTTAAGGTTTAGCGGCGAATTCATGATCATATCATCACGTACATTTCATATGGACTAAGATTAGTCTACATTTCATTTGCATCATTTGCATCATATTAGTTCATTCATGACATTTCATTTCACATTAAACGCGTAATTTTTATATTAAATAAACGTTATCGCGTGAGTTATTATTTTAACATTTAACCCGTTACTTTCAAAAATGATCCCGATGTATTTTTAAACTTACATTTAGTTCATAAAAACTATATTTTTAGTTTTCCTAGTGTTTCAAATTTATTTGGTACATAAATCGTTAAAGTTAAATTATTACGACGTTTTCTTAAAAATTATACGATAATTATTTTATCACTCAATTTTCACAAGGAATGTATTTCTACAATTTTTATTATCTCATTACATTCTATTTTGATCTATCAAAAACTTACTTGTACCAAAATTTCCATTTACCTATACTTGTACATTTTCTTACACATTTACTACACTTTCTCACAAATTATATACAAGTAAATGTTTACATTATACATTTGATAAAAAAAAAATATCCTTGAGAAACATAATCCCCAAAAACCGGCTAGGGGGAAGGTAAACATTTAATGAGTTAGTAAACTTTTCCTTGATAGTATAGAATTATACACTACCTTCACTTCACATATTATTCATCTCATTATTTCAAAGTGAAGTAAACTTTTCTCTCTTCTTGTTCTTCTCTTCCAAAAACCGGTTACACTAAAGTGATATCAAGGGATCCTCAAAAATTTTATAAGCTCAAGTTAAGTACAACCTAGATCACACTCTTTATAAGGTTTTGAAATAAAAACCTAGAGTGTTTAAGTTTAACCTTGGTTCCTTGCACCTCATCATATTCATTTGTAAGCATGTCTCTTTCATTTTTCATGTTTCCTTTTCATTACATATTCATCTCTTCATTTTTGGAGCAACATGCAAGACATATGTGATTTATACCATTTTACATGATTTTAGAGTATATATATATATATATTTGGTCATCCTATAATTATCCCCTTGGTATTCATTGGTCTTGATGATGTCTAGGAACCCATGACACCCTAAGAAGGTGTATGGTAGGATTAGATTAGTTTTGGAGTTGATTTGAAGGGATTAGAATAGGTTTTGTCCGAGAAAAACTATTTTCGATAAGTTATAAATTATGTTCTGTCCTTGTTTCATTTTTCTGGAAAAACCGACAGTTGGTACGAAACTTTGGCCTTGATATTTAGAAAATATACTTTAAAACGAATCCGTGGCCGCTTGAACGGATAAAAACGGAGTTATAACGAAGAAGTTATGGATTTTACAAGTTTGACGACGAAAAATATAATTTTCAGAAATTTCAGCATACTATATTTTTCTTGTACGAGTCAAAAACGAGCCTTAAGCTTCACAAATTATTTCGACTTGTCAAAAATATATTAGTTTACTTCGATACGAAGCTAAGGACGTATTATACGTAGAAAACGGATTTGAAACGACAAAGATATGCATGTTTTCATAAACTTGCCGTAACTATTATTTTCTGAAAATCTATATTATTTTTACGATACAAGTATTTTAGTAGCTGTAACGTCCATGTTGAGGGCTGTTTTTAACGAGGTTGTGAAACTTTTTGGAACGAATTGTCTTCTAATAAAATCAAGTTCACCGAGCATATTTTTCAAAACGACAAGCCGTTTGTATAGCGGAGTTGTAGTAAATTAATTACGGATGTTCAAACTTGGCCGAAACTCATTTTTCTGCACAACAATTAGCCAAAATCACTATCTTTAACCCTTATTATCTTTATGTTCGAGACCTTTATGACGAAAACTCCTGAACTGAAACTTCTAGATATCGATACAAACTTTCCAAAACAGTCGAGTTCGTTCTCTAACGATCGACGTACACTGTTTTACGACTAGTTTTTCAAAGCCATTTTTGTCACTTCCAAGAAATTTCCGACGACATTGTTTTACGACGAAAAGTGATAATTTCATTATAAATCATTATAAAACCGTTGTAGGATGACATTTTGACGTAAAAACTTGTAAAGTCATCATTGAAGGGTCAAGACGTCAAAAGAGTATTTTTCGACGATGAGTAATATTTTCAAACTCACAAATGGTATAAATAACATACGAAATGCATGCATAACATTACATTGCAACTCATGACATATCATATCATTCACAATAGGTCAAGATTAACGCATCACATTATACCTCAGTGTAATCACTCTTGTCATCGCCTCAGTTTACCATGTGAGTTTCATAGCCCCTACCTTTACTTGCTTTCATAACTGTTTTGGGGGAGATACATGCTCAAACTGTTTTCATTTACTTTCACATGTACTTTAACATATAAGGATTACTGTGAGTTTTCATAGCCCCATTTTCGATTGTTTTTATACTACTTTTGGGGGAGATACATGCTCAAACTGTTTTCATTTACTTTCACAAGTACTTTAACTTTTATGGATTACTGTGAGTCATAGCCCCACTTTTTCTAGTTTTAATTATTTATGAAACTCTTTGGGGGAGATGCATGCTCAATAATGTTTATTACATTCATGACTATTTGCAAATTACATGTTTAGCCGAACTGAATGCTTAGTCATGCGTAGTAACAGTTTTGCCATATTTAGAACTTTCATATTATATTCATTGAGCTAATGGTCTTGGTATAAACAGTGAACTAATGGTCTTGGTATATTCATTGAGCTAATGGTCTTGGTATAAACAGTGAACTAATGGTCTTGGTATATTCAGTGAACTAATGGTCTTGGTAGAATCAGTGAACTAATGGTCTTGGTAGAATCATTGAACTAATGGTCTTGGTACAATCCTGAGCTAATGGTCAAGGAACAATTTGAAACCATACGAATTATGTGTTATATTAAGTAACTGTGGATACATTAAGTTAGGCACTATTTTGTGAATTCATTTGACGATGTGGGTTTGAACATAAACTATATTACATTTTGGCAGTGGGTTGTGAATACACAGGTTGCAAGTTTTGTATGGGCGGAACTTGGAACTGAGTGGATTTACAATGCCTTTGCTGCATAAACGATTTTGAAAGGCTTTACATTTCAACACAAACTCTATGAACTCACTCAACCATTGTGTTGACACTTTAGCATGTTTTATCTCAGGTATCTAAGGCATTCACTTCATGGCATGCATATGGGCACATCATGGAGTCGTGATGACGACGCGTCTCACTTGGGTTTTACTTACTTTAAACATCGTTTGTATTGTAACAAACTTATTTCCGCACAAATTGATTTTCATTGGGACCTACTTTGTAAACTCTGATTGTTTTATTAAATCAAACGATGTATTTTCCAAACGACACTTTAGGTCGTTCAATATAACTATGATTGTGATGCTATGACAGTCAATCCCCAGGAATTTCATTCCGCTGCAAAACAGGTAATTTGGGGGTGTGACACCAATGACTCGTACTCTTAATCGTGAAAGAAAATGTCCGGTGTGGCACTCGGATTATGTTATGGAGGGCAACGTTGCATACTGTCTTCTTACAGAAGAAGGAGAGCCATCAACTCTTCAGGAAGCACTGAATAATTCAGATGCATCATTTTGGATGGAAGCAATGCAAGAATAAATTGAAGCTCTTCATAAGAATAAAACGTGGGAACTGATGCCACTACAAGCGGGAAGAAAACCCATTGGAAACAGATGGGTGTATAAGATCAAGAGGAACGGTGATGACCAGGTGGAGAGGTATCGTGCAAGATTGCTAGTCAAAGGATATGCTCAGAAAGAAGGAATCGACTTCAACGAAATATTTTCCCATGTGGTTCGAATGACAACTGTTCGAGTGGTTCTGGAAATGTGTGCTACGTATGATTTACATCTAGAGCAACTAGATGTGAAAACTGCATTTCTTCATGGAAATCTTGAGGAAGAAATTTACATGCTCCAACCAGAAGGTTTTAAACAAAAAGGAAAAGAGAACTTGGTTTGCAGGTTAAACAAATCTTTGTATGGGAGCCCAAATTGCCTAAAGACTATAAAGAAATAATCCAGATGTCAAAGTGCCCAGAAATATATTCTACCAAAAAGAAAGAGGAACTTTACAACATTTTTTGTAAGGGAATCCTCCTTCAACTGGACAAAGTGGTAATCAGTTCATTCTTGTAGCTCGTTTATTTGGTGTTTCCCGTTTTCTATGTATCTTTTCTGTATTGAGAGATGATTCAAAATCACGCATGCATTTATACATCATACACACTAAGTCTGATTTGCATTTCGGTTGTATAACAGTTGTTGTCATTCGTTGGTAATGGAGAAAGAAATGAAATGGTTTCAGCCACAATGTTTTCCTACATAAACAGTTGTCCACATGAGTGGAAATCTCTTTCAGAATCGAGGTTATTCTCTTTACCTCTCCACCTTTGTTAGTTTTTAAATGATAAGCAAACATATGCATTTTATTGGTAGAAGTATGTTATGCTTTTTAATGTTAAAGTATAAGGTTATTATCTTTACCATTTAATGCATGATAAGTTGTATATGGTAGCATAATATTACAGTATTTGGAAATATATTAGCTACAATATTTTGTAGCTAAATGGCTATAATTTTTAACTACAAATAGTGGGTCCTTGATTTTTGTGTGGGTCCCTGATTTATTTCTTATGTATTTTTGTGTGGAGATGTTAGATATTTCCGACTTGAACATTGAAATCAAGACAAGAGCTTTTTATCTCTGGATGTTGTCTATGGGGTCTATTTAGTCTTCAAATTTTGTGATTCAAGAAACTTTGTAAACCTGTGTATGTTAACCTAAATTATAGAAAGGGACACGAAAGTCTACATGCATATTTCGCAACATGGAGAGATGAGCAGTGGATGATGATCGAGTTGTATCGTTTCTTGAATCAGAACGAAGACGTTGTTTTTGAGTTTTTAGTTGAGCGTTTTTCATCGTACTATTGTGGAGACGCTGCAGTTTATGTTGAAGGCATTGAATTTCGAGCCATTGACAAAGTAAGCTTGAAAATATCCCATGGTTACATTATATGTTCTTTTGTTTAAGTTGTAAATTGGGGATATGAATGCACGGTGACAAAAAGAATCATGTTATTAATTGCATATCTAACATAACTGGTAATTGTACACAGGTGAAACACGAAGAGATCGGAACATTGAAGGAAGTCCAACAAGTCTTGAAATCAGACTTCAATGTGGGTCAAGCGCAACAATTGCCAACTAACTTTGAAGAAATATTCAAGATATGCAGAAACTATGACGATTTGTTCTGGTTGGGCGAAGTCGAAGGAAAGAAACTTCTTGTGCTTTCGGCAAAGGCAGCTTTAAACAAATTTTCTAATGTGGATATTTTTACTTCAAAACCACTAGCCCAATCCAGGTTTGTTTCTTTTTATATTGTTATAAAACTAATTTGTTAGTCACGAATAACCATATTTGATTATTCAAGGTCCAAATCTTAATTGCTTTCTGGTTAAATTGTTAAAATTCATGAATGATGGTTGATTATAGTTTCACTTCTTGGATTTAGTTTCCTGTTCTTGACAAGTACGTAATCGATCATAACATATATCTTACATGCAGATTTCAAGAGGTGATTGAGCTTTTACCACAACAAGTATTTCATCTCAAATGCACGATCAAAAGTCAAATGTTGTCACCGGTTACGGAATATGGGTGTTACGTTGTGTTCAAGCTTTCAGAAAAATGCCAAGGGCTGCATTGTCCAGTGAAAGTACAAGATGTACTCCATAAAGAAAACAACGAGGTTGAATTTGTTTATTTTATAACCCCAAGCCCATCGAATACAAACGACATTACTCGAGTTCCAAAACAAAGGGAAGATGGATGGATGGAGATTCAACTGTGCAAATTCAACTCAACTCATGCATTTAAGAATGACTCTCTTTCTATGAACATGAAATTTACAAGTCATGAAGGAATTATGTCCGGACTTATTGTATACGGTCTCGAGTTTCGACCAATGTAAAAGATCTTTTCCTGTACTTATTGTCTGGCCTTATAGTAATGGGATCTGCATATAAATTTGTTTAGAATTGTTAGTTTATTAATGTAAATTTTTGTGAAAAGTACAAATGTGTATTGGCAAAGATATTGTACAAGACACATCCTTTATATGGTGAAATTCATGTTAGTGAGATATAGTCGGCAGGCTATTCAATGCTAGGTGGTAAGCTAGATTGAGTTACACACCAACTGTTTCATATAATGGTGTTGTGGATTGGTCATGTTTGTAAGACCCTTCGACACTTGTTGCTAATTAGATTTTATTTATTATTATTATTATTTATAAGGCTTTTTCTAACTTATGCCACTATGGCATTTGTTAAACACAATTAATAAACTTAAATTATCTTGTTTAAATGTTAGTTTACATTAATAGTTTCCTAAATCTCTTCTAATTACCATGATTAACTTTGTATTATTTAGAAATATATTTATTTTAAGGAACAATTTAGTTCATTTAATGCTTCTAAACAAATGACATGGTGGCACATATTAGAAAATCCTATATATATATATAAGATACATTGGCTTGGACACTAAGCTATGTTAACCTAATGGGCTAGGCCCGACCCTAATACATATTTTCACAATAACAAAAAGGCTTCAGGGATGCTACTAGCTAGTTTATCTGATTTCGCTCAATAAAAACCGAATGTCCACTAAATAAAAAAAACCATTTACTTAAAGGTGATTCTAGTCTTGTGTCCCAATAGTACCCATGTTGTGTCAGAAGCTCTCCAATCAAATGGTTGTAGGTTCAAGTCCTGCTTAAAACATGTAAAATAGATTTTGGGATATAAATATTGTGATATAGTAAATTGCTTTTTTTATAAATAGGGATTTTCTAATATGTGCCACCAATCTATGTAATCACCGTAATATGTAAATCAATCAATTTCAATACATGGTTCATTATACATATCAGTTCATTACCGTTTACATGGTATCACAGCGAGGTTATCAAGAATCCGAAGTTAGGGTTCGTTTGTGTTTGTACCAAGGGAGTTCATTCGACAAACAATTGACAACCATTTATTTCAGTCATATTCGTGGGAGTATTTCAATGAATGAGCTAGCTAGCTAGAAGTGTTGTTGTTTTACAGTTAAGTAGCATGGAAATTAATTAAGGTTTGGATAAATGATATTGGTTGGGAGTATGGAGCTAGCTTGTTGCCCGGAGTAGTTGAGAATAACTCAATAACTATCATTTCTTCGACCTCATGTATAATTGAACATGTTTCTTTCGAACAGAGATCGATAAGTAGATGTAAGTGATAAAGTCGTGATTATAGAAGGTAGGAATAGTTTCTTTTTGAGTTTCGGTGCTAGACTTTGTATCGATCACAAAAAGTAAAAGTTGTTGATTTACCTAATTGTAAAAGAACTACCTTCAAGTAATTTTTATTTAAAAAAGAAGAGAGAAGGTAATTAGCAAGGATACAAAAACTTACTACTGTGGTATATATGTGTGGATCTAACAAGCACAAAAGAAAAAATAAAATACATACAAAAATTACACATCCTTCTTGGATATAAATACTACATACAAAAATGGATGTTGTGTGATTCAAATTTGGCCAGTTTCGATCTTACCAAAGACAAGTGCTCCTGCAAAAACGAAATTACATGTTAGTTAGTGGAATGTCGTCAATTTAAAGGATTAGTGATTTTGAGATGTATCAGAGATTTACCAAGAGTAGGCATTAAAACTGACAATGCAAGTGTTCCTGCAAGTTTGTGTGGGAAACCGGTCTTGAGCATATCTACAATTTCGACATGTCCAGTAGTAAATTCTACTATATTTGAAGGGGTTGCCGTTGGTAGCAAGAAAGCAAATTGTGCTCCAATGGCTCCGGGAACCATAAGGAGAAGAGGATGAACGTTAATGTTTTGTGCGATTTGAATGAGTAATGGGACAAGGAGAGTAGTGGTGGCGTTGTTTGATGTAATTACACAATTATATATCTATTTATCAATGTCCAACATACACATCTAAATAGATTGACATAAGTCGATCTAAATAGTTTAAAACGAAGTTTTAATTGGTAAAACTATTCAACCCCCTTCTAGTTTTCCACACATTACATAAGAGAATTGTTTATGCATCGTAAAGTAACACAATAACGATAATAGAAAACTAACGACCACAAAAATTATAGATGATAAATGTTTATGGGTTATAAATGACACATTCAAGAAGCAACAACTGAAACACGAGTTTTTAAGATTATATGTATTTTGTCGGCTCGGGTTTTTTTGATTTGGTATTTTGCTAAAACCAAACTGAACCATAAAATTCGATTTTTATAAATTACAAAAAACGAATCATCGGTTTCGGCTTTTTGATTTCGGTTTCTCGGTCTTTTTCGGTTTAGGTTCGATTTTTTGGTTTTTTTTTGCACACCAAAAAAATTTATCTTGAAATTGCGGTTTACAAAACCCCAAACTATTATTTAGAAATGTTTTTTTTATAAAATTGTCATTTAAAATTAAATAGACATTTAAATTTTTTGGTTTGATGCATATTTGCCCAACTTCTTGTATAATAGACATGCATATGATACCATGTTTAATGATAAGAAGCTTGTATGTTTAGCTTTATTCACGACTAAATATTACAAATTTAGCACGAACTTAATCATAATAAACTCTAAGGGAACGTTTGGTAGAGTGAAATTTAAAGAAATAAAATGAAGCACAAAAATCAAATTCACATAAGTGAATTCTCAAAGAAATTCAATAAAAGTTCCAGTGTTTGGTAACACCAGAGAATTGACTTCAAAAATCAGTAAAAAGAATTGTAACAAATAAGATAGAAATGAAAAATAACTTAAATCAACTATCCATTACTTGCAAACATCATATTACCAAAATACTTGATTGCATACAAAAGACAAGCAGCTTGATTACGGTCATTAGAACCCTTTGACATTACCTTGATTACCTAAAAGCTATACATTACTTGCGAACATCATATTACAATAAGTAACGAAGACATGGCTTCATACAAAAGTACATGTTAATAAACCAAGTAACCTTATACAAAAAAAAGGTTTTTAAGAAATAAATAAAAGGGTTTTAAGAAATAAATTACTTATGTGGATTTTCTTGCAACCATTTGTACTATCCTAATCTTTTTCCCTTGATCATACCCGAAAAGCATTTCAGCTTTGAACAGGCACTTACCAATAACATCTTTCGCTTCCAAAGCTTCCTCGAAGGTGATCCCCGATAAAGCATCAAGTTCATTATAAACTCTCTTCATCAAATCAATCTCACACTGAATTTTTCTTTCATCTTCGTTAGATATTTTACTTAAGTTTATGTTCATCTCATTCCCAATGGCATTGATGGTGTTATTAAACGTATCACATGAGCTAGAATAGATATGAATAAACGCATATGTCTTACATCTTTTGCGTTTGGTACCTTTACCCCCCACATTTTCTAGAGACGGATTAACACCCAAATCAACATCTATGCCTTCATAATCAGTTGACGTATGTGGAAAATTAGAAGGGGGGTTGAATAGTTTTACCGATTAAAACTTCGTTTTAAACTATTTAGATCGACTTATGTCAATCTACTTGATGTGTATGTTGGATGCTGATATATAAGTATATAAATAAGTAATGCAAGAGTAGAGAGTAAGAAACACAAAACCACGACACGAGTGTTTATAGTGGTTCGGCTACAAGGACACCTTCCTTGCCCTACTCCACTCCCCGAGTCACCTACTCGAGAGTTCGTAAGCACTACACAACACAAACTCCTTGTGGCGGAAAAGCCTTCACAACGTCGCCTACTCTTTATCCGGTACAAGGCTAGACACCGGGTTCTTCCACGAGGTAGAACCAAACCTATCACAACGTCGCCTACACTTTATCCGGTACAAGGCTAGATACCGAGTTCCATTACAAAGGAGGAACTACTACCCAACACTACACAACACCTATCCCAAAGGAGACACACTCCTTATAACAACATCATCACACTAGTACAAAAACGGGATTTGGTCACGCATGGTTGAAATGGAACAGCCACACATTCGCATATTTGTGTGGCTGAAGGTACGAAAATTGACAACATGTACTAATTAGTCACACATGAAAATTTTGATTGTGTGACCATTAGAACTGTATCGCCACACAATTGAACGTTGTGTGGCTAAAGGTATTTGGTGATTTTGTTTCAGATCATTTAGCCACATATGAATTTGGAACGCGTGACAAATACAAGTAACCTTGATGCGTTAGTCACATGAAGTAATTTTTTGTGTGTCTAAATCATAGAGTCAAGTTTTGTCACACATTATTTAAGGGTGACTGATATGTTTTGCCAACTCTTTAGCCACATCTGAAATTGGAACAAGTGACAAATGAAAAGTAAGGTTGAAGCATTAGTCACGATATACATATAAACAGTGACAAATATATGTCACACACTTGAACACTGTGACCAAAAGCCATATATGGTCACACTAAATGTTTTGTCACACATTCGTTAAGTGTAGCCAAAATCCAGTACATATGTTCACGTAAGTTAATATGTGTGTTTAAAGTTTAGTTTGTGTTAGCTTGCCGAAAGCTAATCTATAAAGTCACATTTGCTACTAACACCGTGACCAAATGCCATATATGGTCACGCTAAACATTTTGTCACACATATTATTTAAGTGTAGCCAAAATCCAGTACATATGGTCACGTAACTTAATATGTGGCCATTGGATGATGAATAGTCACTCAAAATACACGTTTCGTCACTTTAAACACCATATGGTCACACTTATTAACACTTTTAGCCACTTTATGGTTAATTTTATGTGACTAAATACCCAAAACAAACATGCTTTGTGTGACTAAATGTTAGAAAAGGCCACACAAACATAAAATTCATGTGGCAATTGGATGATCAATAGTTACACAAAAGACACCTTTCTTCACTTGAAACACCATATGGTCACACTTATTAACACTTTTAGCCACTTTATGATTAATTGTATGTGACCAAATACCCAAAACAAACATGCTTTGTGTGACTAAATGTTAGAAAATGCCACACAAACATAAAATTCAAGTGGCCATTGGATGATCAATAGTCACACAAAAGACATATTTCTTCACCTTAAACAACATATGGTCACACTTATTAACACTTTTGGCCACTTTATGCTTAATTGTATGTGACTAAATAACAAAAGAAACATGCTTTGTGTGATTAAATGTTAGAAATGGCCACACAAAAAGAAATTTGATGTGGCCATTGGATTATCAATAGTCACACAAAAAACTATTATGTTTTTCATAAACAGAACTAACTACGAATACTAAACAGACTTATCTTAGGTCTGCCAGACTTAACCTTCTACTGACAGCCTTAACCACTAAAACTAACCTACCAGACTTAACTTTGTACTGGCAGCTTTAACCACTAAAGTTTTCTTTTTTTAAGTAGACCACAACACAAAATATTTTTTTTTGGGTGCAAAGATGAACTTGTATTAATCAAGGAAACTTTGTAAAATGAAAAAATCAACACGCACTGATATGGACAAGTCCCATATCAAGTTGCATACTAGGCATCTGTTATAACTGTTCTTATAAGTCTGATAACAAAAACAAACTGCCCATATCATACAACCATGGACAGATGACAACCAGCACAAAACCATCACAAAGAATACCTTTTAATGCACCAGTATGAACCATACACTTCCAGATAGGGGCTATACCAAGTAGTTTACATTCCATCTCATGAATGGCTTCAACTACTTGGGAACACACACCCTAAATGAAGCCAACCAAATCCTACACAATCCTAAAATCTGTTTATAAACGTGTCTACCAATAACAACTGATAACGCCTGGAATTACGTTTTAGCACATGCTAAATACTGGAATTATAACTGGATTACGGGAAGACACCGAAGCTTGGTCATCGATGACAAAGTCAACAAGATTGAATCTGGCCATTTTGTTTCGTTCCCACTGACACTCCTCAACAATCTCTCTCCATATGGCGTTTATGGTAACGTGGTTCTTGCTTCTAGGCCTATCTCTGTGGTGTTGCAGATTCACGTTCACATAAAACTCCATGTCTTCCCGGTATCTCAGCAATGCGTTATGGTACTTCCACATGTGATTTCGCTTCATAAACTTATGTGGTATGTTTTGCATTAAAAAGAACAATGTAGTATGCTAATCAAAAGTATGTCCATGTGTTGAAGCATATATTAGTTTTTGCGAAAGCAGATAATGACTGAAATGGTCCGATTTGTATCATTACTTACGAAACGACTCCTGTCCGTGACATATGCAAGGATGGGCGCGTAAAAACAATCCCTTTCACTTTCATGCTCTGTACATTCGTTCCATGCACATATGTGTTTCATACGCTCATCTGCAATTGGAATTTAATAAAAATGGTAATTAATAATTTAAAAGCTATTATATGGAAAGGTTTATTTTTAAAATAAAATCATAGATTATGTCTACACTTTGATTAACATACCTTCATCTACGGGGTTTCTCATGAACGGTCTTGTACGATTCAGCTCTATACGTTGCACAAGTTCAGAACGTATCATCAATCCATTTTCAGCAAATGGCATCAGGGAAAGAGTATTATTTAGGAGATTTGTGAAAACAACTCTTGTGCCACCAAACAGGTTTTCATCGTGAACCAATACATTCCATCCGTGCCCACCAAACTCATGCACGTGTCTGTTTTCCTCCAGCATTTCAATTTGACGGTGAGTGATAGCTGCTACGGGCACGCCAGCAACAAGAACGTCAAATTGGTTATTGTCAGTATTGTCCCGGAAATTGCAAGGAATGACCTACGTAACAGTTTAGTTTAAAGAAAACATTAGCGGGTCAAACAATTAAAATAATCCCCATTTTCAACAAACTTATACAATGTATTGATTAACATTTTTTTCTTACCAGAGGTTGTGCAGGATATTCATCCAACGTAACCAGGCACCTACGTTGTCTGTAACCTAGAAGAGCCAGATCGTATCCAGGGTATTCGTGGCCTGCATCGTTGTACCCTGTTACATAATAACAGTCTTCTTCCTGACGAATGAAATGGAATGTGGCCACATTGATGTATTGGCTTTGATCAATAAAAGCTTGCCACTCGGACCCTTGCAAAGTAATGCGACCACGAACCAATTTCCAGTAAACCTTGTGTTTGGTTCCCCTATTGTGGATTAGGTATATCCAGCGTTTCTTGGGGTACAGTGTTTCAGTAAACAAAGCAGGAAGCATCTTAAATTTAAAAAGTAAGCACGTATATCAATTTGATGGTTGCATTGATAAATTTATAACCTTAAGTAAGCATTTTAAGTACAACTTACCTGCAATGTCCTAATGTTTGTGCGGTTTGCCTCCACCAACAATTGGATGCTCATTCTATTTTAAAACCACAATCGTCTTAATGGTCAATAAGGTTATCACATATGCATAACATTCAACTAATACAAGTCTTAGATGATCAATACATCTTTATCATTAAGGTGTCAAACAAAAAATGATTGAAGATGTACTACTACATATTTAACTATGTTTCAAAAACCAATAATCATATAGTCCTTTTAGAGTAAAAATCTGTATTTTTTTACGTTTATTCATCTTACCCCATACGTTTGTTAAAATCTAGTAAGAAATCCATAATCTACCCAACATACCATACGCCATTGCTTCATCCAATGTTTAAACCTAAGCTCAGATAATTAATTACATAAGGTGTAGTGCTTTACCAAATCATATAAAAGCTATACTAACCTAGATTAAACATATGTTTACAAGTTGTCTAATTAGCTATTTAACAAATAGCTGCAACGTTTTTCCACAATCCACATATATCCATGATTTTTTTTATTCAAATCATCCTATATTTACATGTCACACAATATTCTAAAGAATCAAATCGCATATAGTTCTAATAAAACGGCTGTTACATTATGATCAAAGGATACTATATTCTTTATGATATGTTAAACATTGCAGAAAAATTACCAAACATACATTTGTATCCATCAACATATCAGAAACATGCATATCAATCACTTTACATTTGCAGTTCATGGTTAAAAAACAAAAGAAAAAAAAAAAAAAACCAATGTGTAACATTACCTGATGATGCGGTTGTTGTGTTGAAGAAGATAGACTTGAATATTTTGCTTTGACTATGTGATTAAGTGTAGCCGTAATATGTCACGGTTCTCAAAACTGCAATGATTACTATTAATTAAGGGAAGGATTTTTTGTTTTATTTTTTTAGCTTGTATTATGGGAGCATTGCATATATACCCACTAAAACTCAAAAAGTTGCATATTTCTCCATAATACAAGTTTTTAATGCATGATGTACAATGCAACTTAAGCATGTTTTGGGTATATATGCAAATATGTAAATTTTACACAACAATTACGTACCAAAACGGTACATTTGAAAAAGTACGCAACTATTTTATGACCTAAACCCTTGATTATATACATACAAAATATTTGGTAGAATCACCTTAAAAATTAAGTACCTTAACATACAAATAAATAATATTACATTAACATACGCGATATCGTAACTTCTCGCAAATAAATACATATGTCGAATACAATATTGGTTAATCGAATATACAATGTAGCTATTGAATCACTGCCAGTGCATCAACGTTTGCAATGTTTTTGTACGATGTTTCCCGTCCTTGAATGTCACGTTCACTGTGATGATAAAAAACCTGTGGAATCCAAGTAACAAAAAAAGTTAAACGTTGTAATAAAGTATATAATTGTAGGTACTTTTTTAATAAGAAACATACTATTCAATAACTTAGCATTACCAGTATTAAATTAGCACTGACAGTATTAACTTAGCACTGCCAGTATTAACTTCTTCCAGCCCATTCTTATTCGATGTCAAATTCCAGCCCATTCTACTACGACTATATACACAGATGCTTAACATCTTCGAGCCAATCATGATTCACTGGGACGGGTGTATGATAGGGACCAATGATTATATATAGCTTCTAACAGAAACTATATATACACGTGACGCCAACGGACGCCAGCCACAATGAAACATGATTGACCTGAAGAAATTTACCAACTTCATTAAAGTACAAGGTTGTGATAATATTATGCATATAAAATAAAATGGTCACAAACATGCGACATAATCGTCTATACATTGCTATAAACCAGGTAAAGATATGGGCAATCTCAAGTTTAAAACTACCCGTCATAATTGATCAAAGCGTTGATGGTCATGGTAAGCTTAACACAGCCTCTATCAAAGTAAGACACCTATGTTATAAGCAAGCAAGTGGAGACAGCTTTGTACTTTGAGCGTCCACTCGAAATCCCATTGCCATGTCTATGAAATGGCTGCAAAGATTTGCACCAAACCTATTGCTATGACAGTGACATAGGAATGGGTTTTCGAGGGGAAGCTCAAAGTACCAAAGTTGTGCCGAATAAATAATTATCGATTCTACAAAAAGTTAATTTTATAGAGATGAAAAGACAAAAAGCCTATCCAGCGATGAAAAGACTTTTAAGTGCAATGGTTAAAATTTTAATGTTGAAACTAGGGAATAAGATCTTGTATACATGCAACCCATCTACCACACAGTCAAAAAAAATTTGACTCATTTTTTGCACATAATAGTGAGGCTCAGATCTGTATAAATCAATAGTTTCAAAAACATCAGGATATAACCGCCATGGCTGCAATAGTATAAAATATAAAATTGCCACGCCAAGACACGGAGTATCACATCATTTGCATGATTTAATAAGATACTTGTCATCACAGCCTCATACACACTGACACCTCATAATTATAGTTTTGCTAGATTGTTAAAAAAAAGTTAAGGAACAATATGATATAGTTGCGGATTCAAACGGAAGTTGAACATACCAATGTGGCCGTGTTACTTTGTAGATGTGTATGGAATTTCAACTTAGTGAACCCTTCTGAATCCCCCTACAGTACCTTTTGTCGTTTCAACTCCCTTTGAGCAAAGGCCTGCACCAGGCGATTTCCTAGATTGTTGAAAAAACAAAAGGCACTGTTTGGGAATTTAGAATGGGTAACTATGCTGAAATTCCCTACTCATCTACAAAGTAACGTGGCCACCTTGGTACGTTCAACTTCCCTTTGAATCCGCAACTATATCATATTGATCCTTAACTTTTTTTAACAATCTAGCAAAAGTCTATAACAAGTATATCAGACTCATATAAACTTCCAAACTGAGTGTGCAGTGTGATATGCATTAGCAAGGCTCAGATCTGTAAAAAGGTTGGATAAACACCGGAACATCAGGATATAACCGCCATGGCTGGAAAATAATGTAATAAAATTGCCATGCCAACATACGGTAAATCACATCATTTGCATATCAAATAAGATAATCGTCATCACAGCCTCTTGAATATCACAAATAAATACATGTGGCCCAAAATAAACCAACTCCCTTTGAGCAAAGGCCTGCACCAGGCGATTTGCTAGATTGTTGAAAAAACAAAAGGAACTGTATGGAAACTGAGAAGGGTTAATTATGTTTTTTGAAATCATAATTATAGTTTTGCTAGATTGTTAAAAAAAGTTAAGGAACAATATGATATAGTTGCGGATTCAAAAGGAAGTTGAACATACCTCTATCACATCATCTGATTGATTTATTAAGATATATCATCACAGCCTCTATCAAAGTAAGACACTTATGAACAAAATAGAGTTTATACATGCAAAGGAAATGGTCAAAAAAGTTAAATGTCAATATGTTATAAGCAAGCAAGTGGAGACAACTTAGTACTTTGAACGTCCACTTGAAATCCCATTGCCATGTCTACGAAATGGCTGCAAAGATTTGCACCAAACCTGTTGCTATGACAGTGACATAGGAATGGGTTTTCGAGGGGAAGCTCAAAGTACCAAGTGTAAATAATTATCGATTCTACGAAAGTGTATGTGTTGAATGGGATAATGAAGGAGTGTGGCCTGCCATGAACAATACACACTATATCATTATCGCAATCAACACACCTCATAAAAAAGAAACACAATCAAACCCTTTCTGAGATCCCCTACTGGTCCTTTTGTCGTTTCAACTCCCTTTGTGCAATTGCCTGCACCAGGCAAATTGCTAGATTGTTGAAAAAACAAAAGGAACAGTATGGGATCTCAGAAAGGGTTTGATTGTGTTTTTAAGATCATAAAAAAAGTGTTTTCCTAAAAAAGAAGCATAGTTAACCCTTCTGAGTCCCCATACATTAACATTTAACTATTATTTTTATATTTACTAAACTGCATACCTTATTGACTATTATGCGATTACAACAACAACAACAACAACAACAACAACAAACAAAAGGCAATAGCGTAGTGCGAAAGGATAAAGAAAGCATACGACAAAAACAAAAGGCAATAGCGTAGTAAAAAGAAAGCAAGCAAACAAGCAAACAGGGCATACAGGAAAAAGAAACACGCACAAGCACGCCGTAAATACGCCAATAGCAAAGCGCAACAGACATAAAACAAAAAAGCCCAGGCACACCAAAAGCAGACCAACAAAAGGGGGCAACACAGAGCAAATCAAAGTAGCACACGAGGCATAAAGCTAAGGCAAAAATACATGAAGCACCAAAAGACCGAACGCAGGGAGCAAGACAAAGCAGGCAAACCTAAGGGAGCAACAACAGAGCAACACAAACAACGCACGGGGCCTAAGACTAAGGCAAAGCAAAAAAGAGGCCACAAAACAAAACACGCAAGGAGGCAAAAGGGGACACCTAAAAGCCAACCTAGCACCACTACCCGCAAATCTCATGCTTCGCGTGATCGCGTCTACTAATCTCATTCTTCGCGTCTCATTCTTCACGTACCCATACTGCATGTATAACGCGTAATCATTATTACCTCAACTAATGATCCATAAATCATCAAACAACTACTTTTCCTATGCAAATGACTAATACCCTGACTAACATCCTAAACTAACATAACACAATATCATCTATAAATCAATAAACATCCTAAACTAACAAACTAGCAGTAAATTATAACATTTATACCTGAGATATTAGGCTCAATAGGAAGAGAATCAAGCCCTTTATAATAGCCCTCAAGAGTATTTAATTGACTAACATTTATTTTCATTGATTTTGCGTTTAATTGAAAACCCTAAATCTGCTATTAATTAGAATCTAACTGTGTGTTTTGACCGAGTGTAAGAGAGATGAACGTGTGAAATACTGAAAGTCAAACACACACTACTTGACCATTTTCTAATAAAAGTAAATAAATAAATAAAACTAACTTATTTCTTCAAGTTAATAAAGCATTAAAACCTAAAATTAACCATTGTACTGATCATTGATCATTGATCATTTACATATAATTACTTATATAAACAAAGTAGCAGTTAATAGCAAGCATCCATACAACCATCAACTATACATCATCAAAACACAAAAAAAAACTTCCAAGCTTCATATGCTCCATCTTCAGACTCATCAACTTCATCCAAATCTTCCAAGAACTCCTCCTTCTCCGACAGACTCCGAAGACATAGCACCAAAAGCTGAGCCAGCAAATCAATCTTCCTTTGATCCTTCAACTGTATCTCACGAAGGGCAAACTCACCAGTTGCTGCAACAGCATTGAAACGAGTAAACAATCTACCAGCCTCATCGATTGTCTATTCTTTTTTGGCAACAGTTTCCCTCAGAATGCTGCTCTCTTCTCCCATCCGCTCGATCAACTTTTTCTCCTCTGCTATATCTTGCAATATCAACAACCTGAAAGCATCGCTGAGCTTGCCGGATTCAGTGGCGGCTTTCATTTCATCGATATTAGGTGTGGAAGACATTTTGTGTGTTTAGTGGTAAAATTATTGATAGTTGTGTGTTTAGGGTTAAAATGATTAATACTTGTGTGTTGATTTTATGGTTAGGTAAGTATACATAATTACAATGTACCTCACAATTTGCACAAATAATCACAAAAAAACACTTAAGAGGCATCGGAAAATTTCTTTTGGGTGTTACTGTAGCCCTTTCATATTCTTCCATGCATAAATGTGATATGCAATAGTTCCAAAAAAAAAAAAAAAAAAAAAAAAAAAAAAAAAAAAAGTGATATGCAGGAGGAGCATTTAGGAAGATATCCAATATTGCAATTTAAACCCTTCATTTTTTTCATTGGATCTAAACCAGCCCCTATATACTAGGGGTGTTCACGGGGCGGTTCGGCTCGGTTCGGTTAGAGATTTTAACTATCCATCACGGGGCGGGTAGTTCATTCTACTATCCAAAACCGAACCGTACTAGGCGGGTAACCGGACATGCGGGTATCCGAAATGAGGGGTTACTCGCGGTTCGGGTCACGGTTAACCATTCAAAAAAATTAATCGAATCGAATCGGGCGAACAATAACATAAATTAGAACGTAATATGTCATTTTAGTAAAATTAAATAACACTAAAGATATTTGAATAATAGTAATGTTGTTGTGTCGCAATAGCAACATTCAAATTACCATATCTAACAAAATAACTAATACTAATTATTTGAAGTTTATAGATTACGATCACATTAATCATATGTAATCCATGGACGTTAGTAAATGATCAGATTAGATAAATAAAAATGCATTATGAACCGTGATAAGCGGGTTTTTCGGTTTCGGGTTTTCTCGGTTTCAGTTTCTTCGGTTATCGGTTTTTAGCGGTTATCGGATTTGCTCAACTTCTTAAAATTTATGTCAACTGCAATACATTGACCAAAATCAAAGTTAGTCATCTTTACAATGTAGCACATTGACCAAAATAAAAGTTAGTCATCATTACTATGTAGTCATCTACAGTAGAACTAAAGAAGACTAATCTTGCTTTATAGACACTACAACTTTGGCAAACAATGAATTCGGAGGTTATTAATTTGCGAACCATGAAAATTTGCATAACAAAACCCACGTAAACATTACCCGACAAGGTTACAACAACATTACGCAACAAGAATTGCTGACACAATAGGATGCTGACACATATGATAACATCAATTGCAATACCTTACATGTAACTACTTGCATACAATATTACGTAAATTGCTGACACAATAGGATGCTGACACATATGTTTAGCCATACTATATGAGTTAGGGGTTGTTTACTTTTTTGAATACTTTTTTCGCCCGTGTATACACGTTTATACACACATTCGTACGTTTATACACGTTTTTGTCTCTTTTAATACGTTTTCGTACGTCTTTGTCCCCTTTAATCTGTTTTTATACGTTTCCGTTTTGGTTTACAGCTTTTCGTCCGTGTTTACACGTTTTCGCTAGTTTTTTCATGTTTCCGTCCGTTTGAATACGTTTTAGTTTGTTTTACATACTAAAGTACATTTTCAAATCTTTCATACATTTTCTATGTTTTCTTACGTAACAAAACGTGATATAATATAAGAAATTGGATGAAAACGAAAAAAAAAAAAAAAAAAAAAAAAAAAAAAAAAAAAAAAAAAAAGACGAAAACGTAAAAAAATAGTCGAAAATGTAAAAAACAAACGAAAAGATAAAAAACGGTCGAAAACGTAAAAAAGGCAAAAACGTAAAAAAATAAACGAAATTGTAAAAAAAAGTCAAAAACTTAAAAAAAAAAACAGATGAAAACGTAAAAAACGGATGAAAACGTAAAAAAGGCAAAAACGTAAAAAAATGGACTAAAATATTAAAAAAACAGACGAAAATGTTAAAATACATACGAAAACATAAAAGATGGACGGAAACGTTAAAAAAATAGACGAAAACGGAAAAAAAGTAAAGAAATAGACGCAAACGTAAAAAAACGATCGAAAACGTTAAAAAAATAGACGAAAACGTAAAAAACGAGACGAAAACTTAAAAAACGAGACAAAAACGTAAAAAAAGAGAGATGAAAACGTAAAAAAAACATATGAAAACGTTAAAAAAAACGACAATGGACTAAAACGTAAAAAAAAAACCTACGAAAACATAAATAACAGACGAAAATGTGAAAAAATAAAGACAAATATGTTAAAAAATAAACAAAAACTTAAAAAAGGTGGAAAATGTAAAAAACATACGAAAATGTAAAAACGGTCGAAAACGTAAAAAAAAAAATACCAAAATGTAAGAAAACCATTTATCCATTTGACCCATATAACAAAAGGATTTAAAAGCCATAAAATAACAACGTACTTTCTAAAATTTACCGAGTTGAAACACATACTTTTTTATTAACATATATACCCACATACTTTCGAATTTTGTTCCGACTTTACTCATATTGTAATAAAATAATATTATTTAATATAATATTATATTAATATAAATCGGTCATATGGGTGAAGTCGGAACAAAATTCGAAAGTACGTGGGTATATATGTTAATAAAAAAGTATGTGTTTCAACTCGGTAAATTTTAGAAAGTACGTTGTTATTTTATGGCTAGCACACAAAAATTAAAATAATAATAATAATAATAATAATAATAATAATAATAATAATAATAATAATAATAATAATAATAATAATAATAATAATAATAATAATAATAATTAAAAAAAAAAGTACTTCAATTACACAAAAGACAAATAGGTTTTCTTGCATACAGATGAAGACTTTAGATGTGTCTCTTCTTCTGCAGACATGGTTTACAGATAAAGAGGTAAAAGCTCTGAAAAAATAAACGACACCACTTTTCTCTAACACTTTAATCAATAAAAATTCTTGAAACAAAAAAAAATGCCATTTAACATTTAACTAATGTATTCATTTAATTTTGTAATTAACAATTTTGATTAGAAGGTGATAGGATAAACTTAAACAATTTTAACTACTATTTTCATTAGAGCACTGATTCACATATCTAACAGTATATTTATCTATATCACTAAATTTATGTGTCACTATTCACAAATCTATTAAAACACATAATTAGTCACATTTTTATGTCTCTTAATCATTTTTCTTTTCATTAATGAAAAATTATGTTAAGACATCTTAAAAATAAAAGACGCATAATAACAAGCTTTGGTAAAACATTTAGTCCAACTTTGACAATTTTAAAAAGCCCTTAACTATTCTTTATCAAGGTTTTATTGCTAGCTTTGGTAAATATGCATCAAACCTAAAATTCAAATTTACATGTTCATTTAACTAAAACAAATATCATGTTTAATGATGTAAAGCTTGTGTGTTTAGCTTTATTCATGACTTAATAATAATAGACCCTAAGTTCACAGATCAAGTTTTGTTTGACTATACCATGCCATAATTTATTCTTTAGTATGTAAAATAGTAAAATGTTTACTTACAATAGACATGCGCCTTCGATAGTAAGTAAATTAACAAAATAAAACAAAACAAACACATTGGATCTTATGGATTTTAAAACCACGCTTAAGCCTGTTTAAACACATAGGGTGTATGTTTACGTATGGTATGTAAATCGGGATTAAGAGTGGATTGGAATGGTTGTGTTGTTTGGTTTCTCGTGTTGAACGGTAAGGATCTGAAGATATTATAAAGATCAAGGAGCTCGAATAAAACTTAAACAAACCATGTATGTGTTATTGTATGCAAAAACAGTATTTGACCAAGTGTGTGAACTTATGAAAGTTGTGTGTGATGATTTCTATTTATAGAAAGATATGTAAGGTTTGGAGATAAGCTATTGATGGATGATCAACGGTTGTGGGGAGGCCATGCCTTGATAATTTGATGAGCAGACAAGGAGGACATGTGGCCTCCCCTCCTTGGCTCATATCGAAGAGTGCTTGTTTCCTGTAATGTTGGTCGTGTGACTCCTCAGAGTGTGCTTGCTTCCTATCAGTTTACATCTTTTTACATAGTATCATATGCGTTGATATCCAACAACCACACAAACACAGAAAAAAAAATCGATGTATATCATTGGGAAATATGTTAGCATGAACTTAATTTTAATCGACCCTAAGCTTATTTGACCGAACTTTGGCTAACTATATATAGTAAACCATAATTTATTCTTTAATATGTAAAAAAGTAGTATAATGTTTATTTAAAATGGACGCATAGTTGTGACAATAAGCAAAATAAATATTTATAACCTTAAATCTAATGGATCATAAGCTCGCATTTAGGCTTGGGCCGCCTTAGGCTAGTCCTCATACAATTTCCGGACAAGAATAAAGTTTAGTATCAGGAATCAAGGACGAGATGGGGATGGAAAATCTCCATAAACAAGACCCTCATTTCGATCCCCATTCATATTCCATTTGGCGTTGTATAAAAAACTGAAGTAAGCAAAACTAATCATTGATGTTGTTGATATATATTTTGCTCGATCTCTTGGTGTTTTACATAATTCGTGTAAACGATATAGTATTGATTGTCAGATGAAACCAAAAACATGAGAATAACAAATCTAACAATAAAGCTAACATTGACAATGTTATATCATTACTGCACAAAGTGACTTTTGAGATGGCAATTAGATACGGTTATACAAAAAAAAAAAAAAAAATAAATAAATAAATAAAAATTTCATTTGGTTTGGTTATAAAAAAGTGCTAACTAACACCCATTTGGTATGGTTCTTATATTTTCTTTGTTATTTTACACGGTTAATTTGTAAAGCGTACCAAATAATAGGTTTGTGGTATGGTTTTTATAATAATCGTGCTAAATTTTTATTTTCTAATACGGTTTTTGTAGAACAGCACCTCCCTCAACGGAAATTTACTTTTTCTTATTCTATATATCACATTTACACCTTCTCAACTCAAAAAACTATTACATTAAACACTCCATCAACAACCATAATAAATTTAACTTAAACCTCACAAAACTACATAAAAGATAATACTTATATTTTCTGATATTTTTATTTATTTTTACTCATTGTAATTCTTTTATAATTAACTACTCCGTAATATATTTAAAGGTGGCTTAGGATTTACCACATGTGACCAACTATGTTTCATTCGTACATGCATATGATTTATTGCATGAATTGACTAGCTACTTGTAATATACTTTGTTTCTCTTTATTGTATTATATTTTGTTTGTTATATTGTGAAAAAATATGACTAATATATATGTATATTTATTTATACAGTTTTGGTATGATATACACCGTTTACAATCGTTGTAGATCGACCAAGCGGCTCTTCTGACGTTGAACAAGTTTTATACTTGTAGTTGCTGTTTTAGACACAATGGCTCCTCAATAGTCAAGATTTTATACTTTCGTGATGATGACATTTAAACAATTGTAATGAATAATACTTTTGTCTAACTCAGATGTTGCGTTGGTTGATGTTTGTATAGAATGTAACTTTGTTGAATATTGTTTGTGTATGTTGCAATGTTCAGGTCTGCTGCAAAAGTTATTGTAAAATGATTTTTTTTAGAAACAAATTTTGGTACGGTTTGTTCCGGTTTATTAAAAAACCGTACCAAAATAATCGTTTTCTCATACGGTTTAAAACTGAAACTATTTTATTTTTTAGTACGCTCACATCGGTTTAAAACCATACTAAATAGCCTTAAAAACTGTACCTATCAAGATTTTTGTGTAGTGTATGTTGGTCATCTCAAACGTGATTCGTGATTTATATAGTTAAATTCTATGAAAAGTTAATAAACGTTTGCGGAAAAGTGCAAGTTATAAATTTATATAAATTCTCTATATGTAGGATTTTCAATTCATAAACTAACCGACTTTTTGGGTTTCTAAAATAATTTCGTGAAACTTACACAAATATTATATATTCGATTGCAACAATCTCGTGTACACATAAAAGGACAATCAAATAAGATACACGAGACTCTAATATTTATTGGCCTCGATTTTTATTGAACTTTATTAGCCATGCATAGGATAGAATTTCCTCTAAGCAAGTTTAAAGGAAACTAGTTTCTTGATTTTGATCCATGGTTTGTCACAAACCACTGCTTCATAAGTATGCGAAACACCATGGTCTGCGGCCTGAATGGTCAACTTATGATTAATATCGGAAAGGTGGTCACATGTGATCACTTTCTGAAACGTGAGCTGATGCTGATGATCTTGTGATTTAAGATTGTAAGCTTGCACCGCGTACTCCCCCAACTCTTGCAAGTAATGTTTTTCAACATCCCAAGCCCCGACTCCATTCACTGGGTCGCTAAGGTGTCTAGAGGTGGCAACGCAAACACCTCCGCTGAAGAGGATTGCAAAAAATGCTAGTATGGCTAGGTTAAGGAGCTGAATGTTTTGAGCCATTTTGATTTGATGATAGCAAACTGAACTTGTTATTGTGAATTTATAGCAATGAGAAAGTCTCTAGTATTTATGACCAACACACTTTATTGCATTGCCACCGAAAAACTAGATGGTCGAGGGTGAGTGAATGTTGGAGTTAAATTATATATGACGCATGCATTTCTAGTCTTATTATTTGTATTCACTTTTACATCATATCTCACACAATCAACTTAGACAAACTTGTGACAGTATAAACAATCAAAACAACATATGATTACATGAAGAACAAAAGTCTTTAAGACTTGATATACATGCATGCATGCACTTAACTTCAACGTTCACTAACCTAGTCTTAAGACCTTTGTATAATTGTATTCACATTTATAAATCTTTAGTAGCCATTAAAGATTTAACATACTGCAATTTGGTGTTTATATCGGGGAAATATCAAAAATTGACCCATTAATTATTATTCTTCTTGCAGGAAACATGTTATTAGCTTATACGTATTATTTGTCATGATAAAAAGTTGTTGTATGGTTACGACTGAAATATCCTGTAAGTAAGCTTTGGTACATTGTTAATGTTTATTCCACAAAAGGTGTAGATTGGCGGAAAATCCCGGGTGTCTTATAATATTATAAGGGTATAAAATTTATGAAATGGAGATAAATAATAATATATGTATATGGTTGATAAAGTAATGATGAATATCTTATATTGATCGTGGGAATGAATGAGTTCGCTAGCTAGAGGTGGTGTTGTTTTACAGTTAAGTAGCATGGAAATTAAGGTTTGGATAAATGATATTGGTTGGGAGTATGGAGCTAGTTGCCCAGAGTAGTTGAGAATACCTCACTAACTATCATTTCTTCGATCGACTTCATATATTTCTTTCAAACAGAGATCGAGAAGTAGATGTAAGTGATAAAGTCATGATTATAAAGGTAGGAATAGTTTTTTTTTTTGTTGAGTTTCGGGTAAAAGTTGTTGATTTACCTAATTGAAGGAGAACTACCTTCAAGTAATTATTTCAGAAAAAGAAGAGAAGGTAGTTTTTATCAAGGTTGTCAAGATCGGGATCCTACCCAGGATCGTTTTCGTCTTTGCAAGATCATGATCGTAAGATCGGATTGGGATCTTAAGATCCTACTTTAATGTTATTTCTTAATACTTTATGTAATTTTATAGAATCTACAAATTCTAATACATTATAACCATAAAATACTATGAATGTTACATATAAATGTTGTCCTAAATTATGATTATAAAATGTTTTAAAATATTAACATGTTGTTTTTTGAATTCTACAAACAAACAACCCATAAATTTGTAGTTTTTTAGTTTGTAATCCGAGAAAAGTAAGATCGGATCGGATTAGATCGTAAGATCGTATGGTCAAGATCGGGATCCTATAAGATCTTAAGCTTGCAAAGATCCTATGTAGGATCCGGATCGTTTTTGCTTTGCAGTATCGTAAAATCGTAAGATCCTAAGATCAGGATCGGGATCCTGACAACCATGGTTTTTATGGCTTAATAGTTTGCAAGGATACAAAAACTTACTACTGTGGTATATATGTGTGGATCTAACAAGCACAAAAGAAAAAATAAAATACATACAAAAATTGTTGGAATTATATAACATGACATTCAATAAATAATCACAAAACATTAAAGTATACATGCGTAAGCGTATAGGATTTTTAACGAATAATTAATTAACATAAACAAGAATATGCGTACCTTACTTGATTCTAGCCGAACAAGAATCAACTCCACAAACTAGCAATGGAAGAACCCTACTTTACAAACACTATGTCTTCCCAATTTTTTTTGTAACAAAAAAAAAGGATACTACAAAGTAGGGACGAGATGTCGTACCTACTTTACTTTGGGACGACGCCCTGTGTAAAGTAGAGACGAGATTCTCATCCCTAAACGCATAGTTTTTTATAGTGTACGTGAATTTTCTGATCGGTATCTAGCATGCTTCATTATAGTCCAGCTGGTTTTACTTACTTTGGATAGATTATATTAACAAACATGGTGGTAAATTGTGCAGTCCTGCAAAATACGGGATGGTAAGTGATCAACTTATTATGAGTGTGATGGAAGGATTCAAGAATCTGGATCTTGACAACTCGGGAACATTGACAGCAAACGATCTTTCAACAGGTAGCATTAGTAGAAGGTAGGTTCATCGTCCCGCATCAAGGCATACATTAATTTGGACAAGTTTACCATGGCCAAAATGATCAAAGAGCTGCTTTTATAAATAGCTAGTCGGTAACAGTGTGTGTTTAGAGTTTGTTTCTTTTTCTTCTGATTTATAATGCCAGAATCATGGAGTTGTAGATCACGAGTTTGTGTATGTTGTGAACAAAATTTTCGTAGCGAAAGTGAAAACTCAGAGTTTTTCACATGGAATAAAGGGATATACTTGATTAGGGGTTGTTTGATAAAACATAATGATATAGTGCTGAAAGTTTTGAAGCCCTGAATGATACAATGACTCTGAATGAACTTGGTTATGAATGAAAGAAATTGTTTGGCAAGTGCTCAAAACGAATGGCTCTAGTCACATGAAATTACCATTATAACCTTTTTTTTAATAATATAATACGATTATTTAATTAGTACTCTAACAATAAAAGAAGGGGGTTTTAATCTAAGGAAATAAAAGTTATAAAAATTAAAATTATAACTTTTTATAACACCAATAATGGTACGTTAGCGATCAATTTTAATTATAAGTCT